>JAQPPZ010016958.1:1800000-2250436 GCA_028583015.1 Wollemia nobilis | reverse complement strand
TGCTAACAGTGTTTGAGATAAGAACAAAGGATCCTACTCCCCATAAGGAAGCAACATTCAAAGCAATCAATAAAAAAGGGTAAGAAATTAGAATCAAGCAGTGAGTCATCCAGTGATGAAGAGGCTAATTATGGTATAAGAAATAAAGGTTCTAGAAAACCCATAGATCTAAGATATGTTAAGTGCTTCAATTGTGGAAAGTATGAATATTTTACAATAGATTGTAAAGAGCCAAAGAAAAACAATGGTGAAGAAAAACATGATCACAAGTACAGAGAATCAAGAAAAAAAAAAGCACCAAAATAAAATCAAGGATGGACAAAGCAAACAAGGAAAGAAGTTCTTCCAGAGACAAAAGAGATAATGCAAGTAAGTACTCAAATTATAGTGATGCTAGCTTGTTAGACAATGATAGATATGAAGTCCTATTTATGATTAAATAGAAAGAACTAGTTAAGAAAAAGACTCCAGTTATTCTCAAGTGTTTTAGATGTGGTAGATTTGGACATCTTGAAGATGATTGTACAAGGGATGGTTATATTTTTAGTGATGATGAGTATGAGGATGCACTTGAAGGACCAGATGAAAAAATATTCTAATGGCATTAGAAGAAGTAGTGAGTGATCCTATAGAATACAATCTAAAAGAAATAAATGATGTGGACAAAGCTAAAAAAATAGAGGATTATTCAGAAGAGAATGGTTATGATATCAAAGGAGAACTCCACTATAGATGACCTTGACACGATAAATAAGGTAAGGAAGCAACACTCTAAACTTGAAATTTAGTTTCAAGAATGTGATGAAGAAAGAAGATTGCTTATAGAGGATTTAGAAAAATCAAAGGCTAAAGCAAAGAAGTTCAAAGATAAGTTAGAAGAGAAGATCTCAGAATGTGAGAAGTTAACATAAGAAGTGGAACTACTAAAATAATATTTAGATGACTCCAAGAACAAGCTATAAAAGTATTTAAAAAGTGCAAAGAGCTTGGATAAGATCATCAAGATACAAAATCCTAAATCAAGTAAAATAGGTCTTAGTTCTGAACAGGTTCAAAATAAATGGGAAGAAGATTCAACTTCAAGTCTTGAAGAAGAAGAAACCTCGGATGAAGATACTTCAAGAAGAGATAGTGTAAGAGGGAGTGAGACATCATAGGATGGAGTTGAACAACAAAGAGTTCAAAAAAGATAGGAACAATGCACAAAGAAGATACAAATGGAACAATAATCATAATAGGAGACCAATGAGGTCAAGACAAGGAAGCTTCAATGGAATATGTTTTTCATGTCACGGGTTTGGACACATGGCTTCATAGTGCAGGACACAAGAAAGATAGGAATATGGGAATTTCCATGGGTATTGCTACTCATGCAATTAGTTTGGTCACTGATAGGGATGAGAAAAGGAGGCAAAATGGTAGAAATGGGAAACAGGGTAATAATTGTTGACAATTTTGTCACATTTCTTAAGGGGTAGAAAAAGAAAACAAATTTTGTACAGTGTTGTGTAAAGTTTTTTGCTTTGTTGTTTTTATTTTGAAAAGTTGCAGCAATTTTGGCTTCCAATGCCACCCCTTTGTATATAAAAATAGAAAAGAAAGAACTTCACTGCCGAACAAGCTAGAGAAAAGAGCTTCGCCGAAGGAAAATGAAAAGAGCTTCGCACCCGAAGCATTTCCAGCACTACTTCGGGTAAAAGTTTTGCGAAGTAGTTTCGCCGAAGGAAAATACAAGGAAAAGAGAATGAAACTACTTCGCGCCCGAAGCGTTTCCAGCAGCTACTTCGGGTGAAAGTTGAGCGAAGCGGCGTTCAGAAGAAAAGAGAGCTTCGCACCCGAAGCATTTTCAACACTGCTTCGGGTGGAGTTTTTTGCGAAGTAGTATCACCGAAGTAAAATACAAGGATAGCAATAAAAAGAACTTCGGGCCCGAAGCGCTTCAAGAAAATACTTCGGGAGAGATTTCTGCGAAGCGGCGTTGCCAAAGTAAAATACAAAGGAGAAGGCAAGAAAACTACTTCGCATCCGAAGTATTTCCATCAGTCACTTCGGCCAGAAAACTAGCGAAGCGGAACTCAAAGGAGCATTGAGAGTACTTCGCCAAAAAGTTGTCGAAGTACTCACTTCGGGCCCCTCCATCAACGAACCATTTTTACTTCGCCAAAAGCTCATTGCGAAGCATTTGCTTCGGCTAATTTTCTGCGAAGTACTTCTACCCGAAGTAAAGGGATGCAACATTTTTTGAAGACAATTGCTTCGGCCGAAATCTTCCCGAACCACAGTTTTGAAAGAGGATCACAGCGAAGTATTTCTCCAAGGCATCGACGAAGCAATTTTGTCGACAAAGTGGCAAAAGCAAAGAGGTCCGTTTTGCGAAGTAGATATGCTTCGGCACTCCCCACCCCCGAAGCAGTTTTGCGAAGCTCAATTTTGTGAAGTATAATCCAAGGAGGAGTTTTTGCTTCGGCCCAGAACCATTGCGAAGCGAAGTTGTGAATGAAGACTTAGCGAAGCGCTTCACGGGCACGCGTTCCAAGCCGGGTATTTTCTCGAGGCGATCAAGTGCCTCATAAATGCATTTTTTCATGCCCAACAAGCCCGCTGCTCATTTTTGGCAATCAAAAATGAAGTATCAAGCCATGATGGAGAGCCCGACGAGCATGGCGGCCACTCGAGCACCGCACCCGGAGACCAAGGACGTCCAGACGGCTCATCAATGCACCTTTCCATGGTTGACCCGGTTGCAGTTGCCAGATTTGGTAACAGATTTGAAAGCTCGGTCACGAGAGCCTCGGGGAGCCGAATTCTCAGGGCTCGAGGGCGTACTCTTCTTTGCTATGTAATTATGATTCAAAGGCCCGGGTCCTCTATAAAAACCTAGGCATTGTAATAGAAAAAGGGGGGAACTATCTGCTAGAAAGCTGTTGTAACTTGATGTCCTGCGATTAATACTAAAGAGCTTTGAGCTCAATTCTTCTCTTTTATGCTGCCTTCTGTGCTTGATTCTTTTGTCTTTCTTCGTTTGTATATCGAGATGTTGAACCCTGCGTCCGGTGTGTGATCGGGGACTGTACCCTGAAACTCGTTCTGAAGGATACATAGGAGTTGAAAGACGTTGTATTGGCTTTCTTTTATGCTGCCTTCTGTGCTTGATTCTTTTGTCTTTCTTCGTTTGTATATTGGATGTTGAACTCTGCTCGATGTGCGATCGAGGAAGGTACCCTGAAACTCGCTCGAAGGATACATAGGAAAATCGATATTGCATTTCTTTCATTTATCCTTGGTGTTCCTTGCTGTTATTCAAGTTGCTAGTTAGTGATCGTGCTTCCTGTTCTCTCCCACCTTACATCACCAATTTCTCTAACCCTAACTCCTTTTATCTCTTTCCTGCACTCTTATCTTCAAACACCCAAGTAGTTTAGCATAGGAGCCGACCTTTCTCCGGAGATTGGCATGAGGGGCATCTCTTCCCTTCGGCCTTTCAATGTTGGTCCAGGTCTAGGGCGCATACATTTACTCAAAATCCTTACCTAGGCAGATTTGATGACCAACAGTTTTGGCACGCCCGGTGGGACCGACTGTGTTTGTCTCAGTAAGATCCATAACCAGTCAAGGTCCCATATTTTAACGCAAAACCCGTCTTCACCGGGGCCAATAGTTCTAACTAGTTCTCGGTGTGACCCGGTCAGTCTCACTTGACTAGTGGTAGTGAGGACCGATGCCCTCATTACTGAAAGACTCTTAGCATCTGGCGACTCTGTTTACCCAAGAATATTTAAGTCGTAAAGACCAGTACCAAAAGTCTGTGCCTTCATGCAAACAAGATGGAGAGTTAAGAATAGAGGAGAGGAAACCGAGTTCTTTGAGCTAGATATTGACGCCTTCGGGGAACAATCAAGGTTGGTCACCCCCGAGTCACTATTACAAGGAACATCCTCTATTGGCAGACAAGGCTCAACTTCTGATAGTACAACATCTAGTTTTCCTCCCAATCCTCCCAACTCTCCGAAGCATCCTAGTCCCTCCATTCCTATTAGTTGCCCTATTAGCAATCAAGGGGGAGCTTCGAGAATTCCTGTTTCTCAAAATCTAGGAGCAAGTATGGCACAACAACAACAACAACAACAAATGCAGCAGCCACAGCCGCCTAGGTTGTGCCCAGCATGGGATTCTTTGTCACCACTGAATCTAGCGGGACAAGGGCAAGTGCCGCCTACTGCCATAAAGAAGATCCCAACGTTCGATGGAACTGGGAAGACTGCTCTAGAGCATATCCAGGACATAATATCTCTGGCGGCGATCCATGACATTACAGAAGAACAAATTATGGTAAAGCTTCTGGTTCTTTCCCTGAGAGGAAAACTCCTCTACTGGTATAGATCTCTACCACCCGGTAGTATTACGGGATGGGACCAGTTAGCTGGGCAAATGATGGGAAACTTCAATGAGTCTTCCGATCCTACTTCTCTTCTGCATCAGTTCACTTCGATCAAGAGACATCCATAAGAAGAGATCATAGATTTCAATGTTAGGTTCACTCGAACCTGGCAGAGTGCCGATTGGACTTCGGCCAACCGACGAAGCTGCAACACTCTATTTCCTTCGGGCTTTCAATCCCGATATCAGTCTCATGGTAAGATATTCTAACGTTAATACTTTTCTCGAGTTGTATGAGTTAGCTAAGAGGGCCGAAATGGATTTGATAGCTATGGGCAAGCTTCCCCAAAGGATGCCGATGCCCATACTTCTCGAATTCCTTCAATTCCAGTATGCAAGCGCAGCCGCTTCACAAATCTCTACAACCCCTGCACTCCCGATTTCATCTTGGAACCCGAATCCTATCGTGTCTCAAATCACCCCTCCACAAATTCATTTCCCTACATTTTCAACTCCATAGCCCACTGTCTCTTCGGCATTTCCTGTACTACCAACACCACCTCAACACCCCGCCCTTCCTCCAATACCGACGATGGCTCCATTACCACTCGCTCCGAAAGCCGATGATATACAAACCAAAATTCTGTAGGAGATGCAGTCTCTGAACTCTACAGTTCAGATGTTGTCCAATGACATGACCATTGTGAAGAAGAAGCAAGCGCAACAGGAGTTCCTACCAAGAAGATCTTATCCTACACCTGCGCTTACCAAGGACCAAGCAGTCCAACAAGGGAAGGCTTCGACGAGAAATGCTGCGATTGATGAAGCCTCGAGCACTTTCGATTATGTATATTGGTGCTCTACGTGCAATGATCCGCATGAAGAGAATACCTGCACCTTGCACCAACACTATGTACAAACGTTGGCAAATAGTAGTCATAGCGGTCAAGTCAACGTCATTAGGCAGATGAGTCAAAACCTGACAATTGGCGAGGAGGAGCCGGTTGCAGTGCTTACCAGAGGAGGAAAGAAGGCAATAGAAGTAGATACTACTCAGATGGCTCCTTCAAAAGAGCAAGTTCGACCCGAGAAAGGACAATCATCTACTTCGGCCCCGAGCGAAGCTCCTCCACCTGCACCAATCAAAGAAAAGGCTCAAAAGGCCTCTGTCGAACCACCTCAGGTAGAAACTAAGGAACAGGCTAAGGAAAAGCTCAAGTTTCCTTCCCTGACTAAGCGACAAAGAGTTGAAGCTACAGAGCAGTATCGCACCAGATATGAACCTAGAAAGGAGCCCGAAGCACTCAAATCCCTGGCGTACAACATTGTAGAGGAGTTGAAGAAGATTCCGGCCAAGATCAGCCTGTACGATGCACTGCAACTACCTGGACAAGTAGACCTGCTGCAAGAATCATTGAAGACAATTAAAGCAAAAAGGTGACACCGCTTGCTCTTGTGTAGACCCTATCCACATCCATCATGGGGAAGAATAGACCACCTCCATTCTATCTATCCCTACAAATGGAAGGGTATATTGTACATAATTGCATGATCGACTCTGGGGCCGCTACAACAGTAATGCCAAGAGCAGTCTACGAAGAAATAGGGATGGAATATACGTGAAGCAGCCAAGGTGTACTCCAGTTGGATGGTACTCCAGTGAAGACTGTAGGGGTGATCAAGGACATTCCTATCCGACTACATAAGATGCCTCAGATCACAGTCATACAAGAGGTAGTGGTAGTCGACTTGGAGCCATATTTCAGTATGTGCTTGTCAAGGGAATTCATGACAAAGCTGGGTGGATATCTATCTATGGATTACTCTCATCTGGAGATTCCATTCAAAGGAAAGAAGGTGAAGATCTACAATGAAAAGCCTTCTTCCTTTCTTGTGCAGAAGATGTCCGAAGAAGAAAGTAGCGAACCAGTGAATGCAATGGTGGAGGAGATAGAGCAGGTAGACCTGGTCGAGGAATCTCTTGCGCAATTAAGTTATGAAGATGAGTTTTCATTGGCAGACTTCAACGCCATGGTGGAGACCGAGATAGGATGTTATGCGATCGCCAAGCCTAAAAATCACTCCCAACCAGGGAATAGAACAAGTGCCCAGGAAGAACTATGGAAGTTGTTCTTCGATGGTGCCCGATGTAAAAATGGTGTTGGGGTAGGGATTCTTCTAATTTCACCCTCCGGAGAGCAAAAGGAATATTGCTACCGGTTGACATGGAGCTGCACTAACAATGCAGCAGAATACGAAGCATTGTGCCTAGGACTCAAGAAAGCTGATAAGTTAGGCATAAAGCATCTCCAAATCTTCGGAGATTTCAAACTGGTTTGCAACCAGGTCACAAATAAGTGTACTTCAAAGAAGCATTATCTAAAATCATACCGCAATAGGGTATGGGACCTGTTCGATCAGTTCGAATCTCTCAATCTACAGTCAATCCCATGAGAGAAGAACCGACATGCCGATGTTCTGGCATCCATCGCAGCCAAGTACTCTCCAGCAGAAGACATGGTGCACAAGCCTAGAGCTGTGAGGATGATCTATAGACCCTCTGTCCCAGACAAAGATCTGCATTGGCAAGTGTTTGACAACGATGAGCAGATTGTAAATTTCATGATCCAAGAAGCCGCCACAGTCGAAGACCGAAGCTCTGATGAAGGAGAATATGAAGGGCTGATTCAATTGAAGAATAACCACGTTCCCAAGGGACTAATCACCCTTGAAAGCCTCTTTGATCGGAATGACCGAGCTCTCTCTCACATGATCAAAGTCAATGAAAAGCAGTATCGAGATTTAGAGCTTGAACCTGGAAAAGCAATAAAGGTTGGAACCGACTGCACTTCGAAGGAGATAGAACAGATATAGAATCTGTGCAGAAGGTTTTCTGATATAATTGCTTGGTCTTATCAAGATCTCCGGGGATACAATCGACAGCTGGTTCAACACACAATCGAATTGCAGGAGGGGGTCAAACCCTTTCGACAAAAGCAAAGACCGGTGAATCCCAAGATCGAGGTCCTAATGAAGGCCGAACTCTTGAAGATGCTCGAGGCAAAGATCATATATCCCATCAAGCACTCTTCATGGGTAGCGAACCTGGTCCCAGTCAAAAAAAGAATGGAGATATCAGGTTATGCGTGGACTTTCGCAACCTAAACCAGGCTTCCCTCAAGGACCACTATCCTCTCCCACAAATCGATCAAATCTTGCACTCAGTGGTCGGAGCTCAACGCTTCTCTCTGCTCGATGGTTTTTCTGGATACAATCAGATCTGGGTCAGGGATGAAGACCAACACAAAACAACATTCACCACCAAGTGGGGAACATTTGCTTACCAACGAATGCCATTCGGCCTATCTAATGCTGGTGCCACTTTCCAGAGAGCGATGGATCTTGCTTTTGGTGAGCTTCTAAATAAGGTTATCATCATCTATCTGGATGACATGACCATTTTCTCCCGAAGAAGGGAAGATCATCCACTACATATACAACAAGTTTTCGAAAAATGTCGAGAGTTCGGCATCTCAATCAATCCAAAGAAGTCCATATTCGCAGTCAGTGAAGGAAAGTTGTTGGGACATGCGATATCAGAAAAAGGCCTCACTGTAGATCCTGACAGAGCCGAGGCTCTAATGAAGCTCCCACTCCCAGCAGACAAGAAAGGACTTCAATATTTCTTCGGCCAGATTAACTTCGTAAGGAAGTTCGTCCCCGACTTCGCCCAAGTCATCAAGCCAATGTCCCAACTCCTGAAGAAGGGCACCGAATTTAGCTGGACGAAAGAAAGAAAGGAAGCATTTGAAGAGATTAAGGCTCGAATCGCTCAGGCGCCGGTCTTGATCAATCCAGATTACAGTCGGGATTTCATCCTATATGCTATAGGGGAACCCGAAAGCTATGTTGTCGTCCTGACACAAAAGGGGGAAGATGGCGAGGAGCGCCCCATCACGTTTTTGAGCCAGGTGATCAATCCCCATGAAGAGAAATATAATTTCATAGAACGTCAGGTGCATGCGGTAATGAAATCCCTCAGAAAATTCAAACAGTTCATCTCCCAAAGTCGGGTCACAGTCTTTGTCATTCACCCCGACGTGCGCAATTTCATCATCCAAGGAGAATTGGGAAGCAAAAGAGCTGGTTGGGTGAACAAGATACAGGAGTTTGACATTGAGATCAAGCCCACAAAATTGGTTCGCGGTCGTGCATTATGTCAAGAATTAGCAAAGAGCGTAGCGGTCGAAGCTACAGAATCTCAGTGGGATGACTTACCAGCTAAAGGATGCTTCGCTAACCAGGAAGAGGACGAGAAAGACTGGGTCGGTGAAATAGTTCAATACTTCCACACTGGCAGTTGTCCTTCGCATCTAAATGCTTCACAGCGAAGGCATTTCAGGATGCGGTCCTCTCGGTACACTCTGCGCCCCGAAGGCCTATTTTTCAAGAATATTGATGGAGTCCTTCTCAAATGCATCAAAGATGATGATAAAAGAAAAGTCCTAGGAGAGTTCCATTCAGGGCTATCTGGAGGTCACTTCGCAGGAAGAACAACGACACTAAAGATTATCAAAGCAGGTTATTATTGGCCCACACTCTTCGTTGATGCCTTCACCGTTTGCCGCAAATGCGAGCAGTGTCAGAAGTTCATCGGCCGAAGCAGAAATGCTTCGATGCCCCTTCACCCGATATAGGTAGAAACTCCCTTTCAGCAATGGGGGTTGGATTTTATAGGGGTCGTATCACCGAACTCCTCCGTAGGACATAAGTTCATCCTGACCGCAACTGACTACTTCACCAGGTGGGCCGAAGCGATTCCCACCAAGCATGCAGATCAAGAGACTGTAGTCACCTTCTTGGAAGGATTGATCACCAGGTTCGGCATCCCCAAAGCAATCATCACAGATAATGGCCCTGGCTTCACAGGTGCTAAAATTAATGAATTCCTCTACAGATATGGGATATATCATAAAGTATCCTCCAATTATTATCCACAAGGCAACGGCTTGGCAGAATCCACCAATAAGACTCTATTGAGAATGCTAAGGAAGCTCATAGAGACAAACAAAAGGACTTGGCATCTCCTTCTAGATCGGGCCTTGTGGGCCGATCGAATTTCTGTCAAAAGGTCAATCAAGACTTCGCCTTATGCCCTGGTCTACGGCAAGGAGGCCATCTTACCCATCCATGTTGAGATCCCTGCACTGCAGCTGTTAGAAGCAGAAGATGGAGTTAGTCCGATGGAGAACAGGTTAGCTCAGCTGCTACGACTAGAGGAAGATCACGAAGAAGCATACCAGAACTTCGCTAAGCATACTCAGGTCACCCGAGACTGGTTCAAGAAAAAGTCATCCGATCGCACATTCAATGTGGGAGATCTGGTATTGAAGTGGGACTCTTGGAAGGCCAAGCCTGGGAATCATGACAAGATGGATGCCTTTTGGGATGGGCCATTCAAAATTATGAAGGTGAACTCAACCAATTCATTCATCCTCAAAGATGCAGATGGTCAAGTTCTGCCGATCTCTGTCAATGGTCTTCATCTGAAGACTTTTCACCGCTAAAGTACAATTTCTTTCTTTAAAAAAAAAATAAATAAGTGTATATATACTTTTGTATATAGTTTGCATTTGTGTATACATCCTCTTCCAAGATCACAAAAGCCAAGTACCACTTCCAAATCCTCTTCGGGGACTTTCGATGTGAAGTAGCAAGTACAAGAAGGTTAGATTTCCAAAAGAAGGCAAACCAAAAATCGAAGAAGAAGGCATGAAAAGAGCTTTGACCCGAAGTATTTTAGTAGCTACTTGGGAAAAATTTTGCGAAGCATTTTCAAAAGGGAAAGCTTCGGCGACCTTCGTAAGGCAGAGCGGCAACATGACGAAGAAGAAGTACTTCGGGCCCGAAGCATCGAAAAGTAGTCCGAACCAAAGGTTCATCGTGAAGCATTTTCAGCATCAAGTTTCTCTTCGTCGAACCGAACACGCGCGAGGTGGAGAATTCGAAATGTGCCTCGGAGAACATGCCAACAATGGCCTTGAAAGGAGTACAAAGCGGATGAATTTAAGGCAAAAGGGTGGTGGAGCACTTCCCGAGATGATCGAGTCAAAAAGGGAAAGGAAAAGCTCGCACCAAGGTACGAGGTGGCAGCGGGTGGCATCTCCAGTACAAAGTGTAATCATCGAAGCATGCAGCCCTGTGTACCACGTCGCTGCAGAAGCAATTTGAGAATACGACAACCTCTTTCGTCCGAAGTACAAATTTAATTTTAGTAGGTGCCATAAATTCAGGTGGTTGCCTTTTTAGGCTATAAAAGCGAGTTCTTGGCAAGAGGGAAGTTATTTGTCCATCAGTTAGAGCTAGACTAAGAGCCTTCAGATACTCTGCAACCCTCCCATCCTTTGCATCTGGCCATTCACATTAAAGCCCTCTGTATCAAGAACCCTACCGCTATCACTAGCAACATGGGAAAGAAAAACTCTAAGGAGAAGGGAAAAGAGCCCGAAGTTGCAGGCCCCAAAAAGACAAAGAAGGGGAAGGAAGAGAAAAAGCGTACTCCGAAGAAGCTAAATCTTCCCCTTCGACCCGAAAAGCAGCCAATGGAAGAGGGGGATGACTCGGAAGAAGAACAGCTTGTGGAGCCACCAATTGATGGGTGGGAGAAGATCCGAGACACACAGCTCTCTAAGGGTGTATCCGATCTTCGACGCACCATAGAGTTCATGACAAGCAGGCTCACACCAAAAAATAAGAGAGCTATTGCATATTACTCCCAGATTTACTGGTTTTTAACCCCACCTGCTCACCATTGTCCCGAGCTGATCTACGCTATCGCACAGAATTACCAACCTGCATCCAGGCAAGTGTTAGATGCTTCGGGACACAAACTATTTTCCATCTTGAAGGAAGATGTACAAGCAGCCTTCGCTCCACAGTAGGGTCCACCCAAGGGCTATTCTGTTCGCAATGTCATCCTAAGCGAACAAATGGAGAGATTCACCTCCAACAGCTACATATTGAAATTCCTGCGTGAGAATCTCAAGAGCGGGCTGCCTTCAAACAAGCTGCCCCAGATGCCCTTACCCTTGGAGGCCTTCAAAAATATCGATATTTTCTCCATTATTGCATGGGTGGCGGGCTTGTCAATGGATGCTTCAGTACAGCCCTGGCAGGTGTCTTTGGCCGAATGCATTTCAAGAGGGGAGTTTTATGCCCCTGACGCTTCAAGGCCGAACACCAACCCAGTTTTCTTTGACTGGGCAGAATGGGTGGCCCGAACCCTGCATACAAGGCTCACTAGCATGAAGAATGCAGCAGTAGGCCAGTACTTCGCACCCTGTTCTTTTCTTGTCTGGTTATACTTCTACCAAGTTCATAAGTGGTTTCCTCATATCGCCATCTCTCCAAGCGGCAAGGATGGAAATCCTCTGCCAGTGTATCAATGGACTCCCCTCTTATTGAAGGAAGAGTCCTATTATCCTTTTAATCAACAATTTTTGGGACCCGCCATGCATCTGTTGAAAGGCTCTTGTCCTCGGGTACCACTCAGTTTGAGAGATAGAGTGGTGCTGGGAAAAAGGGGGGACGTCTTCCAATTGACACAGGGACTGGTGATTCGCCTGTTCGGCTTCATTGGGAAGCCCTTCCTGTTACCAGTCTACCCCTTGAATATCAGTTCGCATTGGAAGTCGCTCGGCAGAGCGACTCTACAAATGCAATATACGGTCACGGCCGAAAGTGGGCACATACCTGTGACTTCCCCTTCAGGATGGGGGTAATCGAAGTCTTTGCCCTAAAACAGGGCATTTTCCTGGAGGAAAAGCTTGCCTATTTTGGCCTACTCCAGATTCCTCAGCAGTGGCTCTATGATCCTTTGGGCGTGATGAGGGATCATTTAAAATTCAAGAACTTCCACATCTGCCCTCACCCCGAAGTTGTGGAACAAAGGAACAACCCCAATGGAAAATATCTGGAGTGGCATTTAGAAAGGATGAGGACATTGCCTCCATGGCATGAGTTCTATCCTATGGAGGTCGAGTTCGACCCTGATCAGTATCCCCTCCCGACTCCAAGCTCCACATTTTGGAAGAAAGCAAGGGACGATTTGAAGGAGGAGGTAAAATACTGGAGCGAGGAAAAGCTTCGGGAATGGTGGATAATGAGAGTCCATCATCAAAAAATGAACTCCTATGGACTCTTAGCATCGGATAAAGACTTCGCAATTCTTTATGACACCAATGTCGAAACCTGGAAGTCTATATCCTTTGCAGATTTTATTCCCCCAGCTACCCCAGGATCAGGCGAAAGCCCAGGTGGAGCTAAGGATGCCTCGGAGGAAGAAAAGGAAGTGGGGGCCGAAGAAGCAGAGCAACCATTGGAGAGAAAGAAAAGGAAAATGCAGGAGCAAATTCAAGTGCCTCCGAGCCACCCAAAGCGCCCTCGCACAAAGCCTACAAGTACTCCTGCTGGATCCCCTGCATCAGGCCCGGTCGAAGCAAATATTGAAGATGTAGGGCCACCAAGTGCTGAGACGGTCCCCAAAATAGATATCATTGATGTGGAGGAACTCCTCCAACAAGAGAAAGACCCCGGAGTAGAAGTTGTGGAGGTCGGGAGTGTTGAAGCCCAAAAGGGCCAAGAACCAACCACGCAAGAAGTTACCACAGCCGCTTTGCCAGGAGGGCACGCAGGTACGCACTCTCTTCCCTTCGCTTCGGTCTCTGACACATCCATGGCAGTCCCGAGTGGAAGCCCTCATCAATCTCTCCATCCCCCACAAGGTCAATCCCCCACTCAAAAACTGCCCATTGCCAGTCCAATCCTGCATAGCCCCACTCCTCCCGAGTCATCTGACCAGGATAAGCCCGTTGAAACCACTTCGCCTACCCATGCCCCCGTTCCTTCAATCCTAGGTCAAGGCGAAGGTAGTGTCCCAACACCAAGCCCCGTAGCCCACTCTCCCATAGCTCAAAGCATAGTCCCGCTTGCCGAAGTCCCTGCCACACCAGTCTCCGAGCCGTCAGGGGAATCTTTCCCTGTTAGTTCTTTATATTTGTTCACACCTTTGGCTGGAGATTCGGCCTTCTCTGAAATAGATTTATCTTCAATAAAGGAGCGCCCCTTGGCTGAAAAGCTACTCCTAGCTCGATAGAATACAGAGAAGATGCTAAAGGAGGCAAGAAAGAAAAGAGGGAAATCTCTGGCCCAAGTTGAAAAATGTGCGGTTTTCGACTTGAAGGGCGAAAAGTTGCATAAGGTGAGGAAGGTCCCTAAGGTCCGAAGCCTCCGGATGAAATGACTCCAGCCGACTACGACTACCAGGAGAAGACCAAGGACCTGGAGCATTTAAACATAGATGACGAATCCGCATCCATGCATGTCAGGGTTGAAACTTTTCGAGCACATGCAAACATTGCCAACCAACACAGGTTTGAAGCAGAAAATGCCAACATCAAGTTGGAAGAAGAGCTAGCTAGGATCCGCTCTGAGCTGGAGGATTCATAGAAGCAGTGCAAATTGCTCAAAAAGGAAACGCATGCCCTCAAGCAGCAAATTCTACAACTGCAGACTTCGACCGAGCATCAAGCACAAAAATAGGCCAAAAATGAGCTAAAAGCCAAAGAGCTCGAGGGCAAGATCTTGCGGGCCCAGCAACAATTGTATGAAAAGGCAAACCTGGAGCTATTCGATAAAGGTAGGATCAAGGAGATCCGCTCTCACCTACTCAAAGGTTTCAGATCTCGGGCCTCTAGTGCCCTATCAATTTTAATTTTTGTCACCGAAGCTCAGCATGCCATTGCTAAGAAGGGACCAATAGTAGATGAGGTGATCCAAAAAATCAAGAGGCGACTCAAGCTTGCCTTTGAGGTCCAAAGCATCAGATATCAAGACCTACAGGTCGCTGCTATGAGTCGAACGGCTAGGGATTGGTCTACTGCCCAAGCCATTGTTCGCGCTTTCTTCTCCAAGGTGAAGAAAGCGCAAAAGGCGAAAGACCTCCTTGATATATTTGAGCAGGAGCAACGCACATCAATGAGTTACTTCGAAGACCTTTCTTCTTTGGGTTTCCCGAGTTTCACAGACGATGATGGGAACCTTCTCACCAGGGAAGAACTTAAGCCGGCGTGGCTCCATTTCGAAGGTGATGTCTCCAAAATTGATGAGTGGGAAGAGCCAGTCACGGAGGGACAAGTCACTGATTTCATCCTGAGACATTGCAAAATCGTGGCTTGCCTGAATGACCTAGGTGCAAGAATCAAACACGCCGACATAGGGCAGATTGATCGGTTCCATGTTCTGGTCAAGGCACTCGAAGACCAAGAACCATTTTAGAAAGGGGTCTGGGCTCATGTTCATCGAACTATGAAGAGAATCCATGACCGTCTTGTCCCATCACCACAGCAGGAGGCCACGCCAGCAGACGAAGGAGCAGAGGAGGAAGAAGAAGCAGAAGAAGAAGGAGAACAAGAACCAGAGCCTCCAAGAAGAAGAAGGAGGAGAAGGATCGAGAAAAGACTCTGGCCCAATGGATCAAAGTTAAAGGGTCCTCCCACCGAGACGAGCTCGTTGCCCCGCGAGCCGCCAAGAATGTTGACAATTTTGTCACATTTCTTAAGGGGTAGAAAAAGAAAACAAATTTTGTATAGTGTTGTGTAAAGTTTTTGCTTTGTTGTTTTTATTTTGAAAAGTTGCAGCAATTTTGGCTTCCAATGCCACCCCTTTGTATATAAAAATAGAAAAGAAAGAACTTCGCTGCCGAACAAGCTAGAGAAAAGAGCTTCACCAAAGGAAAATGAAAAGAGCTTCGCACCCGAAGCATTTCCAGCACTACTTCGGGTAAAAGTTTTGCGAAGTAGTTTCGTCGAAGTAAAATACAAGGAAAAGAGAATGAAACTACTTCGCGCCCGAAGCGTTTCCAGAGCCTACTTCGGGTGAAAGTTGAGCGAAGCGACATTCAAAGAAAAGAGAGCTTCGCACCCGAAGCATTTTCAACACCGCTTCGGGTGGAGTTTTTGTGAAGTAGTATCACCAAAGTAAAATACAAGGATAGCAATAAAAAGAACTTCGGGCCCGAAGCGCTTCAAGCAAATACTTCGGGAGAGATTTCTACGAAGCGGTGCCAAAGTAAAATACAAAGGAGAAGGCAAGAAAACTACTTCGCATCCGAAGTATTTCCATCAGTCACTTCGGCCAAAAAACTAGCGAAGCGAAACTCAAAGGAGCATTGAAAGTACTTCGCCAGAAAGTTGCCGAAGTACTCACTTCGGGCCCCTCCATCAGCGAACCATTTTTACTTCGCCAAAAGCTCATTGCGAAGCATTTGCTTCGGCTAATTTTCTGCGAAGTACTTCTACCCGAAGTAAAGGGATGCAACATCTTTTGAAGACAATTGCTTCGGCCGAAATCTTCCCGAACCACAGTTTTGAAAGAGGATCACAGCGAAGTATTTCTCCAAGGCATCGACGAAGCAATTTTGTCGACAAAGTGGCAAAAGCAAAGAGGTCCATTTTGCGAAGTAGATATGCTTCGGCACTCCCCACCCCGAAGCAGTTTTGCGAAGCTCAATTTTGTGAAGTATAATCCAAGGAGGAGTTTTTGCTTCGGCCCAGAACCATTGCGAAGCGAAGTTGTGAATGAAGACTTAGCGAAGCGCTTCACGGGCACGCGTTCCAAGCCGGGTATTTTCTCGAGGTGATCAAGTGCCTCATAAATGCAATTTTTCGTGCCCAACAAGCTCGCTGCTCATTTTTGGCAATCAAAAACGAAGTATCAAGCCATGATGGAGAGCCCGACGAGCATGGCGGCCACTCGAGCACCGCACCCGGAGACCAAGGACGTCCAGACGGCTCATCAATGCACCTTTCCATGGTTGACCCGGTTGTAGTTGCTAGTTTTGGTAACAGATTTGAAAGCTCGGTCACGAGAGCCTCGGGGAGCCGAATTCTCAGGGCTCGAGGGCGTACTCTTCTTTGCTATGTAATTATGACTCAGAGGCCCGGGTCCTCTATAAAAACCTAGGCATTGTAATAGAAAATGGGGGGAACTATCTGCTAGAAAGTTGCTGTAACTTGATGTCCTACGATTAATACTAAAGAGCTTTGAGCTTAATTCTTCTCTTTTATGCTGCCTTCTGTGCTTGATTCTTTTGTCTTTCTTCGTTTGTATATCGAGATGTTGAACCTTGCGTCCGAGTGTGATCGGGGACTGTACCCTGAAACTCGTTCTGAAGGATACATAGGAGTTGAAAGACGTCGTGTTGGCTTTCTTTTATGCTGCCTTCTGTGCTTGATTCTTTTGTCTTTCTTCGTTTGTATATTGGATGTTGAACCCTGCGTCCGGTGTGCGATCGGGGAATGTACCCTAAAACTCGCCTGAAGGATACATAGGAAAATCGATATTGCATTTCTTTCGTTTATCCTTGGTGTTCCTTGCTGCTATTCAAGTTGCTAGTTAGTGATCGTGCTTCCTGTTCTCTCCCACCTTACATCACCAATTTCTCTAACCCTAACTCCTTTTATCTCTTTCCTGCACTCTTATCTTCAAACACCCAAGTAGTTTAGCATAGGAGCCGGCCTTTCTCCGGAGATTGGCACGAGGGGCATCTCTTCCCTTCGGCCTTTCAATGTTGGTCCAGGTCTAGGGCGCATACATTTACTCAAAATCCTTACCTAGGCAGATTTGATGACCAACAATAACTATAATAATTATAATATTTTATTTTAATTAAAAAGTTTTAATATATATTTTTGAAAACTGAGGGAAGTGCTTGGGCCAATACCTACCCTAAAACTCATTGTGAGGAGTACCTCAGGATTTTTTTTTTTAATATTATTTAATTATTTATAGTGTATATAATAATAATATTTTATTATATTATAATATTCATTATTTTTTAAATTTTGTTATGTACTATTGATATGATTCCAATTGTATTATTTTATAATCAACAACTTGGCTATTATACATTAGAACCTTCCTCCTAACATCTTATTTATTTGTAATGATGACATATGTAGATGTTAATAGTTAGAACCTAATCAAGATAGCAAAACTTAGATTCGAAAAGGTTGATTCGTGCACTGGACAAAGAAACTCGACTTACTAAAAACTCCACAAAAGAAGAAGAAGAAGAATGTTTTAGAAAAGCTTCCTCTCCACCACCAAGTTACAAGATTTGAAAGGATGGAGCTTTTTATCTAATACAAATGGGAGACTATTTTTTTTGTGCCCTCAAAGAAAAAAATATTTTGAAGTAAATATTATATACAATTATATAAGAAATTATATAATTATTAGAAGCTTGATAGTGTGGACTTAGAAAACAAGAAAATAAGGGTTATGTCTTTGTTTTGTTGATATAGTTTTAAAGTTGATATAATTATAAGTTTTTATAAAAATACTTAAATTCAAATTATTGTAAAGGTAATTCTAGTTTTAGTTCTACTTTTTTTTAAAGTGAAAAACCCCTTGTGGGCGCCTTGGTCTGAGAGACCACGATCGGGGGTTCTACACCGTCAAAGTCACTTGGAGTCATGCAACTTGCACCAACATTATCAATTGGATTTTGGATAGCCAATTCAACTTTTTGGTAGGGTGGAGATTGAACCGGACCTCCCTTGAAGGATTGCCACCTTGATTTTAGTTCTACTTTAACATCTTACTTTTAATTACTAATAACCTTCACTTACAAATTATAATTTAAAAATTTAAATAAATACCAAAATGGGTGGAATATTATCGGAGAAATATAGCCTTGAGGTAGGATATGGAAATATGGAAAGGAATTTTAAAGGGCTAAATTTTTGATCAAATAATAGCTATATAAATTTAGGATAATTTTAGGAGAGGAAACATATAAATATATACTTAACTTTTTTTAATATATATATTTTAAAATAATGATGAATAGAATCTAAAGTTATCCGCAAAACATTAACTAAAAGAAATATATGTTTTATTGTGAACGATGACAATTAGGTTTCTTCGAGGAAGTGACTATAATTTCTTGAAAGGGGTTATTTATATCCAAGAACCTTAGACATCTTATTTTTGAAGAACCATAATTATTAGGATTTAGCAATCACTAATGAAGGGATTCCAATGTTCATGGTAAAAGGCATAAAGTCGCGTATATTCGACAAGATGGTGATGAAAATAATGTTTTAATTTTTTTAACATATATTTGAGTTCGAATCTTACTTAGCCTCAACAACTTCCCATCAAGGGTTTGGGATTACGATGTCGGTAGCATTGGTTCAAATCTCACATAGCTTCAACAAATATCTTGACACGATGCAAAGATTTTTTAAAATTAAAAAATAAAGATAGCCCAAGAATTTGGACCCCGATTCACTTTTGGGCCACGACTATGGAGTTTTGGTTAATGCTAAAGCACATTTAATTAGTTCTAGTTGGATATATATAGTTGAGTCCTCATCGTCAGGACTCATGAGTGATAGTTATATGGAATCAAACAATTTGCCTTAAAATATCAAAAGGGTTGACAATAAAGGGTTTCAAAGCATGTGCAATTTCAAATTACAAGAAAAAGTTCTTGTATATTAGAAAGAGGAGGCTTGAAAAATTATATACTAAGTCCAATTTTATAAACAATGGGTTATTTAATGGAAAAACAAACTTGTTTTATATAACAAGGCACAAGATAATTGAAGTAATTAATTAATTAAGAGTATTTAATTCATTAATCACTAACTAACAAATAAAATTTTAGTGATTTCGTATCCGTGTATGATCTCCCAGCAAACAAACGATGCGAAAGCAATTTCTATCTATCGTATACTTTGTGGAGGACTTTTATGTTTGAACCACCACGACAACAATTTGCCATGCCTTCCACCTACTTAAAATGTTAGTAATGTTATGTGCAGTGGACATATTACTAACCTACAAGTAAAACCATGACCATTATAAAGTAAAATAACAAGAAAAATATTAAAATATGATGTAGCCGATTTGTTACAATCTTTAAAACAAACACAAATTGATTTGGCATTTTCTCGTTATCATGCTTACCATCATCAATTTTCAATTCATTTAGAGGTTCAAAAATATTTTCAAGAGCTTCAACAGGACCCACATGAACTGTAGAACTTGATAATTCTCCTGTGGCTTCATAGTCTTCACCTGATTCAGAGCTTTCTTCACTTGAACTCAAAGTTAGCTGAAAGATGAATAAAGAAAGATAAATGATTAGAAATCTTGTGATTAGTAAAAAGCACAATATGTACATGATATCAAGATATATGCAGGTTAGGAAACAGAGGCCAACTTATTACAAATGAAACAAAAAACTAATGATGTAATAAAGCACAAAAAATTGCTATTTCATATTCAAAAGTAATCTACTGCCTATGAATACTTTGAGTTTCCATTGTTAACAACGTTGATAGCAAAAAGCATCCTACTCACAACCCAAAGGGATTGGGGCAATCAATGGGGAGAGAAAAGTATGGAGAATCACACCATAAGCCTTGGTTCTAATATCATGGGTGAACCTTGACATTTAAATAAAATGGCATGAAATCAAGTGGTTAAAAACTTGGGCCACCAAAGTGGAGAGCCAGGTTCAAATCTTACCCCGAAGTATATGCATAATAGCCAATAGGGTTTGTCGCAATGCCACTATGTGGTTTGTAAAAGTACTATGATAATGCCATCATGATGTAATAAGGGTGAGGCTCATTTCAATCCCATATAACCAATTAAAAAAACATCTTACTCACCTTTCCTATTCTATTTACAGTTAATATATTATGTACAAATTGTATGAACAAGGACACAAAGAAGGGAAAGGTACAATTAATATCTTATGTACAAATTGTATGAACAAGGACACAAAGAAGGAAAAGGTACAATTAATATCTTATGTACAAATTGTATGAACAAGGACACAAAGAAGGGAAAGGTCATCCACATGTTCAAGGTGAAAACTACATATTTTGCAGGAACCTTTTTGAATACTTGCAATGCATCAACCTGTTGGTTCGTAAAATTCATTTTCCAAAAACCATATGTAGAAAACAAAATGTTTTTCTCCGTTAGTATGCAGAGGGGTAGCTCCTTGCAATTCACTTTGAATTTTTCCAAATTTAATAATTTTATATTTTGTAATTCAGAACTCAAAAGAGTTCAGCCCTAAAATGTACAGTTTGAATAAAGAAACATTTACCACAATTTTGAGCTCAGAGCTTCAAGATATAACCTAGGGTTTAAGGGAAATGACAAAGTTGATAGTTAAAAACTCTAGAAAATGAAATAAACATAACCATATTTAAAAAGGGTTCCCCAACAAAAACAATTATGACTGGACAAAAGCAAAAGTGCTACATGCAAGGCTTCTAGGCCAAATTTTACTAATCGTAAAAATATTTCAGACTTGCAGAAAAAATGGAAATAATTTAATATAAGAAATGTTCTTAAAACTAGGCTTTACCGTAAACTCATAAAAATACAAATTTCCACAGGATTTTTTAGCACTTCAAAATAAAATCACTACCTTGGAGAGAAAAATTTGGTAGATTTAAGGACAAACTCTACGATCGCAACTTTTACAAGATTTTTTTGGAGTAAGTGATTAATTTGTGTATGCAAAGATTTCATTATAACTGAAAGATAATAAAGTACTTCCATTAAAGGAACTCGTGGTTGAATAGTTCCAACAACTTTCAAAATGAGAAACACAAAAAATGTCTCACAATATATTGCATTCAATTCTTTTAGAGGTCTTCGATATTTACAGCTCAAATTTCTAAAATTTGAAAATCTCATGATTTATTCAACAAGCCAAAAATAGCTTTTTCAAAATGAAACCTATTAGGTAATCAACAAAATTCATACCATCATTAGACTTTTCAAAAAAAGTCATAACCTAAAATCTTTGAATAATATTACAAATGTTTTCAAATCTCAAAGATAAAATCAAAGCTCACAATTCATCAAAATGAATGGTGGATTTCTATGGTTTCTCAGCTATTGCTTTTGTCTTGGCTTTTTTAGCTTCAAACCTTCTCTCTCCAGGTACATTCTCGGGTAGCCAGTTTGGTTGTTGATCTCATGTATGTTGGGCGCATAGATATTTTGAACCTTAGGTTTGGGTATTTCCATCATCTTCCATGTTGGTTCAACAAACTGAATTGTAGATTTTACATCTTGAGGCACTGTATTGACATTATTGATGCTTTTCACAATTGTATTCATATGATCCAACTCATAACTCTGAAAGCTAAGGAGTTCTTGTTCCAAATATTGCTCTATTTCCTTGATTTTTTCCTAAAGCTCTGACACATCCATTCCACAAGTGGTTAAGAAACATTCTAGTGCTTTCCTTGTAGTTACAATTGTGAATAGACTTGTTCTCAGAATTTGAAGTTTTTTGTTAGCACTTATCTTCTGTTTTCAACTACTAATCTTAACCAGACTAGTTTGCTCACTGTTCCATTATAATCTAGTCCTCTTTTTCCCTTCTTCTCAACTAATCAATGACATTTTCCTAAGTTCTTTTATCTCATCTTTGTATTGTCCTTTCTTTTGAGAATACCCACTTTCTGATGTTTCTATGTCCAACTTAAGTTGGACTATTTGCTGCAAACATCCTAATGCCTCTTTTCCATATTCAAAACTATTTTTCTTTAGACCTTTCACAAATTCCATTAAGGACTTCCCTAAAATAGCAATGTTTCCAACTTATACATAATCAATATCTTCTTTTATCAAAGTGAGCATAGATCTTGCTTTTGACTTTGTTGCTGATTTTGTAGCTTGTGAGGTCTCAGTGGTAACAACCTCTACTTTTCCTCCAATTCCTAGCTTGTGCTTCACTTTTGTCTAATGTTCATTGTTGTGCTTCCCCTTCCTTGGAAGCTTCTCTAGTTCTTTGGGCAGAGAAAAAGTTTCTAACAAAAGCACTTAGATACTTAAGTTATTTTTCCAATATCAAGTTTCTTTGCTCAAGTTCTTGGATGGTATCCTCTGTAATGTCAAAGTTGGCTTGAAGGATCCCAACAACTCCATGTCACTCCATGGGAGGAAGCATAGTGGTTGTGATTTTGGTACTCTTCCCTTTTTAGCTTCTTTCCTTTGGGAGTTCCTTCTTTAGGTTCACCACTTCTGATGATGACTCTCTTGTGAAAAGAGTCATGCTTGACATCAGATCTCACACTTTTCATCTTTTTCTATGCAGTCTCATCGGTAAATAGGACAACAACATCAACAATTTATCTTTCTTTTTTCTCTCATTTTTCTCTCCCTTTTCATATGAGAGAGTTGTTTCAAAGCCATGATCTATGCTAAGAAATTGTCTATGTTCGAACCCATAGGCTTCTCAACAAAAGCCTTAATTTGTTAACCTTCTTCTACTGAGTTAATTGTATTTCTTCAATTCTTGGTGTGTCCTGCTAATGTGAAGGTACCTCTTTCAGTTGAGGTATCTTTTGTTGAGTTGAGAGTACCTTTTTATAAGGAACACCTTGTTGCTTGTTCTTATCTTTGGTGGTCTCCATTGCCTGCTCATATTTCTTAACTTTTTTCTCTAGAAGGATGGGTAAAGTTGAAGGCTTTCTTTTCTTTCCATTATCATCATCTCGTCTATAAGGTGGTTCTAGTGCACCTATCACCTACTAGTTAGATGGTGGCTTGTCCTTTCCTGCTTCCTTGGAAGCAAAGCACCAAGATTTTTCTTGGCAAGACAAGAAAGGAGAAGATTTTTACTTTCAGATTGCCTAGTGCCTTTCCCTACAATGTATAAAGGTTTTTGTGATAAAGGTGAGGGTTTGAAAACCTTCACTATAATAGTTTGAAAAAGTAACAAAATATATGAGTCCTAAGAAGCCTTCTGTTATTGGTTGATATCCACTTAATTCCCTTTCATCCTTAGCTTCTCGTTCTTTTGTTGCCACCCTTTCTCTCTTCTATTTTTCCAAACTCAATCTCTTCTTTTCCTTCTCCTATTTCCTCAAACACTAGAGGTTTTTGATCATCTTAATGGACCCAATCAGGGAACACAACAAATCCTAAATTAATCATAATAACTCCTTCCTCATCTTCACAATTTGTCCATGCATCATTGTGGGTAAGATATGGCCAAATGCAATATCCAGTATCCACCTTGTATCTATACATGCTTTGGAGGACTTGCCTCTGATCATAATTGTAACTTCTCCAAGCTAGCTTGAACTCATCTCTCTAAACTTTTGCAACCAAAATATATGTCTTTTGAATTTACATATATAATTTCCAGTATTAAAAGAGAAACTAATGGGTTGCATTACATGCTTTCCTGCACACTTGCCAATAAATCTCATGAATTCCATCAATAAAAAATATGTAGCCTTGAGTCTTCAATGAAGGTTTTGATATATGCATGAAATGACTAGTCAATGTACTAGTCAACCTTGGAGAGGATAGCCTTCACAGGTTTCTTTCAAATCCTATAATATGATTTTCTTGTCAGCCTGTACATTAATGGCTTGATGAAATTGTTGCTTCACATCAATGTAGTTTTTGAACCATTCTTTTGCATAGAAACTAGGAAAATATTTGAAAGTAGAATTTTTTTCTCCTTACCTTAGTGAGTTGATTGCAAATTTACTCACTGATTAGGTGTGACCAATCTATCTTCATTTTCTTAACAAGCATCAGGTAGAAGAATCCAAACATCCAGGGTTGAAATTTACATAAAATATTTTTGCATCCATGTCTGATAAGCACACAACTATGGCACTTATGGAGGGTGAAGAGAGTTTTATAACTTACATCATTTTCAAATATCACCCAGTTTTCGATAGACTACTACTTGACTAATCACCTCATTCTTTCACCCTATCTTTGTAGTCAAGAGTAATAAGCACACATTACAAGCTACAACTATCCAAAATATTAATGATAGATCTATGTGCCCTTGTTTGCATACAAGAGTGACTAAGCTATCCTAACCAAACATGCTTGGCTCTTTACCTCAAGGAATCTATCACTCTTCGACATCAATTATTACAATAGAAACAAACTACTACTAGACTAATCACCTCGATATTTCACCCTATCTATGCAATCAAGAGTAATAAGCACCCATTATAAGCTACAACTATCCAAAATGTTAATGACAAATCTACGTACCCTTGTCTGCATATAAGAGTGGCTACTAGCACTTCAATTATTTGTCCTTGCTTGTGAAAGGACAAGACTATACTTACTTGACATCATGTTTTAGCCACCCCTCCCATACCAAGGAGTTGTACATAGTTCCTTGCTTACTAGTTTCTTGTGCTATTCTCCTGGTTCCACAACCATGGATGCTAGAAGAGTATTGAGGGGTCAGACTCCATGTCCTCCTAAGATTATCCAACCAAACCCTCTTAGTCATAGTCATTAGATCATGTGTTGACCATTTTCAAATAACTAGTGACAACAACTATGCTTCTACTTTACATCCCACCATAGATTAATGTTGGTGCTTGGATCCAATGGAATTCCTTTCTATATTTGTTGTACCTCAACCTAGATCTCTCTTAATCATTACTTTTAGCATGTTAGGGTTTATCCATTTTGGGTAACCCTCGAGGCTACAATTTTATCCTTGAAATCATTTTTATGGAGAGTGAGGAGTGCTTTATAACTTACATCATCTTCAAATATCACCTAGTTCTTAGCAATGAACTCAATTCTCTCTTTCTTGCCCATTCAACCATACTCATCTCTCAAATGAAGACTGCTAAGGTTGACGAAGAAGGTATTTTGAAAAGAGATGTAATCTGGTTGGCCAAAGAATGGCTAATTTCTTCCCCTCAAAATCTATTCTCTCTCCAATACCTTTTTTGAAATGTTTTGCACAATCCAAGACCAATCTTGGGCATGTGAAAGAAAGCTTAAACATAGCAGCCTTCAACATCTCTGATTTGCTTGTTGGTTTGGAAAACAATCATTTCAAAGAACAACATGCAAATATTTTAATAAACTATTTTTCTCTATAGATATGAAAATATGGGTAGCTATGAAATAAAAAGAAAAATCATGGTATTTTGTAAATGCCCTTAACTCTAAAGGTTCAACCTAAAACCTAAAATAACATCATAATTGTAAAAAAAATTGGGTTTAGGAAAAAGAAACATGCTTGGTAAAATGACATGTAACATAATACAACTAGTCATCTTAAAAATAAAAGGTTACAAAAATGATTGGCAAAAAGGGTGCATGCATTTTCTCGATCTTAAGATTGTAATTGACCAAGTATTATTGCTTGACAAGAAAAGTTGGGAATTACAAATAACAGTTTAAAAAATAACAAGTAAACCGATTTAAAACAGGATTGTTTAATTTTCATACACGAGGTAACTTTCTTGAAACTTTTACCATGCCATGCATTGTTAGAAATATTGAGTTGTCATTGATGTCAAAGGCAAAAATATCTTCAAGAATGAAATATTGATGTCAAAGGCAGAAATATCTTCAAGAATGAAATGTTGATGTCAAAGGCAGAAATATCTTCAAGGATGAAATGTGTTGTCATTAATGTTCAAAGCAG
Organism: Wollemia nobilis; assembly: GCA_028583015.1. Taxonomy (NCBI): domain Eukaryota; kingdom Viridiplantae; phylum Streptophyta; class Pinopsida; order Araucariales; family Araucariaceae; genus Wollemia; species Wollemia nobilis. Next base: position 2,224,521 of record JAQPPZ010016958.1, on the reverse strand, counting down.
ATATCTTCAAAGGTGATTTTATATGCTTTAATATTTAAATATTAAAGAGGGAGGTTTATATTTAAATCAAAGGATTTAAATATATAAAAGTTTAAATAAAGTGGAAGGTTTATATTTTTAAAAGGTTAAAAATTAAATCTGCATGGGCCGACCTCCTTGAGCGCACCATACAAAAGAAAGTTTGAAAATTCAAATATTCAAAATAATGGGCCGACTTCCTTGGACAGAAAGACAAATGCATATTAATAAGGCCATTAATTCACTTTGGCAAGTAGGATGCAATTGGATTATCCTTCGGATGAGAGAGTGCAACGAGTAGAAGATGGAGGAGGAGAGGAGTGCAAATTTGGTGGTTTTGCGAACAAAGACACTTTGCTAACAAAAATCATGGGGATTCGAGGAAGACATTGTCATTTGTGCGTAAAGTGTGGAAGGCAACGATTGGAGGTGAGACATATCTCTGATGTTCGATTCACAACGTGGTAAGAGAAGAGCACAATAGATATTGGTGAAGGTCATCCGGGTCCACCTTAGTGAAGAAGAAGAACATCACACATACTCTAGCAAATCATAGGTTTCTAATCTACAAGTCAAGACATTCAAAGGTTGTTGTTGGCCGTTGAAGAAGCTAGGGTAAAATGAGTTATTGTCTTGTTCATGAAAAAATAATGTGCATAAAGCTTTGATTTAAAGAAGCAATGTCTCGATGAAAATATTAGAAGATGTCCCTATTTGAGGTGATCAAAAACATTGAACAGAGTGGGAAATAACCCTAAAATGCATAGAATTGGCTTGAAAGCTAGCCAAGTGAAGACATATTATCATGAGCACCGAGGATGCATATCAACACAAATATTTTCTCAAGCCTCGATTAGGTAAAGAAGGCTCAATTCATCTACACATGGGAGACAAGCGCAAGAATATTTTAGTGTAGGAGACGTTTCATCAACGAGTGCAACTTGGATTCATGGATCTCTGAAATGCTTAGGATTTGGTGACAATTGTTGATAGTGTGGATGGACCACTTGGCATAAATAGAAAATGTGAAAGGTGAAAGAAAATTGAGGTGCACCCAGGAAAACTTGCAGAAGCTAGTTCAAAGTGATGATTAGCGAAGAAGGTAAAAGACATCGTTGTTGCTCTATCCTTTTTGTTGAAGATAAGATTGGAAAATAGTGAGGATGGGTGAACGACTTCGTGATAGTGATAAAGCACTCACCTTAATTATGGAAAGCAATGGATGGTCAAGGGAGAAATAAAGCAAGCTGTGAGTGATTGGCTCAGCGAACTAAAGGTGGTTATCTTCATCAAAGAAAATATACAGCTGAACGTTGGTAGAAAATGAATTGATCAGATTGGCACTCAAGAATAGTTAGAAGGCAGAGTTGACATTGGAGCAAAGAAAATAGTTTTCAATGAAGGCAATGAGCAAATTAAGGTTTTGGAGCAGATTTGAGCAGGTTTTGTAAGCAGGTTTTGAAGCAGATTTGAGCAGATTTTGTAAGCAGGTTTTGGAGCAGATTTGAGCAGGTTTTGTGAGCAAGAGGATTGGTGTCCATAAACTTGAGCAAGGGGATTGGTGTCTCCTGTGGATTGGTGTCCATGAACTTGAGCAAGGAGATTGGTGTCTCCTGTGGATTGGTGTCCATGAACTTGAGCAAGGGGATTGGTGTCTCCTATGGATTGGTGCCCATGAAATTTATTGAAGAAATTTATAAGCAATATTTTATCATGGTTTTCTCTCGAGAGGGTGTTTCCACGTAAAATCTTTGTCTCTAATGTGTATGGTGATTTGTGCATTGTTTCATTATTGCATTGATATTATTTGAGGTTATTACTTTGGAAAGAAAAGAGAAAAGTTTTATCTTATACTATTCACCCTCCCTCTCAGTATAAGCTTGTGTTCTTCATAACAAGAGAGAAAAGTTTTATCTTATACTATTCACCCCCTCTCAGTATAAGCTTGTGTTCACCAAGTATTATTGCTTGACAAGAAAATTTGAGAATTACAAATAACAGTTTAAAAAATAACAAGTAAACCGATTTAAAATAAGATTGTTTAATTTTCATACACGAGGTAACTTTCTTGAAACTTTTACCATGCCATGCATGAGACGACTGAAAACTGATTTGCCTAACAAGAAATTCTCATGGATATTTTTTGTACAACATGCTCAAATAAAATAAATAGTTGCTCTCAAATATTGACTTGAAATAAAGTTTCTAGCTATGGCTACCACTATGGGATGCGAGAGTAAGAACTTAAATACAAAAGCATGAATTGGCAACATGTTAATTGGACATCTCATGCCCGAAGAGAACTTAGAAATAGTAGGGTACAATTTATAGACATTTAATAAGGTATTGATGTTTCAGAACTTGGTTTGCTAGAGTTTCACACTTTCAAACCCGTAAAGGGTAAGAAAAACCAATATATAGGATATGGATTTTAGAATTCAAGGAACGTGCCTTTAAAGATTAATGTTTGCATTCACAATCCTACAAAGGATTAAACAATGAATATAACTTTATCTTTATGGAAAATGAATTTAAGATTCTCTACAAAGATAGTTTAGGGATTATTCTAAAATAGTTTTTTTTTATTTCATAAGGATAAAAATTACCACCATCTTAGTGTCTTGTGGATAAAATTTTCATAAGCACCACTTGCCATGTTGGTCTCAAAGATCTCAACTATGTCTATGACAATATGGGAGGCATACTTGGATAAGCTTACACTTCATCCATAAACATAGAATTCATTGATGGTTGTTGCTTTTGGCATTTTTTCTAGCACCTACTATTGTTATGAATAAAAGAGAGCAAAAGGAATTAGGAAATCATGCTAAGTAAGCTCTTGGAAACTTATCTAATAAGAAGGAATCACAAGGATCAATATTAGAATTGAAGGGGGAAGAGAAAAATACAATCTTAGAAGTGGTCAATTTGAGAGATTGGAGATAAAATTCCAAGTGTTAGGGACACTTGTGATGGTATGCAGAAGGAGCAAAATTCATGGTATGACAAGAAGATTTCTCTAAAAGTTTAAAGCTAGGATGAATTTCATAGGTTTGCATTCCTGTTGCAAAAATTTTAAACTATAGACTACCCTATATGAACAAGGAGATATAGGACATCTTAGAATGACAAATATAAAAGAATTCACAATGCTTTTGCAGTATGAGTTTTTCCATGTCCACAATCCATAAAAGAGAATTCTCCAACTTTTACTTTGTACAGGCATGCAGGATAAGGGATCTTTAAACATGAGTAACAAAATGTAAAATGTAACCATTTTTCATGCAAAATGTAAATTTTTTAATTAAAATAAATTGAATAACAAAATATATGTCCTAATGTTTGCAAGTCATTGGCCTCCAAGTGCAAGTAAGAATCTTTCATAGGTATGCTGGTCACAGGTGAAAATCTATCGTAGGTCCACTAGTCATGGCTGAAGTTTTTTTTTTTTTGTAGTAGAATGGGAATGGGTGGGAGTTTTTTTTTTTTTTTTTTTTTTTTTTTTTTTTTCTTTATGCTCCTTTTCTTTATTGTGTGGTGAATTCTATTGCCTCCCCCCGCCTTTTTTTTTTTTTTTTTTTTTTATCTCTCCCCATCAATTTTCTAAATCTTTTGTTTAAATTTTTTTTTTTTTTTTGTGAAAGAATAAAGTGAGGTAAAAGCTCAAGAAAGCGGCCATAGGATGATATTTTTTAGTTTTTTTGTATGCAACCATGTATTTTTTTTTCCAACAACCAAAATGCATTTGGATCGCCATTAAATTAACATTTGTAGCTACTATTTGACAAAATCAATGGACATCTCCCTAAATAACAAATCACCTTCAGTAAAATAAATTCAAGACTATTTCCAACCTATTAATTCCTTGATAACTTATTTTTTGGGAGTCATACTCATTTAAAATTGAACTAAACCGAACTAGTTCCAACTTTGGGTCCATGTTCCGATAACCCTTGTAATTATGAAAATAACTAGTCAGATCAAATGGCATTGGCTCAAACATTTAAAATTCTTCAGCTTTCAAGAGGGAGATCCAAGTTTGAATATTTCCAAACGATACATGCAAAATAGCCAAGTTGTAATACCTCTACGTGTTCATGATATAATACGGATGGGACCCATTTCAATCCCATATAATAGATTAAAAAAAATAAGTAAAAAATTTCACAACCTTAGTCAGTTTTGGCACTGGTAGATTTTCATTCAATGTTGGCCAGTATGAACTAAGTTCATTACACACCTGAGAACAAAGAGCATTGGTTAACTAAAAGAGCATAAAAATGAACATAGTAGATGCAGTATACTAAGAATGGCCTCCGATCTACCTTCTAATTTACACTAATATGCTGAAGTTGCATCCACACCATTTCAAATAAAATGAAAAATTCACATAAAAAATTATCGTTTGTATTAACGCCATGATGATTCAAATGGAGAAATATCAATAGAGCTTCTAATTGGCTTTTTTGTAAGCAAAGTTTCTACACAAGTTGCAAAAGAATCTTCCACTGATTTGAGAATGTAACCACCTTCTAAAGTTAACACAATCTTACCACCAACAAACTCCATCAACTGCAAGACCACAAAATATGTCATAGGATAATCATGAACTTTATACTAATATTTGTATCTATGCATGCATGTGTTAAATGGGGAGTGCAAACGTGTGTGTATGAGCATGTGTCTACATATCACTAGCTATGAAGCATAAATAACATAGTAATATCTATACCAAATGATGCAAGAGAGCCATAAGGATATTGCAAATAGACATTAAAAATTTAAAACCAACATAAATTTTATAAATAAACTTTAATTTTAGTTAATAAGTGGATTGCACAAACTAAATAGAGAGCACCTCGTTATCTGTAGTAAGGACCACGAAAAGAGGAATTAAGACCAGGAAGAGGAATAGAAGGTCAACTGAGCCATTAGGAAAGAAACTTTGAGGTATGAATATCCATGAAGATATGCCAAGGGTGTCCTAGCCATTAACACTCGTAATGTTTGAGGGGAGGGAAAATTAAGCAGGTTGGCATATGTCTCTAGATGAAAATATTAACACCATACATTGTATAGTCCAAGCACAAGGTCTCTTCTGAGACAACAAGTCCAATCTACAAAAAGATTTTCAAGATGAAACCCTTGATTTAGCACCTAGTGTCAATGGTTTTCTATCTACACTTAATACACTTGCTTCATTGAACAAATAAGACCATACCTCTTTGGTATTTATAACAACCATTTGATTGCATAAACATGCCATGGATGTCAATATAAAGACAAATTGGTCCCCCTCTAAGAGCATAATTGAGCCCCATCTTGGGACAAGTGACATTATCACAATTGGGCCACTTCTCAAGACATGAACTACAATAGTACTACATGCCCTCTCCAACCAGTGGAGACAATAATTTCATTCATGACTAGTACAACAATATTTATGATACCATCTTGTACTCATAATTGCAATCCATCCTCATTTTGCAAGTACAATAGTATATGCTTGTTAATATATGTAATAGAGTTTAAACTGGTCAAAATATTTAGTATTCCTTAATAAATACTTAGTCAACAATCATCATATTGGCAAAATGTTACAACCAATGCAACAAAATTCTACAGTCAAATCATCAATCCAACTGGTAAGATGGTCACCTCAATCAACACAACAAATTTCTGATCAATGACCTCAAATAATGGTCTTTTAGGGTTAAGAAAGTAAATTTAACACTCAGAGGATAGTCAAAGTAGGTTTGTATATCAACACATCAAGTCTAACTGGACAATGTCAATAATGATATTAATTATAAAAATAATCCTTGATATCTCCACTTTCAGCCTCTTCAGTGAGAACAAATGAAATGAGCAAGTAAGTGATGAATGATGCATTTACAAAGATTAATTAACAATATCGTTAGACAATTGGAATTTGATGTGCTTACATTTAAAATGCTAAACCAATTGACCATAGATTGCATACGTTTAAAATGCTAAACCAATCGACCATAGATTGCATTTAATGGTAGCTGATGACAAAAGAGAAATACAAGTATTCATACTCAAAATTTTGTAAATTTCATATCAAATAAGAAAATCATGTTATAATGATGTCATTGTTGGTGTTTGATGATGTCATCCTCATTCATAGGGCCACATTTTTATGTTCAATCAAGTCCCCATTTAAGGGTATAGCAAAAGTGAATGGATAGAACTAACCCCAAAATCATAGGAAAAAGTGGAGTGGAGAAAAAAATTAAATAAACAAAATATGTAATAAAAGGAAAAAAGTCACAAATTAACCTATATTCAATAGTATTTGAAAGAGCATGAGCTCAAATGGTTAAATTCCTCAATTTTCAAGGAGACAAGGTTCAAATCTTGTCAAGTGCGAAACATGCATTGCCAAGTCGTTGTAATAACACTATGTGGGGGCCCATTTCAATCCCATATAACCAATAAAAAATAAAAAAATAATATTCGAATTTCGCTCAATTAGTTTGGGGTAAAATAATGAGGAGCAAGGAGTTTCACATTGCAATCCAAGGTTCCAATCCCATGGGTGAATCTTAACATTTTTCCAAGGCACTTTGGAACAATGGTAATAGGATGCAATCATATGCACAATTCAAATTCAAATCCCCACAATTTCATGGACACTCCCATGATAATACGATTTGTTGTGGTACTATGAAGTGGTTTGTTGAAATGATGTAATACAAGTAGGGCCATTTCAATCCCTTATAACCTATGCAAATTTAAGTGGGAAAAAAGTAATTAAATTTGAATTAATCATTTATTTCCTTCCTACTAATTCTGCATAAAATATTTTTTAATACATTTTTTCCCATTTTCTTTGAGTGATATTTTTCATTCTTGTTAGACCCCAATGGAGCACATGCAAGGGACATCTTCATCTCCAAGGGGATTTGTAACCCAGGTACAAAGTGTAGGTGTTATGTTCCAATGTTAACTATGGGTCCTAAGTAAATTATTCATGATTTTTCCCCTTTTGTATGATTTTTTCGCACACCCAAAAACAACCTCAAAAGCCCAACTTTAAATAATTGTAACTCTCTCAATACTTATCAAAATTTATCAAAGGAGTAGTTATTTTTGTAGTAATCAAAATAATCTACATGGTGCTACAAAAACATTATGAAAATGATTGCTAAAATATTTAATACGATTTTTTTCTTTTGAAAAAAATTGCATAGCCAAAAAACAACATAAATAACCCAACTTCAAACAACCATAACTTCCTCAATACTTATTAGAATTTAACAAATGAGCAATTATTTTTGTAGTACTCAAAATGGTCTACATGTTGTAACACAAATATTATTAAAGTGATTACGAACATAATTATCCCTGTAGACACCAAATTCTAGATTATACCATACTTTACAATTAAATTGGCATTCATGCTTTCTCATCCAATAGCCATTTAGTCCTTTCCCATCATTTTTTGATCTCCATTTAACCCATTTATATTTATTTTATATTATTTATATTTAAATATAATATTTTTTATTATAAAATAGGCCAAATCAACCTCAACCATCCGATCTAACCTAATCTCAGCCATCCATCTTCCTTAATCCATGTCACACTTAAATTTTAATATCAGCCCTTGGATTTGCTTTTATCCTAGCCACATGATTTGGTAAAACCCTAAAGTAAACCCTAGGCTTGGTAATAAATAGGAGCATTCTCAATGCTCAACTCTTGGAAAATCTTGGAAAGCTTGAACGTTGGAGCTCTAATTTGCTTATGATATCTAATCTTGCTGAGAGATATTTTCTTGTGAGTAGGTTGTGCCCTAGCTTATCCTTCCCCAACACCTTATCTTGCCCTAGGATTTTTGGATTCTAGCCCCCTTCACATCCTATTTTTGCTATCGCCATTGTCGTCCATCTACTAAGCCCTTCGCATCCCATTGATCTGATTCTGCAGATTTAACCCTAATTTGCAGGTATAGTCGAGTGCCTGTCACATCCCACAGGCGTAGTCACATGCCTACCGTATTTTCCAGGCATAGCCCAACACCCATTGTTCCTTCAACCACACACCAAAATATGCCACATAAGATCACCAAGTGCCACCAGGGCACCCTGTCATCAAATCTGCAACGGAGTAACAAAACAAGAAAGTATTTTTGTGCATTTATTTATTGTTATTTGGATTTTGCATACTAGTTTACTCAGATCTAGGGTTTTAGTTAGCATTTCATGAGGGTTCACACTTTGGAACCCTCATTTTGTTTACTAAACTTTATGTTTGTCATATGTGCAGGATTATGTAGCATCAATCAAGGATTGTTGAGTAGCTACTGAAGCTAGAGTGGCCCAATTACAGATAACCAGAAGCCCACTCACCCTGTTGGAAGCAAGATACATTGGAGACACTACCTGTTGTTGTAACTAGGGTTTCGAGGAACCCTAGAACCTGTATTTATTGTATCAAAATAATTTCATTGAATGGATCAATTGTAACAAAAGGAGTTTCTCAGCTCCCCCCCATTTATTGAATAAAATCATATTTTTTTCAATCTCTTGTTCATATGATTTATTTATTTCTATATTGCTTTAGTGTCGTATTTTTGCTTCACAGTCCCCTACAAAATGTGATGTTTTTTCTTGAAAAAATGTACCCTAGCTTTGCAAAAACAACCCTATTTTGCCCGAATCACTGCTCTGATACCAAATGTTATGAACCTCTATTCTCATTAACAATAAATTATTCACCAATATGTAAAAATATACAACATGCATCCACAAACAAATTAAACAATAGCAATCCACACAATAAAATAGAGATTGATAATATCCTTGAGGTAGGTCAACACTATACAATGCTCCTTGTTAGAAGGGAGCCACTCCACAAGATCTCTAGCTCCACGAGCCAAAACTTCTACAAAGAATACTTGATATGTGACCCCTTTACAATGGGGTTACATCTCTCTTTATACAAAAATTTGATGGTTCACCTTCCATGAGTTATAAAGTACCTAATATGACAATATTCCCTAACGGTTACATATACAATTCTATGAGATTATTCTTCTACCTATTGACATGTGACCTTCTTTAATGACTAATGGTTACATAAGTAACATTTACATCATACATTAACCATTAATTCATTTATGGTCCATACCAATATATAATACAATATTATATTAGTAAGTACCTATCTTGCGTACCTAACAGTCTTCCCATGCATTTCACTTTGGATCAAGAAATGACTTAGATATGATGTAGATTACAAGAGTGTTGATTAGTGGGTACATCAAGAAAATTAAGGATGGCCATCACAAAGAGTTGGAGGAGATCATACGCTTGCACTCTAGTGGTAAATTTAAGAGTAACAAGGTCGATACATGACTTCTGTACATGCTAGATTGCTCGAATTCCATGACTTTGATAACAATAAAAAGGAATTGATTGTGATATTTATCCTTCAGAACAATAGTAACAATATGCTACTCTCACATGGAGCAGATGCTTAGCATCAACACAATGACATTAACATCCTTGATCTCAACTAGGGTAGTAGAGGCTTGACATACTTGAGCATGGACTTGGTACAAATGAGCAACAATATCAACCTCACTTTGCATGCTTAATGTGATGGAGACCATATTTAATCATAATAACTTAGAGACCTATTCTCCCCTTACCTAGTGCTCATCACAGGTATGTCTCTTGATATAGAGAGATGTCCCTAAGACTTTTAAGTGTGTCTCCTCCATTTATACTTCATACCTATCCATTTGAAACCCTAAAGAACCTACTTGATAGACCATGCTTTTGAATTAAGTTGATAAAATAGATTACATTCAACATATGATGATTCTTTTTCCTCTAAATAAAACCACAAGGGTGTTTATAGGACTCTTTGAGAGTCCCTATAGAGGATGTACATGCTCAAGAAATCCACCTTTATATTTAATGGATGCCCACTCGGGGTAACATTTGAATTGAAATTTGTTGTTATTACAAGCCAACCTTCAGATAACCTATTTTCTACTCATGTAAACTAATTTAATTTTTATACATTTTTTAATTAGTTATATGGTGTCAAAATAGGTTGCAGATGGCTTTAAATATGAAGAAACCCATCAATTTTGCATTAATTAATGTAGAGAGTTCATGACACATTTTGATTTGCATTGCACTACCCTAGGGTTCTATGTTGTCACCAACATGAATTGGCTAGAAAACCATATGGATACCATAGACAAGTCTAAGAACCATACAAAATGCCTAGACAAAAATCATGAGCTACTCTTGATCAAAGGAATTAGTAAACCAATATCATAGAGGTCTATGTCAAAAATGCAACTAAAATAGTGCTTGAGACATCAACAACAAATGCACACAATTTGTCTTATTCAGGATAAAGACAACCCTTCAGTGGATGAGCATTTAGTTTTGTAGGAGTTTGCAAATACATTAATTGATGACATACCCCAATTCGACTAGATAAGACTCATAAGAGATTATTTTCTCCATTAGTTTCCCCATACAAGATAACTGCACCTGAGTTGTGCGACATGAAAGTGCAATTGTATAAAGTAATTGATAGAGGATTAAGTAGTCCAAGCATTTCTCCCCTTGAAGAGTCAATTAATTTGTGAATACTGATTCTCTTAAGTTGCACATCCATTATTTTTAGGTGAAGAAGGGGACAACCAAGAACAACTACCCATTGCTAAGGACTGACAACTTGTTTGATCAAATGCAAGGTGTCAAAGTGTTCTAAAAGATTGATTAAATGACAGACGTTGATATAATAAAGATAGCCTTTTCAACACAGTACGATCATTAAGAGTTTATTGTGGTAAAATTTGGTTTGACCAACATGCCAAAATTAGAGAAGCATATTTTAGATATACGTGGATAACTCCATGCTTATTCATGGATAGAGAAGCACATAGATCATTTGAGATAGATTTTGTAGTGCCTACATGAGCATCAAATTGTATGTGAAGTTGCCCAAGTGTCCCCTCTCTCTACAAGAGGATGTAGCATTTGGAACAAATCATGTAGATGATTTTGTTGTATATCAAGTGAAAAATATTACAACCATAAATTGGTTGAAACCAAAAATATTTTTGAGGTTGCGAGTTCCATGAGTCTTGCAAGATATCACTAAATATTCATACAGTTGGAGGATTTAGCCTTCCAATGGTTGGAGAAGTTTTGATGTTAGTCCCTAACTTGGGAGAGTCTAATGACTGTATGAGTTTTGATGTTAGCACCTAGCTTAGTCCCTAATCTAGAAGATGACAATCCTCAGAATCACCCTAAGGTAGAAAGGTGAATAAGAATGTGAATAAATTATATGCTAGCAAATGCCATAGAAGTGTAAGGTCAGAGTAGTTTGCATGAACTACTAGACATTGTCACATTAGTATTAGAAAGAGGTAATGTAGGCAATATGGAAAGATCATTAGGTCTTCCTCATTGTCCATGGTTTCTTGGCCAAGGGAAGCATTTGATTGGCTTCCCTCTTGGTAGTTTGTAGGGAAGGATCTTCCCTTCAACTATCCCTAGGCCACATGATTAGTAGGAAGGCCAACAAGGATATTTTTTCGTTCATGTACAAAACAACCATAAACGATGTAACTAGTAGGTTGGCCTATCAAGACCACCTCTTAGTTATCTTCTAAATCGAAGACACCATAATAGACAATTGAGGAATCAAGGAAGAGTACAAATGGACCTCGAACAACCTAGAGGAAGGAGTAGGTAGTCCCAAGTCAAGGAGGTCTACCTAGAAGGGAGAATTGATGGAAGGAACATGCTTGAAAGTGGATTGTTACAAAGGAATAGGTGACAACAAGGACCAAGGAGCAAGAGTTAAAAATGAAGTACCTGATTAGATGCGACAAGTAACAAAACATACATGCATTCTTGAAAGAAGCAACAAGATGAACAAAATTCATACCAATGGAGGTTGTACTAGTGAAGGCTATACTAATGAAGGTGGTACTAATGAGTGTATTACTAATTCAAGCCATGCAAATAATCTATATGATGGTACGGTAGGAGTAGGTAATGACACAACATGGGAAAAAGATCACCATACAAGTCAAATGGTAAATCAAGCATATGTTCATTGACAACAGGAAGAGAGATCCATTGATAGACTACGTTATCAAAGTGGTAGATCCCATCATTGTACAAATTATATGGTTCATTTAGCTACAAAAAGGCACGTTTCAATTTTGAAAAAATAAAAAATAAGAATAGAAAAAGAGAAAAGAGAACAAGACAAAAATATAAAAGCATATGAAGTAGTTACATGCAAGGTGGTGAGGTGGCAGCTAGAAAAATAGTTGTATGGGCGACAACTACCTCCAATCAATCTTATAAATAAATGCATATAGGGAGGCCTAAGCCATTCATTTGTGCTCAACATATGTATGAAATGGAGGACGTATTACATCAAGGGTGAATGATAGAGCAACAAGTTGTAGAGAAGTGTATAGTATGCAAATATTGCAGGAGTTATTGGCAGCAGGAGGAGCCACTAATGAAGGAAGATGCAATTGCCACTGATGAAAGAAGTAAATAAGAATGAATCCTTGAAAAATTACTATGTATAAGACTAAAGGTACAAAAGGATTGTTTTGAAAAATATGTACAAATGGGAGAGGGCGTGAGAAAATTTTTAGTTGCAAGCAAGAGAAGTTGTAGATACATAATCAACATAAATGATGTAGACTATGCAAAAACATGGAAGGAAGGTTATAATACGAGTGGTACGTGGAAGTTGTTGAGTGAGCCTACATGAGAAAACTAGTTGGGTGTTATTTAAGTCCATTACAGATGGTAACCTTGGCTTCTTTTACTAAGTATACTACAATTTCCATTCTTTATAAGGAATCTAAATGTCTCAAATACTTGCATCCTCTTTGGAAATCAATTTTCAAGGTTATAGGAAGTGTCTCCTTTATACTAGGGATAAGTATCTTGAGTTCATACTCTAATTAGTTAATGGAACTAAAACATCTTAGTTGTTTGAATTGTTTTACCAATCTCATAGAAGTGGGCACGATGTTAGTATGGTGTAAGAACAATCTCTTTTTTAAAACACTTCAAATATGTAGGAACACCACCACATATTGCAACATAAATGGTGTTATTGTTGAAATAGACATATTGCTAGTGATAAGCCCTTATTTTGATAGAAGTGCATCCCACTCTTAGGTGGAGAGGTTGCAATGGTAAAATTCAAGGAGGAAAATATCTAATGTGAAATTAACCAAATGTAAATATAAAGAAATAAAAATTACTTTCATATAAAGAAGCATGTTGTCAACTTGTATGCCAAAAGCTTCTAAACTCATAAAGTCTACATCAAAAATTAAATGATGAGTACAAAAATATTTTAATAAATGGCATGTGTAAAGTTCATATTGTTAGCTTTTGAAGCTTATTACTTAAGATTAATTAACCAAAATATATGAAATAAACTAAAAAAATGATATATATGATAATGACAATCTTCTGAATATATGAAACTCAAAAATAACTTTAATAACTACTCCTAAATATGCCATAAACAAATGCTCATGAAAATGGAGCCATAGCACTAAAAGTACCAAGTAATGTCATTACAATTCATGTCATCTTACATCTTCACATTACCTTAAATTTAATGTAATGTGACTCTTCATATATGGCACTATTGGCATTCATACTTTTAGAGACTCTTTTATGGACTCATGTGCACATGGATAACTATGTACATTTACAATACCAAAAATACTTTGCACACTTTAATAATATTTGTGCATTTATTACATAACACACTTTCCTAATCTAAGCATGGACCAAATAATGTAATATACTCCAACACACCCCCATATTACATTATTTGGTTATTGAAGACTTCTTCCATATAGGTCTTCATTCTATAACTCACTTTGCACTACACTCCTTCTTGATCATGCTCTTTCTCCTCTTGCTTGTCTTCATTAGTAGAGTTGGTTTGTAGACCCATAGACAATGTTGCACTGTCATATAATTCTTGCAAAACAAATTTTTCATTGTCTCTATCCCTGAAATTTTTTAAGTATCTCAGATGAGCTATAGACCTCATAATATTGCACGTCATGAGTGAGTTGGAATTGATCCATTCCCTATCTCCTTGATCTTCAAAAATGTCCAACTTGGATTCATCATTAATAAATGCTTCAAAAATAAGAACTTGGAGTAGATAATCTAATATGAATACCAGTTTTTCTTCAAATCTCTTATAAAACCTGTCTTTGTGATAACAAGTGAAATGTGGATGAGTTTTCCCTCCATAATATTTGCATGGATGGAAGTTCCAATAACTTGCTTTTTCATGACTAGATTTATTGCAATAAGTACATTGTAAGACTGTCCCTATCTCTTTATCAATTGACTTAGAAGAATCAAGCTTATCCATTTCCTTGATAAGATAATCAAACCAACTTTGTACAACTAAAGCTATTTTATCTTTGTTTCTTTTATGGAATTGTAGTATATCTTTGATTGATATCTTCATTAATATTGATGTTATCAACCCCTTTTTTCATGTCATTGAAAAATGATTCTTTAGAATCTACTTTCCTCAAACCACTAGTTTGTAAGTTTTTAGAGATTCCTTTAGACCATATTTGTTTTCTTATTGCATCTTCCTCTTTATCATTCCTAAAATCAACTAAGTCTTTGAATCATCTTGAATCCTTGAATCCTGTGCACTTAATAAATCTTTCCATTGATCCTTTAAAATAATCCTTTTACCTTTTTAGTATAGAAGATAAACTTGTATTTCTTCAGTCACTAGAATATAACACTTCTAAATCTCTTAACTCCTATGGTGATGTCGAATACCTTTTAGTTCCAAACTTAGAAATATATTTGCAATTTTTATAAGTCTAATTTGATGTAGAAACCCTTATTACTCCAATGTTATTTAATTGCAAATACTCCCAAAATTGTTTTGTAATTTTAAATGATTAGATTACAAAACTTTAGGTTTAATCCTTATCTCTTTTTCAAACCAACTTCAAATTATATGGTTTATTTAGTTGCAAAAATGCATGTTTCAATTTTGAAAAAATAAAAAATAATAATAGAAAAAGAGAAAAGAGAACAAGACAAAAATATAAAAGCATATGAAGTAGTTACATGCAAGGTGGTGAGGTGGTGACTAGAAAATAGTTGTATGGGTGACAACTACCTCCAATCAATATTATAAATAAATGCATATAGGAAGGCCTACGCCATTCATTTGTGCTCAACATCTGTATGAAAGGGAGGATGTATTATATCAAGGTGAATGATAGAGCAACAAGTT
Organism: Wollemia nobilis; assembly: GCA_028583015.1. Lineage (NCBI taxonomy): Eukaryota > Viridiplantae > Streptophyta > Pinopsida > Araucariales > Araucariaceae > Wollemia > Wollemia nobilis. Next base: position 2,209,161 of record JAQPPZ010016958.1, on the reverse strand, counting down.
GTAGAGAAGTGTATAGTATGTAAATATTGCAAGGAGTTATTGGAAACAAGAGGAGCCACTGACGAAGGAAGATGCAATTGCCATGAATGAAAGAAGTAAATAAGAATGAATCCTTGAAAAATTACTATGTATAATACTGAAGGCACAAAATGATTGTTTTGAAAAATATGTACAAATGGGAGAGGGCGTGAGAAAATTTTTAGTCGCAAGCAAGATAAGTTAAAGATACATAATCAATAGAAATGATGTAGACTATGCAAAAATATGAAATAAAGGTTATAATACGAGTGGTACGTGGAAGGTGTTGAGTGTGTGATTTGAGAGAAGTTAGGAGCAAAAATTAGATAATCAATATTATATTCAACCTTCAGAAACCTTAGTTACATTGGAATATATACTCGTAGTATTAACAACTTAGGGAATATAGGGAAGTAGGAAATAGAAGAAATAGGGAGGAAAGGAAAAAGAAAATTGAGTTGGTTCACCTTGATGCCCTTGGTCCAATCGTGCTACCATCCAAGCCAAACTTACCTCTAGTCAACTGGTCCAAGGAGGTAAAGGGGTAAGATCCAAAGCTTATAGTTGAAACAAATTTTTACACCTTTTTTACTCCTTTTTGGTCTTTTTACTAGCTTTATTTCCAACAGAGTGAGCCTACATGAGAAAACTAGTTGGGTGTTATTGAAGTCCATTACAGATGGTAACCTTGGCTTATTTTACTAAGTATACTACAATTTCAATTCTTTATAAGGAATTTAAATGTCTCAAATACTTGCATCCTCTTTGGAAATCAATTTTCAAGGTTATAGGAAGTGTCTCCTTTATACTAGGGATAAGTATCTTGAATTCATACTCTAAAAAGTTAATGGAACTAAAACATCTTAGTTGTTTGAATTGTTTTACCAATCTCATAAAAGTGGGCATGAAGTTAGTATGGTGTAAGAAAAATATCTTTTTTTTAAACACTTCAAATATGTAGGAACACCACCACATATTGCAACATAAATGGTATCTTTGTCGAAATAGACATATTGCTAGTGATAAGCCCTTATTTTGATAGAAGTGCATCCCACTCTTAGGTGGAGAGGTTGCAATGGTAAAATTCAAGGAGGAAAATATCTAATGTGAAATTAACCAAATGTAGATATAAAGAAATAAAATTTACTTTCATATAAATAAGCATGTTCTCAACTTGTATGCCAAAAGCTTCTAAACTCAGAAATTCTACATCAAAAATTAAATGATGAGTATAAAAATATTTTAATAAATGGCATGTGTAAAGTTCATATTGTTAGCTTTTGAAGCTTATTACTTAAGATTAATTAACCAGAATATATGAAATAAACTAACAAACTGATATATATATGATAATGACAATCTTCTGAATATATGAAAATCAGAAATAACTTTAATAACTACTCCTAAATATGCCATAAAAAAATGCTAACGAAAATGGAGCCATAGCACTGAAAGTACCAAGTAATATCATTAAAATTCATCTCATCTTACATCTTTACATTACCTTGTATTTAATGTAATGTGACTCTTCATATATGGCACTCTTGGTCTTCATACTTTTAGAGACTCTTCTATATCCTATTCTATGGACTCATGTGCACATGGATAACTATGTACATTTACAATACCAAAAATACTTTGCACACTTTAATAATATTTGTGCATTTATTACATAACACACTTTCCTAATCTAAGCATGGACCAAATAATGTAATATACTCCAACACACCCCCATATTACATTATTTGGTTATTGAAGACTTCTTTCATATAGGTCTTCATTCTATAACTCACTTTGCACTACATTCCTTCTTGATCATGCTCTTGCTCCTCTTGCTTGTCTTCATTAGTAGAGTTGGTTTGTAGATCTATAGATAATGTTGCACTATCAGATAATTCCTGCAAAACAATTTTTCATTGTCTTTGTCCCTGAAATTTTTTAAGTATCTCAGATGAGCTATAGACCTTATAATATTGCACGTCATGAGTGAGTTGGAATTGATCCATTCCCTATCTCTTTGATCTTCAAAAATGTCCAACTTGGATTCATCATTAATAAATGCTTCAAAAATAAGAACTTGGAGTAGATAATCTAATATGAATACTAGTTTTTCTTCAAATATCTTATAAAACCTGTCTTTGTGATAACAAGCAAAATGTGGATGAGTTTTACCTCCATAATATTTGCATGGATGGAAGTTCCAATAACTTGATTTTTCATGACTAGATTTATTGCAATAAGTACATTGTAAGACTGTCCCTATCTCTTTATCAATTGAATTAGAAGAATCGAACTTATCCATTTCCTTGATAAGATAATCAAACCAACTTTGTACAACTGAAGTTGTTCTATCTTTGTATCTTTTATGGAATTGTAGTATATCTTTGATTGACATCTTCATTAATATTGATGTTATCAACCCCTTTTTCATGTCATTAGAATCTACTTTCCTCAAACCACTAGTTTGTAAGTTTTTAGAGATTCCTTTAGACCATATTTGTTTTCTTCTTGCATCTTCCTCTTTATCATTCCTAAAATCAACTAAGTCTTTGAATCATATTGAATCCTTGAATCATGTGCACTTAATAAATATTTCCATTGAACCTTTAAAATAATCCTTTTACCTTTTTAGTATAGAAGATAAACTTGTATTTCTTCAGTCACTAGAATGTAACACTTCTAAATATTGTAACTCCTATGGTGATGTCGAATACCTTTTAGTTCCAAACTTAGAAATATATTTGCAATTTTTATAAGTCTAATTTGATGTAGAAACCCTTATTACTCCAATGTTATTTAATTGCAAATATTCCCAAAATTATTTTGTAATTTTTAAATGATTAGATTACAAAACTTTAGGTTTAGTCCTTATCTCTTTTTCAAACCAACTTCAATCCTTAGTGTAGATATTAAATACCTTCAATTTAAATCTTGTCTTTCCTAAGATGATTTCACTCTCAAACTTAGAAAATATTAGCAACCTTATCTCTCTTATCTCGAGTGTATATGAATAACTTTAAAATAGGACTAATTACCTTAAGTTCTTGAACGGTAATTCTTTGGTCAATTGAGCTTGACCAATTAATACCTCTTCCATGTACATCTCTTGCATTGATTCTCCTTCATACTCACACTGACTAACTCTTCCGATTGATGCTCTTTCCATGTTTGTTTCTTGAGTGGGTATTCTTACACTTCCACATTGACTAGTGCACGTCTCCTACATGCAGTTTCCAAGTGGTACCCTGATAATATTTCATTGAAATATATCTTTCGGTTGCCTTAGATTTCAACGTCTATATCATGATATTAGTCTTCTATTTCCTTGTTGTTGTCAATCTTGACTATCAAATTTGCTTCTCGAGATTCTATTCAATGCTACTAAGTGTTCTCCCTATCTCACTACATCCAATAGTAATCTTTGCCAATTTGTTTAGCTCTCTCTATGAAATCCACCTAAATCTTCTCTATTTTAAGACTCTTGAGATGTTTCTCTTTTAAAATTGGCACTTGGAATCAATAGGTGTTGTAATTTACATGTGACATATGATGTTACAACTCTTCCACTTCATTTACTTTGTTTTCCTTGGTCGTTGAGGCATTTCCTTTCCCTGGATGAGTGATATAACAAAAGAATAGGCATTACTCTAATGTCTCTTAGAATCTAGTGCTTATTCAATGTTCTAGCTTGGCTTCATACACGTGTCTCTTGCATGCAATGCATTCACTAATGCTTGTAACCCCCAAAACTTCTCTTTTCTATGTCTCCTTTCGTATTCTCATGCTGATATTCTCCTTGAACTTTGTGGGTGAAATCCTTTGTCTCCTCAATGCTTTGTAGGTGGTGCTACTTTGTAGAATCATGAAGTCTTCCTCAAACAATGATGATGCTCCTTTGTAGAATCATGGTGTTTACTTCAACCAATGTTGGTGCTCTCCAATAGTGGTGCTTCTTTCTTCAAGAACCATAGTGGCACTTCTTCGAGCGACGACTCTCTTCTCTCTTCAAAATCATGGCAGTTTTCCTTGCATTTCCAACCTGAATGCTTTTGTTGTCCTTCATATTATTCCTTTTAATATGGATGCTTTTTGAACTATGGATATCTAGTGTCTTTAGACACTTTGAGATTTTGCTTGTATATTTTTCCCTTTGCTTGGTTACTATTGCATTCAATTTCTTCTTTTTACTTCAACAAATCTGTATTTCTTTAAGTACTATAATATAACATTCACAATCAATATCTTGTTCTTCTTATTTCTCCTTTTCTATTAATTCTCACTACTTTATTCTTATTGATTTTTTTAAAGAATTATTTTAAAATTTTAGATTCCAAATAGTATAATGTAGATCACAAATAATAATATGGTGCTCTTAAATCCTTGGTGTAAATATTATTTCAATGTTCAGATAGTAAACTTATATTGCACCAATATTTTATATTGGTTTCTTTGGTCATTTAATTCACCCTACTTGTAGTCTTAGACTTGTAAGTGTTGTACCTCTATTCTCCATTGCTCTACTGCTTCAAAACTTCACCAAATTTACATCTCTAGTTGCTGCCCAACTTTCTCCTTTCTTGGTGCTAAACAACACTTCACAAAACTGCACCAAAACTCTCCAAATTTGTAGCTCTTTATCTCCCTCAAATGTTGTCCACAAAATCTATTTTTGTGGCTTTGATTCTTCTTTGAATATATCTTCACAAATACTGAAAATAGCAACTAATAATGCTACCTCAAATGGTGTTCATATACCTGCAACTCTGTAGTCACTTCCTTCTTTCATTGGCTTAAACCTGTAATGAGAGTCTCTGGAATGATATATTTTTGTTGTCTAGATACCTTCAATATCTTGTCCACAAGCACTCCAAAATATGCCCAAACCTTTTTCAAAATGTAGCTCTAGGTTACCTTCAATATGTTCCTGCAACCCTTTAATCTCTGCTCTAAAATCTGCAACTTGCTTCTTCAAATCAACCTTCAAAAATTTGTGGTTGTCCTTAGATTTCTAAAAAACTTAGGATCTTTAATCTTCTCTTCTTCTACAATCTTCTTGTTGAATTCTAACTTCAAAAATGATCTCCAACATTGTCTCCTTTCTCAAGAATCTGAATGTCTTGAGCTCTTCAAATTTCTTCTCCAAAATTTGGCAAACTTCTTGGGCTTGTTGTCGGATGGCGATAATTGTCTCAAATCTCCATTATCAAAAACTTCTCCTTGCTTGCAATCTCTTGTCATGAAATTTATTTAAATATCCTCCACTAGTAACTTTTCAACAAAGTTAATCATCTCTGCTTGCAATCTCCTTCTTGCTTTCTCCAAGATGCCTTCAATGGTCGCTTCTCCAAACCTGCAATAAGGCTTTCTCTAGCCTTCTTCTTAATTGTTAAAATTCATTAACAATTAATTGGGTTTAATGGTATAGTTTGTGAGGTTTTTTTATGACCCTCCTTGGACTTTGTGGCATGAGAAAATGATGTATTAATTAAGGAAGTTTTAATACTTGGTTTTGTGCAATTATGTTGTGTGATGTTAGTTGATATCGAAGAATATGATATTGTTAATAAATTTCCAATGTGTAGGATCAGGTATGCTCATAGGTGGAAGAAGTTGAGTCATCCACCAAAAGTGGGGGTGCTTGAGGTTGGGGAAGTGATGATAAGGCAAATCAGGGGTAACATGGATGGATACCTTCATATAGGTATGTATGATCGATTAGGGATAATCATCAATAACCAACCACCTTGAGCCTCAATTGATATCCTAGTAGCTATCGTAAATTCTTAGGCTGATATAGGTGGCTGGGTTGATGGAAATATTCCCTCTTTGTCTATTGCATATGTTTGATTATCTTTTACTTCATCACTTACTTTGTTGCATTAATGGTTTAGGAAATAAAAGCATGCATGAATAGGATACCTTTGAGAGCTTCTTGTTTCAATTAAAACCTCTTACTCTCTACTTTATAAATAATAGATGTTTTATTTCAAAATGAAAATAGAGTTTCATTTTAAATAAATAGAGGTGTTTTATTTTGAAATGATAGTGGAAGTTTATTGTAAATAAATAAAAAGGTTTTATTTTTAAATGATAATTGAGCTTCATTTATAAATAATATGTTAGAGTTATTTTAAATGATAATTGAGCTTCATTTATAAATAATATGTTAGAAATTTTTTAAATTATAATTGAGCTTCATTTATAAATAATATGTTAGAATTATTTTAAATTATAATTCAACTTCATTTGAAAATAATATGCTAAATTACTTTAAATGATAAATGGACTTCATTTCTAAGTAATACATTAAAAAAATATAATAATAAATAATATATTGTTCCTTTCTTCGAATGACAGTGGTCAATTCGAGCATGGATCAACCTCTTGAAAACTCAATGGCTCTATTATCGATTCAAGAGCAGCAAGTTACACATTCAAAGGGATGGGAATGTCTTCCAGCGATGAAAAGGAGAGTTTCATTTATGACCAAGATTGTCAAGGATACGAGTGCATGAGATCTAATGCTAGCCACCACATTGAGTAGATGGGAAAGTTATGATAGTCGGTGAAACATTGGGGAGTGGAGATATATGTGGAGGAGGATGGTATGAAACTAAATAGTGCGGAAGGAGGAATCATTTTTATATTGAATCACTTTTTGATTGTAAGGTAGAAAAACCCACAATAGACTTAATTAATATATTTGTTCAATGATGCCTTATTATCATATTTGGATTGCATTTAAATACCTAGTCTAATAGTTGTAAGAGTGAAGGGTTGTGACCCTAAAATATAATTAATAAATAATATAAGTATTAGGGTATGTTAGGAGGGTCCTAACATGCCACCCCCCTTAAAGGAGCTTTGTCCTCAAAGCTAGAAATTTGGAAATTGTTGTTGGATATCTTGAAAATTTTCCCACGTTGCGTCTTCTAAAGGTAGACCTTTCCAATGGATTAAAACTTTCGTGATATCGCGAGTACGAAGGTGATGAGAGCGGCGATCCAAGATAGCTTTTGGCTCGACTAGAAGTACTCCATCATCGGAGAGTTCAGGGAGAGTGGTTTGTGTCATGATATGGGCTCCAACTGCGAGCATAAGGCAAGATACATGAAATACGGGGTGAAGTTTGGAAGGGGGAGGAAGCTCTAGTTTGTAAGCAATGGTCCTAATACATTGGAGAACTTTATACGGCCCGTAAAATTTGGGTGCTAACTTCTGAGAACATTTTTGTTTAAGAGGATTGACGGTAAGGTTGGAGACGTAAGAAAACCATATCACCCTCGTGGAAACTACGTTCGCTTCTATGTTGATCGGCTTGTTGTTTCATGCGATGTTGGGTTGTGTGTAGGTTCTCTTTTAGGATCCGTAGTATGTCATCTCTATTAGCAAGTTTCGTTTCCACCGCATGGAATTTTGTAGTCCCTGGAATATAGGAAGTGAGGGATGGTGGTGTTTGACCATATAGTGCTTCATAAGGAGTCATTTTGATGGACGTATGGTATGAAGTGTTATACCACCATTCCGCTAGTGAAAGCCACTTTACCCAATGAAGTGGTTGAGTGGAAACAAAACATCGAAGGTATGTTTCCAAGCATTTATTTACAACTTCTATTTGGCCATCGGTTTGAGGATGGTAAGCGGAGCTCATACGAAGTTGAGTACCTTGTAATTTGAACAATTCCTTCCAAAAGGTGCTAGTGAAATTTGGGTCACGGTCACTAACAATTGTGGAGGGCATACAATGTAATTTAAATATGTTATCTAGGAAGATGTGGGCTATAGTGCTAGCGGTATAAGGATGAGCCACGGAACAAAAATGGGCATATTTAGATAAACGATCAACGACTACGAAAATGGTTGTTTTTCCTCCTAATTTTGGTAATCCTTCAATAAAGTCCATAGAAATATCTGCCCATGTTTTGGTGGGTATAGGAAGAGGTTGAAGTAATCCTGGAATAGCGAGGGTCTCCCCCTTTTGTCTTTGGCAAACTTCACATTCTTTTACAAAGTTTTTGATGTAATTTTTCATTCCTACCCAATAGAAGGAGGTAGTGGCTCTTTTATAGGTTTTTAAGAACCTTGAGTTGCCTGCAGTGGGTGAGGTATGTGATTCATGAAGAAGTTTTTCACTATAAGTTGAATTGGGGGTGAGGACCATCCTCCCTTTGTATCTTAATATATTGTCCTTCCAAGTGTATGGAGGTTTGCTACTAGGATTATGTTGAAGTTGTTGAATTAAGGCATGGATAGTAGGATCATTTATCCATTCTTCATGCACCTCATCTACCCATTTAGGAATAAGGGAGGAAAGAGCATGGACTTGAGGCATATCTTCAATTTTTCTAGAAAGTGCATCGGCTGCCATGTTGTCCTTTCCCTTTTATATGTAATTTCATAATCATAGCCAAGAAGTTTAGTAACACATTTTTGTTGTTCCTAGATATTAGTCCTTTGTTCCAAAAAATACTTCAATCTATGATGATCAGTGCGTATAATGAAATGTTGGCCAATAAGGTAAGGCCTCCAATGTTGAATAGCACTGACAATCACCAACATCTCTTTTTCATACGTAGAGCGAGCTAAATTCTTAGGAGAAAATGCTTTGCTTATAAAATCTAGAAGCCTTTCATCCTGCATGAGTACGAATCCCATTCCTATTCCTGAAGCATCACTTTTAATGACGAACGGTTTAGAAAAGTTGGGCATGGCTAGAATAGGGGTGGTACACATTACAGTTTTCAAGGTGATAAAGGCCTCATCCGCTTTAGACGACCATTTGAAAGCATTTTTCTTAAGTAATGTTGTTAGAGGAGCAACGATTTTACCATAATTTTGGACAAATTTTCTATAATATCCCATTAGTCCAAGAAACCCACGTAGAGCTTTTAAGGTTTTTGGAATAGGCCAATTTTTCACCTCCTCGATTTTGGAAGGATCTACCATAACTCCTTCCTTTGAGACAATATGCCCTAAGTATTCAATTTCTTGTTTTCCAAAGGAACACTTTTATATTTTTGCATAAAGTTGATTTTCCTTCAATATTTGGAACGCTTGTCTAACATGGTCCAAATGTTCTTCCCATGTTTTGCTATAAATCAAAATTTCATCAAAGAAAACTAATATAAATTTACGAAGAAAAGGGTGAAATACCTTATTCATTAGACTTTGAAAGGTAGGAGTGTTGGTCAGGCCAAATGGCATCACCAAGAATTCGTAGTGCCCTTCGTGAGTGCGAAAGGCCGTCTTAGGAATATCCTTTTCATTGACTCATATTTGGTGGTAGCCTGACCGTAAGTCTAACTTGGAAAAATAAGTTGCCCCATGGAGTTCATCTAATAGCTCGTCTATGACCGGAATAGGAAATTTATCTTTGATGGTCATTTTATTAAGCGCTCAAAAATCGACACATAAACGCCATGAGCCATCCTTTTTTCTAACTAAAATAATTGGAGAGGAGTAAGGGCTTTTTCTAGGTCTAATGACTCTTGCCTTAAGAAGCTCTTGTACTAATTTCTCTATTTCGGTCTTTTGGAGGTATGGATAATGATAAGGTCTAATATTAGGAGGTTGATGCCCTGGAAATAGTAAAATAGTGTGATCGTGACATTGTTGTGGAGGTAGTCCTTTTGGTTCATTGAATACCACCTTATGGTGGTCTAAAATCTTTTGTAACTCTAGTGTCTCGTCTTCTTTGTGACTAGGTTGAATTGAAAATAATTGGGCGACCATTCCTTTGTTTCCTTTTCGGATAATTTTCTCCATTCTATGCAAGCTGACGATTTGGGAAGGTCCTGATTTCAGGCCTTGGATAATATAGGTTTGGTTCTTTGTTTTGAATTTCATCCATAGTTCATTAAATTCCCATTGGACTACGCCCAAGGCTCATAACCATTGTACGCCTAGTACAATGTCGCACCCACCTAGGGGTAGGACGTACATGTCGCCTTTCATGTTATAAACCCCGATAGTTAGTTTTATATTTTTGCATTTTTCTTTGCATGCAATTTTTTCGTCGTTTCCAATCATCACTTCGAAGTTATTACAAGGGTATATAAAACAATTTGCTTGTTTAGCCACCTTTGGATCGATAAAATTATGCGTGCTACTAGAATCTAGGAGCATGGTAAGGTTTTGTTTCTTAAAATACCCTTTAACTCGCATTGTTTGAGGGGCAGAAAATCCGGTAAGGGCGTTGAAGGAAACCTTTGGTGCATTTTCTTCGTCACTTTCAAGTGTGTTGGATAAATCCTCTAGGACAAGTGACAGTCCATGACTATTGTCCTCACCCCAATCATACCAAATTTAAAAGAATTATCTCATCATAAAGTGCCCTATCAAGATGGTTAACTTCTCCTTCACTATCAAAAAAAGTAGATAACAACACGCTACTAGTATGGATATAGCTTAATCCTAAAATATCCATGGATTTCATAGTGTATGCCTTTATCAGATGATTGCTCTCCGGCTTGAAATTTTTTCTTTCGTCGGTGTCCTCAATTGTTGATCTCTTTTTTTCAATTTTTGTTGCTTGCCCCCTTGATAGGGTTTCAACTGATGGTTGGGTCACATGTCAAAGTAGGTCTAGTTTACTTGGTTGGTTTCTCTCGTTGGACGGGATTGTTTCTCTTCTCTCAGCGGTCTTTGGTTACAGTTTTAATCTTTGAGCACTCAGGTTTTTTTCATTTTGTTTATTGGGTGAGCTTTAGGGGCTTCAAAGCAAGTGAAAAGTTTTTGTTTTAATATTTATGCTTTAATTCTCGTTGGGTGAGTTAAGGGTTTCAACTCTAAAGTGGAAATTTGTGTTTAATTTATCTTGTTGGTAAATGATGGAATTTATTTTGAATTCAATTTTTGGTTGTGAATGTCTATGGTTTTTGCCTAATATTTTTCAAGTGCCTTGAATCTCACGATTTTTTTCTTTTTTTGGCAATAGTTTGAATTTTAAATTTGAATTAAGATGGGATACCTGAATCCACATTATATTTGGTTTATGTTTCTCTTGTTGTTAGCTGGATCCAATCTAATTGATGTGCTTCTTTTGAGCTCATTGAATATTCTTTGGATATGTAATAGTTTAGGGTCCCTTCCAAAACCCCTTTGGAAAGGTTTTAGACCCTTTCAAAACCTTTTCTATTATCTAATCAAAAAATATTAAAAAATATTTTACTCTTTTAAACTCATTGTACATCTTTCACTATCCATTCTATAGGTGACACATATGTATACGATAATCATATATTAAATAAATAATATTCCACTTAATTTTTTTTATTATTATTATTCAGATAGGATAATAAACCCCTACCAATATCTCACTCATGTTACCTATTTATAAACATTTAAAACTATTTTAATCTTTTTACTATTAACCTGTGAACATTAAAAACTATTTTAATCATTTTAATTTGTAGCTATTTTGGTATCCATTCTATAGGTCATACACAACTATAGGTCATACGTGTATACAAGGCGGTATTTTTTAAGGTACTCACTCCTTCCGTAATGATGCCCTTCCAAATTGTGTTCAATCATAAATATATAGTTTTTCAATAAAGGTTATTAATATTATTAACAATTTTAATAAAAAAAATTGAAAATAGTTACCCTCATCCGGTTTTGAACTGGAAAAGCTGTTAGTATATAAGAAGAGCAAGATAGCATCCCAAGCAAACTCCCGTGACGAAAACAACGAAATCTTCTACAACATATCTTGCGTGAAAATCTTTAAACAAAAAAAAAATTACGCTAGCAAAAGTTTGTGACAATAGACTGATCTGCTTTCAAAAGTACGGGAAAAGGGATCCAGAGTTCCGAAAAATTACTGACTCCAATCTAATAAAAATAGTTATATGTTATATTTTAATAAATAAAATTTAATACGTAAACATATATTAAATTTTATTTTACTTTCACAGCAACCCTCTAATTGGGTTCTTAAACAAAATAAGATCGAAAATTATCGTTAATACTAATAGCTGCAGCGCCTACGCCCCGTAGTGGAAGACGGTTACATTATATCCAATCACAGCATTTGGCCCTTCGATGGAATATGTCCGCGCAAAGGCATACCCTCTCGCCATTCTAAAGTGTCCGCTTCCTCCAACGATTGGCATCTCCCTCGGATTCCTCATCACCATCTTCTTCCCCATAATATTGAGAGTGCTACCCTTGTATTTTCCGCTCTCCATCGTATATGTCAACGCCATCAGCAGGCTAAATCCTCCCTGGGAGGCTAAATTATTTTTTTTGTTGCAATTCCAACACAGTAGGAGTTTTGCAGTCAAGGATGACTGCATCAGTGCAGTAGGAGAGGGCATAACTAAATCTGTACCACTTTCCAAAATAGTTTTCCTTATAGGGCTAGACCCAACCATGTCCCCTATACTCAGATCCAAAGCCCTTTGTTTTTCATTTAAACCCACTAGATCTGATTCCTTAAGTTCCCCTTCAAGAAGAGACATCTGATTCGGCCTTATTATATTTGCATTTGGTAGCGACGTTTCAGGTATCTCCATGCACTGATCTAGATCATCTACTATTTCAAAACGATTGAGTATAGCATCTGGCTGGCTATCCTTAAAGTCTTTGTTTGCCCTTTGTCCTCTGTTTTGGGCTTTTACTGGAACAAAACCTTCCTTATCCCATTCCCCCTCCTTTATCGGGGCTTTTCCTTTATCCAAACTTTGTCCAGACACAGAGGGCCCAAGATTTGAAGCCACAGGCGAGACAAACTTAGGGTATTTTCTTTGCGAGTGGTCATATTCACGGCAAATCCAACAATGAAATGGAAGAGCTTCATAGTCAAGTTTTTGAACCCATGTAGTTGATCCAAATTGTATTTCAATAGAATCTGGAATAGGATTATTTAAGTCAATTTCAACACAAATACGAGCAATAAAGATTACCTTTTAATCCATTGTCTGTTGTGACGGTCCAACGGGCTTCCCAAGCAAAAGGGCAATCTTATGCAAGATATCAGTTCTCCAGAATTCCAACAGAAACCATGGAAGTTGCACCCATATTGGAACCCGCGACGGCCGCTCCTCTGATGGGTTGAAACCCACATGCCAGGGTTTAAGAAAGAGTCCCACTTGGTTATAGAAATAAGGACCCCCTTCAAATGCTTTGTTACGATGTGCAATACAAGAGAAAACCACCATAAAATAGTTGTTCGCACTCAGCATCACCTCCACATCGCCTTCAGGATTCCAAGTCTTCCTGACCCAAGCCTCCACAAAGGGGAGAGAAATTCGGATGCCGAAAAATTTGCCAATAAGGGCATGTTTGGTTAGATACTCCACATCTTTCACCACCGAGTCTGGTTGAACCACTAGAACTGGCCTGGCTTCACATCGTTCCAAACATCCATTGTTCTTTAACAAGCGGTTCCCGACATGGACTGAAAAATCCTGTTCCTTGCAGTCATTTGCAGATGAAAAACTATCACGAGCATACGTTCTCTGTGTCGGACCCGATGCCATCACGACATTCCTCCAATTTTTCAGACCTCCTCCAAAAGTTGTTGTCATCCCCGCAAAGCAATTTTTCTTCATTAAACCCTCGCAAAGTAGTTTTTCTTCATCAAACCCTGGCAGAGCTCCCTTTCAAACACCTATTTGATTAAGAATGTCGACTGTCCATTCAAGTTCACCAAACTTCAATCACATAGTTTAATTAAAAAATCGATAATCAATATTAAATAAATAATATTCCACTTAATTTTTTTTATTATTATTATTCAGATAGTATGATAAACCTCTACCAATATCTCATTCATATTATGTTGTTATAAACATTAAAAATTATTTTAATTAAAAATTATTTTAATATGTAAACATTAAAAATTATTTTAATCTGTAAACATTAAAAACTATTTTAATCATTTTAATTTGTAGCTATTTTGGTATCCATTCTATAGGTAATACGTGTGTATACAAGGCGGTATTTTTTAAGGTACTCACTCCTTCCGTAAGGATGCCCTTACAAATTGTGTTCAATCATAAATATATAGTTTTTCAATAAAGGTTATTAATATAATTTAATTATTAATAAAAAAAAATTGAAAATAGTTACCCTCATCCGGTTTTGAATTGGAAAAGCTGTTAGTATATAAGAAGAGCAAGATCCGATTCCTCTGAGTGGTGCGCCAGATTGATGACGACATGTGCTGATAGTTACTAAAAATCGTGATTGTACCCATTGCTTTTATATATCAAAAAAAAAGAAAAGAATTGCTTTTATATATCAAAAAAAAAGAAAAGAAAGAGCAAGATAGCATCCCAAGCAAACTCCCATGACGAAAACAACGAAATCTTCTACAACATATCTTGCGTGAAAATCTTAAAAATAAAATAAAAATACGCTAGCAGAAGTTTGTGACAATAGACCTTTCAAAAGTACGGGAAAAGGAGTCCAGACTTCCGAAAAATTACTGACTCCAATCTAATAAAAATAGTTATATATTATATTTTAATAAATAAAATTTAATACATCTATTAAATTTTATTTTACGTTCACAGCAACCCTCTAATTGGGTTATTAAACAAAATAAGATCGCAAATTATCGTTAATACTAATAGCTGCAGCGCCTATGGCCCGTAGTGGAAGACGGTTACATTATATCCAATCACAGCATTTGGCCCTTCGATGGAATATGTCCGCGCAAAGGCATACCCTCTCGCCATTCTAAAGTGCCCGCTTCCTCCAACGATTGGCAACTCCCTCGGATTCCTCATCACCATGTTCTTCCCTACTATACTGAGAGAGCTACCCTTGTATTTCCCGCTCTCCATCGTATACGTCAACGCCATCAGCAGGCTGGGTTCTCCCTGGGAGGACAAGGCATATAGCCCCTGCGCTCTCCCCACCAGCTTCGACTTCGGGTGAGGGGTCTCGGTTAGAGGATCGTCTATCACAGACATCGAACCGAAAAAAGGAGACCAGGCAGAAGAAGAGTTCGTCGGATTTTGCGGTGCCGTCACTTGAACCGCCGTCGCATTCTTTCCCAAGACGATGTCGTGCATGTAGAACTCCAAATGGGTCACCTTCTCCTTCAACTTCGGATGCGGACGCCTCGCTTCTGCATTCACACAGCTAACATAAAAGCAAATGACGAACATTGTCAGAAATAGAATGCTCTTTGCACATTTCTTCTCCATCGTCGTACTCAGGAAAACAGCAGCGAGCATTCAAACGCAGTATAAACAACGAAAGAGAAAAGAAAAGGAAGTGTAGTAAGAGAGTGAGATCGTCTGGCTTTAAAGAAGGAGAAGGGCCTCACATGTGCCCTGCCGACCGGTCAAGACCTTCGTGGAAAATGTACTGACTGGCTTTATAAATGTGGACGTGTAATAATCTCGTGAATAGGTCTGTTGTCAGTCAAATGTTTTATTTTATTGATTTTGCTTTTGTTCAGTGGGTGGGTGGGTTTGGTTTAAAGCAAAAAATCTTATTTTAGTTTTGTTAGGTAGGGTAAAGGTAGTAGTCTGACTAAAATTGGATAAGTGTGTGTCAGCGTGATGACAGGGGTATCAATCCCGAATCACCGGGGTTCCTCACTCTGCGACGTGTTTACCAAGTAGGTAGGAGTTATAATGGTAACTTCTGTAATTTGTGACCAATTATTCAAAAAGGACAGATAGTTATCAATTCTTTTTATTAATATTAAAAAAATAATGTTATTAATTTTTTTTTTTAAATTTGAAGTGGGGTTTGATAAGTTTAACTCTCAAAATTAAAATAAAACTTCTCAACCGGGTTTGTAAAAGTTTTTCACTGACTAAATAAATTTTTTATGCAAAAAATACTCTCGGGAATCGTGCGTCATAACAGCTGTACGCGGGATGCCGTCCGGACCCGGTTCTTGTCAAGTCTGCTTTCCATAATTTGATTGTGTTGTTGGAATGACGTTCTCTTCTATATTTTAAGGGACAGTCTCTTAAGTAGCAGTAGAGTGTCAGTTTCAAACTTTGTTTTTTACCCTGAAAATTTGTACTGTCGCTTAGTAGGCCTCGTCGCGTGAAGGCAGTATCTGATTAACCTAGAAGACCGTAACTCATGCTTAAAACGTACATGTTGAAATCTTACGTCCGCTTGTAGTCATCATGCATAACCAGGTCCAACATATTAAATGAGAAAAGAATACTGTTGCATATAAAAGACGTTAAAGTTAAATATTTTTTTAACAATATTTTTTATATATATTAATAGTGAATTAAATATAATAGATAGATAAGTATTAACTTGAAATAAAATTTTAATTATGAAATATATTATAAGACTTACATCAACATGTTAACCAATAAATTACATAATACAAATAAAAATAAACTTAACATTTTTTCTAATAAACTAAAACCACTTACTAAAATGCAACTGACCACCTTCCACTAACTATTTTCTACTCAGTCTTAAGATAATATTCTTGGGT
This sequence comes from Wollemia nobilis, assembly GCA_028583015.1. Lineage (NCBI taxonomy): Eukaryota > Viridiplantae > Streptophyta > Pinopsida > Araucariales > Araucariaceae > Wollemia > Wollemia nobilis. The sequence continues at coordinate 2,192,711 of JAQPPZ010016958.1, read as the reverse complement.
GTTGCACGAACATTCTGAGAGACTGCTTTCTTCAATGGGCTTCGTATTTCTCTTCGCCAAGACTGAAATGTTTATGACAGTTTTTGTTACCACATTTGCTTTACTTTAGATCACTTGGAAATGAGAGGAATACCCGCGTGTTCAAAAATAGGGAATCTGATATTGTGTTTATTGGTCGACATGGAAGGCTGTAGAGAATGTTCTCTCTGCTGTTAAGAACTCATGTTCTTCTGCTGCTCCACGTCTTCATCTGGAGTTCGGTATTGAAGCCCGTCTTGGTTTCCTCCCAGAGAACTCATATTCTGATGCTCTGTTCGGTATTGAAGCCCGTCTTGGTTTCCTCCCAAAGTTGAGGCCTTCTACTGCCCCAAATTTAAGAGCAGATGTCAGATGGAGGTCGCCCCCTGCAAGTTGGGTAAAATTAAATTTTGTGAAAGGCAATTTGGGCAGTGTTGGAGCGGGTGGGGTTATTCGAAATCAGAATGGATTAATTATGATGGCCTTTGCTGATCACCTGGGAATCCAAACTTCGCACTCAGCCGAGGCGAGGCTGTTTTCCTAGGAATTTCTCTATTGAATGCAAATTGGTATGAGTGGGTTATTATCAAAGGCGATTCATGCAATATCATTTCTTTTCTTCTTGGGAAGAGCCAACCCAGCTGGCGTATCTCCAATCTAATCAATGAATGTCTTAATCTTACCCATTCTTTAGCGACAATAGAGTTTCGTCACATTTTCAGAGAAGGAAATTCGGTGGCAGACTTTATGGCCAATGTTGGAGTAGCTACTCAAGGCCTCTCTGTGTGGCATTCGAATTTCTGGCCCGAGCTATTGAAACTGGCAAATGCAAAAATTATTAAATGAAATGTTGTACTTCCTTAGCTTGTCTTCGATTTATGGTCGGTTGAGATTATTGCCTTTTCTGTTGACGGCGACTTCAATTATCTTATCCCGTCTAGCCTTATCAGCATTTAGTGTGGGTTGTTAGTTTTTTAAATGTCTTCTTTTCCAAACGGCTATTTCCCATTTGGCGAGGTGCTCTTTTCTAGTTATATGGAGGCTTCAGGAAGCTTTCTTTTGTGTGAATGGGTCTGACTTGCCTCATTTTGAACATACTGTTATGATTATTCTCGTTGTCCTATTCTCTTGGCCAATGAGTAACGTGTTTTCTCTCGAGCCGGGTCCCCATAGTGATTATGTGTCCTCCTTTCATGTTCAACATAAGTGTTGTGCCTTTGGTTCAATTATGAGGTTTTGCCTTGGGACTGTTATCAGGATGAGAAGGTTGAGGATGTGTATGTTTCGGAGGCCCTCCCTTTTGATAAAAATTTGGTTTTCCACAGTCTGAAATCAATTGAAATTAAGCATAGGAAAATATAGTTTGTTGAAAGGTACTTTAGATGAAAGTGTCTAGCTTGGCAGCTTCGACTTCTCAGAAGGATAGCTTGTCAGAGTAGAATCACCTCGATTCTCCTTGGGGGTCTTTTTGGGTTAGTCCTATAGTCGTTGCGTCCTTCTAATTCTGTTTACGATTTTGGTTGTCGTATATGGTTCTTTATGTTTCCTACCCTCTGGACTTGCTTTATGTAAAATTTTCGGGGTTCTTTTAAAACCCTCTCCTTTATTAATATTACCAAAAAAATTAAAACTAAAATACTCCTTTAGGATTTTTCAAATTTTTATTATTAAAACTAAAATATACTTTTCAAGTTTTTTTCCATATTTCATGAGAATCTCCGTTATAATGTAAATCATTTTTTAAAAACCCAAAAGTTTTCAAATCTTTGTTATTAAAACTAAAATATACTTTTCAGATTTTTTTTTCATATTTCATGAGAATCTCCATTATAATGTATATTTATGTCTAGTTTTTTTTAACTAAAGTTATCTTAAACTTCAATGTTGGTTATTTATATATTTTTCACATATAAAATAAAAAGTATTTAAAAAATCTTAATAATATAACTAATATATAATATTATAATATATTATTATTTAAAAAATTAATTTTTTATTCCACACATAATATTAATTATAAATATATTGTTGTTTATACTTATGTCTTTAGTGATTTATATAATATCATTGATATACGTAGCTTATAGCATTTGTAACATGTATAGTATTCATGATTTGTATTATATAAAGCTTCAGTATTGCTTAACATTTTTGTTGTGTAATATCATAGGTATGTAGTATTACTAATATGTAACATGTGACATCACTCTGTAGCAACAAAATAAAAAATATTTTTATTTGATATTATATTTGTTATAATAAATAATAGTAATATGATTTTAAAGGTTTTAAAATAAAAAATTAAAAATGAAGAACTTTACATTTTATGTAGTGTAGAATTTGTGAGATGTAAAGTATTCATGATTTGTATTATCTATAGCTTCAGTATTGTTTAGCATTTTTGTTGTGTAAAATCATAGGTACCCACTATCACTGATATGTAACATGTAACATCACTTTGGATCACCAAAAACAAAAAATATTTTTATTTGATATTATATTTGTTATAATAAATAAAAGTAATATGATTCAAAGGTTTTAAAATAAAAAATTAGAAATGAAGAACTTTACATTTTGATAGGTTTTATAAAATATTTAGAGAAAACAATGGGAAGCAAGAAGTTTTCATACATAAAATTAATTAAAAATAAAATAAATAATATAATATCCTTAAAAATCATGTGATACTAATACGGAGAAAAACATTTTGTGATTATTGAATTAACTAAACTAATTATTGGGATTTGAAGAAGATGATAGAGAGTTGAAGGAGATGATGGAGAGTATAGACACCACAGGTAAAACTTCAATGTTCAAATTTTAGTGGTAAAATTTAATAATTTATCAAATGACTTAAGTTCAAGTGGTTAAAATATAAAATGTAAAGACCCACATTCAAATTTAAAATATATATATAATAGATTTGGTTAGGGTGAGAAACCCTTACCACCTACGCCCCGCGGGTTGGGTATCTTCATCCCACCATGACCTCTAGTAAGGGGGAGAGTTGAACTTATCAAAAAGGAATTTAACAACCACACACATGTCGAGGTTTGAACCTTAAACCTCCTCAAGAAAAATCAAGGCTTAAACCATTACACTATCCCTTAAAATACACAAGAAAATAGATATATTATTATAAATTTTAATACCATTATAATTTATTGAAATACTAAGATAACATAATTATGATAATATACAATATTATGAATTGTTTCACTCTCATATAACTAATTATAAATAATAATTATATTATACTTAATTTTTTTTCAAGAAAATTATTATAAACCGTACTCCCTCTAAATAAAACCAAAGTCAAAGCCATTCAATTCCTTTTTTTTCAAGAAAAATATTATAAACCGTAGCTCCCGCTAAATAAAGCCAAAGTCAAAGCCATCCAAGGAATTGAACCATGACAAGCCAATGACGACAAAGCACTCACCCACTACCAATCAACCTATCCTTTCAGATTATACTTCACATTTCTTAAAAAAACATATAAAAGCATCTACATGTATGTAAAATATCATTTATATAAATATAAATAAATGTTAAAAACATGTCATTCATAATATATATGGACACGTACAAATATTATATGTAAATGTATATTCATTGAAGATGTTATAAGTTGCCCGTCATATATGCAGATATATACATATGTTATCACCACACCCATTACACACATATACTATATGTCTTCTTCCATCACTCAGTTTATACCTCCTTGAATTAAATGTATGTCCAAGAATTATTCTTAGTTATTTTTAATTGTTTTTTTTACTTTATTATTCCAACCCCTTTTTCATCACCCAAAATTGATTGATGTTATTATTATTATTTACAAATTGTCTCTTAATTTTTAATATTTTTTTATTAGGTAAAAGAAGAGGTTTCGAAAGGGTCCTCAAACCTTTTATAGCTAGAAGTACTAGCATCTAAGGAGAAACCAACAAAAATCAAATAAGATCAAACTCATTCAAAGGGCCATGAAGCCAAAGCTTCAACTAATAACAAAAAATAGCAAATTTGAATAGAGCAAGACAAGATCCCAAAGAAGGTAGAGATTCAAAAGATATAATAGAACTAAGAGAATCAAGAGACATAGATCATGTCCAAGAAGCATTTAAAAGAATAGGATATAAATTGAAAAAACAAGGACAGGAGTGAGAACTCCAAAAGAAGTGGTTCCTGCCCAAGCAGAATCCAAGAGAAATGAACCATGAGTTGTTGCCAAAGGGGCAGATTCCAAATTGAAATAGTGGTGCAAGAGCACCAAACATATTTTCAATAGAAACATAGAAATTGCAATCCAAGAATTGAAACAAAATTTAAAATGGATAAAAGGTACCAAACTATTCAAGACAAGATCCCAAAGAAGGCAAAGATTCAAGAGAATCAAGAGACATGGATCCCGTCCAAGAAGTCTTTAAAATAATAGGTTATAAATTGAAAAGCAAGGATAGGAGTGAGAACTCCAAAAGAAATGGTTCCTGCCCAAGCAGAAGCCAAGAGAAACGAACCATGAGTTGTTGCCAAAGGGGCAGATTCAAAATTGAAATAGTGGTGCAAGAGTGCCAAATAGTTAATCAATAGAAACTTAGAAACTACAATCCAAGAATTGAAGCAAAATTTAAAATGGATAAAATGCACCAAAAGAAAATCCACGAACAACTAAATAGCGGGGCCCTTGAGCAATAAACCACAAAAACCTCTCCCAAACTAGATCTGCACTTAAAACAGAAGTCTCACTAGAAGTCCACCAAGAACTCCTAAGGAGAAAACATGAAATTTTGTAAAATATTATTTGGATCCACACACCCAGGAAGTAGATCCACTCATCCTCTCGAGGACACAATCCCAACAGATTGAGATTGTCTAGACCTCTTTTTTTTCCTACTCCATCTAAATTCTCACTTCTTTTAAATTCAAAATTCAAATTTGATATTTTCCAACGTAAACCTGAGAGCACAATATCAAGCCTTGAATCCATCTAAACACTAACTTTTTGCAGCAAAGACACAGGATCTAAATCTAACCTCCAAGTAACAAGAAAACCTCTTGCTTTAGCATTAAAATTTTGAATTAGGGATGCCACCAATATTTGTTTCATAAGGTCATTCAGGCCTCTTATGTTCCAAGACAAGAGCTTCATTTATGATAATTAGCGGAGGATTTATTTCCACCCCTGAGATAGTGAGGAGATTGAAAATTGAATGAGGTAATCTTCAATTATTTTTTCTAGATATTCTACCCTCTTCCAGACCCAACAACAACTGAGTACCATTATATATTATTGCTTTTGTTTCTTTTTCTTGAGACCCTTATTCATAGGTTTCCCTGACTTACACTCCACCCCCACAACAACCAAATATTTCTTATAACTATGAGTTTTAGATCTTGGGGATTCCTTTCCCAACTTGGGGTCCTATTCCAAGCCCCCTAAGAGCCATAAGAGACTCCTGTTGTTGGAGGTTAAGTCAATACCTGACTTAGTCTAGAACTCCATATCTAAGTCCAAACGTTCAAAGTGGTTATGCTCATTCAACAAAGGTAAGAAAGGACGGGAGAAAATCATCCCTCATTCCTATGAGACTATCAAGGAGTTACCTCACTATGATTTTTTCCTCCTTGTAGGTAAGATTTTCATTTTTACTTAGATATTCTTTCAATGTTATTATCTATTTACTTGATTCTTAACTTATTTTTAAGTTCTATATAATATTAAACAGTCATAAACAATTTAAGATTGAAATGATGTATGTAATATTTTTTATAATAATTAAGATGGAGTAAATTATTAGATTTTAATTATATTGATTTTTTTTTAATTTCATTCAAAATTTTATTTTATTTTAAATATTTTTTAAGAGATTATAGTTGTTTTTATTCTATATTTATGTTAATTATATAAAATTGTATATTTTCATAGTAATAATATTAAGTATATAATTATAATCCAATTAAATTATATATACATAAATTTATCTTCTAATATATTTCTTTTTATTTGTATCTTTTTGTCAAGAGAAGTTGAAATCTTAAGATGACATTAATTTGTAAATTTTATCAGTCTAAAGTTGGAGGAGGTTTGGTTTTTGTAAAGCAGCTTTAAACAATCACGCTCTTTCTAGGAACCTTTATTGGATATGGATCTCCAACAAGGAGGCTTTCTTCAGTAGAGTCATCACTAGTAAGTATTTGGGTTTTATCCCTCATCAAGAAGTTGGTCACATTCCTCTAAGGGGCCTTGGATCCACTATTTGGAAGGTCCTGAAAGCTGTGAATAATTTACAAGAGAGTTGTGGAAAAGGTGGTTAGACCTCTTTAAGGCTCACCTAAACTTTCAGGTGAATATTTCTAATATCTGGGAGATTTGGAAATGAAGAAAATTCAATAATACCTCCATTCAGCTAGGCTAGTCCCTAGGCCCGAGTTTCATCTAGTGGCATATTTGGCTGGAAATAAATTCCAAAATTTTTAGAGAGGAGTTCAATCTAATGGAGTTGGTTTGGCATAAAATTGTTACCAAGGTTTTTGAAATTGTTAGAGCTTACCTTAGGGACAAGAAAACTCAAGAGAATGAGGGGACTCCCAAGCCACATAAGTTGGGACCATGGCAACCCCCTCCCCCAAGTTGGAAAAGTATTAATTTTGATGGTGTAGCTATGGATAACCTGAGAGTTGCAAGCATTGGTTTTCTCAAAATATATTTCTTGGGGAAGATACTCCATTGGGAGCTAGAGGGTCTTGGAAGGGTTACTAACAATGAAGCTAAAGGACTGGCGATCAAACAAGGTCCTCTTAATGCTTGGGAGAATAGGGTTAGAATGATCATAGTTGAGTCTAACTAATAAATTATGGTGGGGCATTTGGATGTTATTAGAAATTTTAAACCAAAGTCTTGGAGGATAAGAAAAATTATGAGCCAAATTGAGTCCATTTGACAATAATTCAAGGATGTCATCCCTATCTATGGTGATAGATAAAATAATGTAATGACTAGCTTTTTGGCTAAACATGGTAGTGAAATTCTGGTTGAATACATGCTGAATTCTAATTAGGATAGGGAAACTTTTGAATGGTTGGAGGTGAACCAAATGGTTCTTAGTTTGACCAACAAAGACTTAGGTAAGGATGAGGATAGGTCTAGAGTCCACTAAGCCTTATGGATCAATGGAATATGGACAATTATTTGTTGGGTTTTTTGCTACCTCTTATAGCATTCTTTAGCCTTTTTTGGGATAGCACTGGTAGTGTTTGAGGACTGTCAAGCCTGCTGGGTTACTTAGGATCAATGTAAAGCAAAAATGGGACTAGGTTAAAACATTTTGCTCTTTAGATGGTACTCAATTTTTTGTTATTTTTGAAGATGTTAATCCAAGTTTTATTTAGATTTTAGGGCTTACCAAAAGTGGCATACCTATGACTATAATTTGATTCTTATTCTATCAATCATTTTTTTTACCTTTTCAAAAAAAATTGTGAATTTTCAATTTGGAAGAAAATTTTGGGAATATAAATTCATATCTAAACCATTATTGAAACATAATCCTATTGCACAATAATATATTTTAGAAAATAAACAAATCCCATCATATTACATCATCACCATAAAGTGGTATTACAACAAGTTGACTATTTAAGCATGTATCCTTTGGTAATATTCGAACCTTAGTGTCCTCCTTCAAAGTGGAGGAATCTAACCAGTTGAGATAATACCATTGGATTACACAAGAATATATCCTTATAATGCATATTTCGAAATATATCTCTTACCAAGTGTGTTGATGCATGTTTTAGTCATGTATTGATAATGTAAAATAAATTCAATCACATGTATTTATCCATATTCACATGCAAATAATCACATATACATTTAATAAGGTTGTTTCAACCAAACTTATTTCTAATATTTTTTTAAGAATTAATATTCATATTATTTATCTATGTTATCTACCATGTTTACTTAGACTTATCTCTCATATTATTTGGATGCAAGTATATCACATTATATATATATATATATATATATATATATATATATATATATATATATATATATATATATAGTTATCAATAAAGTTTTGGTAGTGTGAGTTTGTTTTATTATTTTAATATTGGTATCAATATTTTTGTGGCATCCACATAGTGATATGTCAGGCTTCATCAACATTGCTATACAAGAAGTGAAGGTCTACCTAAAGAAGGTGGCATTTCATTTTTTAGTCTCTATTTTGTTCTTTTATAAATTCTGCATTTAGTTCCATTATCTTTTTTCATGATTTTAAACAAACTTCAAGTGAGGCCTTCTATTATGTTATTATTAAGTATTAGTCTACAAATAGTAATCTATATTTTGAGTCAACTAGATTCTATAACAATGTTATATACCTCAAATAAAATCTCTACCACTTCATGACTTGTAAATCAACCTTATCATTTAGGAAAAAGATAAGGTTTAAAATTGTTCCACAGTTTAATATAAATCCTTAAACTTTTAGGCTATATGACTAAGAAAATAATTATACCTAGAAGCAAATTTCTATAGAGGAATATAATTTGTAATATGAGTAGAGGAAATGAGAAAAATTAAACTTAAATAAGACTAGCAAGATGAAGAAGTAAGACCATAAAAAAGTCAATATAGCTATGCATTAAATATCATACTAATATTGATATAATAGTTAAAGTAACAATAGTATGCAATAAGTTTGAGGCAATTAGTGGGAAGCATGAAGTTTCATACTATTGGACAAGGTTCCCATCATATAGACAAGAAACTTATAGAGCCATGATCCTGGAGTTAGGTTGAAATTATGACAATGTATGAACCTAATATTGAATGCCCAATGACCTAGGGTTGAGTGCATCTATTACAAATACAATATTTCCCTCATCTTCTCTACGAGATATGCATTAACCCCTAATATTTTTCTAAAAGATATTATAGAGAGATGATAAATGTGATACAATTATATGAGCATTACTCATGTTTAAAACTCTAAGTTATGATTGAAATTTTAATGATAAGGCAACCCATGATAATGTGGTTGTAGTAATACCATGATGATGTGCTTCATTAAAATATCATAGATAACATAGTTATGATGTAGTATGGATGTGTCCCATTTTAATTTCATATAACCAATTAATTAAAAACATAATAGAATATCACTATGCAATACCATAATAAGATTGCATGAGCTCAAGTGATTAAAAGATGGACTTTCAAGGTAAAAACCTAGGTTTAAATCTTGCATGGTAATATATGTTTAAGTAATAAAAATATTACTATAAAATACCACTATATAGCTTGTTGAAATATTATGGTCAAGTGATCAAGACGTAATGCATATGGGGGTTATTTTAACCCCATCTTGACCAATATTAATGATAAAATATGTAGTTAGTAACATACATTAAAAATAAACCATTCAATAAAGGATAATTAATATGCATACCTATTTATAATAATGCTTAGTTAAATGTTATTGATGTAAAAAATCTTAGTTGATGTTGATGAAATTATGATGAAATTGAATGCAAATACTAAGAAAATAATATTTTTCATAGCATTGAGGTAGATATGATATAGACTAATGAATATTTTTGCCAAGTTATACTTTCAAAATTACCCAACTCTTTCCATCTAGGATTTCAACCTACATTCAAATATCAAAATTATAACAATAAAATCAATTTGTATGAAATGTTATGAAACACTCATAAGAATAAAGCAAAAAAATATAGCTAACACACTTCAAAAGAACTTAGACACATTGATATAACCACAAATTTACATTATACAAAACTCTTTCATGAAAATATCACCATAGAAAAAATAAAATAAAGATTTCATTGTTCAAATGCCCATGTATAGTATTAGTAGGCGACTAAGTAATTTGGTGTAACCCCTTGCATTAGCACCACCCCTCTAAGATGGTGTGATAACTAGTAGTCAAATTAGTTAAGACTAGTGTCTAGTTTAGTTAGAAACCGATAACTATGAACCTTCATGGGTGTCTTGTCATCTTGATAGATAATAGAAGTTATCACCTATGTAAAGTGGTGGGACATCTTGTGTTTAATAGATATTTCAGGTTTGGTATAAACTTATGTATTTATATGTGTGCTATCTACTATTTATTTTGTTGTAAATACTAATGCTATGAGAAGGTAAGTAAACCAAAGGTATCCCCACCACTTATTTACTCTACCTAGGGCTAACATTGGTGCACCAACTAATAAACATATTCTATCACTTTGAGGAGTGATTCTAGGGTAACAAGCTCTTTGAGACCTTGTTTAGGTGGTAGTAGTGATAGTTAAAGAAGGGTCATGGTATATGTTTGAATATAATATGTGGAAAGTTACTTTTAATTTTGTTTTTAGAAATTACAAAAATAAATGACCAAAGAATCCTGGATGCAAAATTCCAATTCTCTAGAGACACTCCTTAGACTTATTGAAAAAGTAGTTGGTAAAACAACCCTACTTTTAGAAGTGAGTTAAGGTAATTATTAATTGGAAGCCTAAAATGCTTTTACAACTAGGAAGTAATGATATTGAGTGGTCATTCATGGTGAATGCATGGCTAGAATGTACATTGCATAGATATATCATTGAGTGGGCTTTATAAGAGTGGTTTTTTTTTTATGTTATTAAGGAAAGGTTCATTAAATGTATTATACGAGCGTTCATAACAAACCTTCTTATTTATATTAAGGTACTAGCAATAAAAAGGAGTAAATTCAAATGCCACTCTTTACGAATAGTTCCTAGCAAGGAACAAGTGGATGAGCCCCTATTGGGGGGATATATAGAGAGTTTGAATAAGAGTAAAACATATCAATTCCTAAGGAGATGAAGGGTAGGAAGAAAAAACTAAAGTTCTCAAGGTTAGAAACAAGGTGGAGGAGCAAGAAAAGAAAATGATAGAATATAAAAAGAAAAAATATCCTAAAGATATTTATCATCACTATACAAAAGAGTATAGAAGAGGTGTCTGATAGGTCTAGGGATATTGCTAGAGTATATATGAAAATGTTGGCATATGAGGGGTATGGGAGACTAACATCATCCAAGTGGTTGTTGTCATGGAGTTCAAGGGACTTGAGGAGGTCTAGGAAGAGGAAAAACTTAATAACACCACTCATTCATCAAAGTCACTATAAACCCCAATTATGAGAAAGAAGAATGTTAGTATGGGTGATATGACCTTGACCCCAATAAATATTAGGAAGCTAAACCCTCTATAATAAGTGGAGGAAGGGTCTATAAAAATTACAACCCCCTTGACAAAGCTATCTCTTGTACAATATAGTTATCAAATAAGCCTTTTAACTCCCTAATTCAATATTTTAAATCTTCTTTTCTTCAAAATAAATCAAATAAGACTTTAAGTAATATTTTCTTCAAAATTAGCAATTCAACACTTTTAATGAAAAAATTCTTTCAATATAATTAATTTCCTTTGTAGTAGAAATCCTTATATCTCCCAAATATAATTTCTTCTTCTTTAATCAACAATTATCTTCTCTTCAAATTCTTTGTAAATTTCTTTTTCAAATATTCTCTTCAAAAAAGTTCTTTCTTCAAATTTATTTTAATTTAGATGCTTTCTTTAGATATTTTCCTTCCAACCTAGAAATCTTATCACCTGGTTTATTCTTCAGTTAATTATGCTTTCAATATTAATACTACTTTCCTTTTTTCTTTAATTTCTCAAGTTTCTTAAACTTCTTTCAAATAAACTTTGAATTAATTGGTAACTTCCATTCCTTTAAACTGCTTCCAAATACTATATTAACTATCCTTTGCTTTTTAAATTTCAAATCTTCAAAATGTAAAAATCATTTACCTAGGATGTTTTCAATGACACTTTTATTATTTGAATGTTTTAGCTCATAAGCCTTTATTTTGGCTTCAATCACAAACATAGCATCTCCTACAACATGCAATATCTCCTACAACATTCTAATGGCTTCTTCTTTGGCATTTTTTACCTTCTAGTGCACTTTCCAATGTTGTTCTTGTGATGTATTCGACATCTTCAACTTTTGATGCACTTTCAACATACTCCTATAGACCTGCTTCTCCAAGTTATTCCAACCTATCCTTGTTACCCTTTTTGGTCTGAATGTTTATAATACTCTTCTTTCAAAGATGCCTCCATATTATTTTGCAATCTCTTTTACTATTTCCTCTTTTCACTAGCCATCTCCTAGCACACTTCACATGTTCTTCTTTCTACCATTTGACTGCTCCTTGCATACTTTTTGTCTCCTCAATCTCTTAAAGTGGTTACTCCTTAGACATCTACTTCTCAAGCTTGCACACGTTGCTCTCTTCTCAAGATGTTGAGCATTGTTGCTCTCAATACTTCTTCACATAATAGTGATTCTCCTTTCACTAATAGTAGTTCTTCTCACACTAATGGCTTCTCCTATAATAGTGGCTCTAATACCACTATTAGCAAAGAAGCTATTTTATCACAGGATCTCAATCTTAATATTATCACATAACTATTCACAAATATTTACATAATAAAATAACTTACTAAAATCATGAATTTCACTTAGTATTCCAGTACGAATGAAGTACTAAAATTCCTTTACATAACTCGCATGTGATTCATCTACATATAGCCTTTACAAAGACTCTTGACATTTCAACTTCAACAAATTATTCATCTCCTCAAACATCTAGGAGATATGACTCTTCATATTTCTCATAAGAAAAATATATTTTATTGACTTTTAATAATAACAAACCTCTAGTGATTAATAACTAGCAAACTATAAATGACTCATATTTGCAAGACTCTTTTTACTCAAAATATTTACAAAATATTTACAAGTACTAAATAATATAATAAACTCTAATGATCACCTTGCCTTCTTGAACAAAAGTGAGGTTCTCAAAGGTGGTTTGATCATTACAACTCTCAATAGGAGAATCAAGGTTAATGGCCAACTACTGAGTAACGTTGTGGATTAGGTAGAGTTTCTCAACCATAGGTTTAGGAGAAGGGAAAATTATTTAAATTTTAATTGTTTATAGAGTTTATTAGAGAAGAAATAGATGTTCTAGCAACCTTATATATTCTTTCTTTGATATATCCAATCTAACTTATATAATGGAAGTCTTGATATACCCATTAGCATGTGAGAGAAAGTCAATACATGTGATGTCAATGATATGTGGAAGTTACTTTTTAGATACATGGCTAAGATGGTATCTGAGGAGTAATATTACGCCTCCTTATGACTCCCACTAGCCCATTATAATATACTCGACATAAGTATGTGTGAGATCCTATGTGGGTGGTTGGAAATTCAGGCTTACCATATACCCGCCTTACCATATACCCACGATAGCCTAATAGCTCGTACAACAACTACTCGAAGGACCATAAAGTTCCATAGTAGGACTAGCAATTGGTAATGTTCTTGTTATCTACATTTATTATGATTTAATATAACAAACAAGATTAATACTCTTGATTAGAGTTTTGATGAATTTTAGTTTGATTAAGGTTTAACTTGGTCAAGAGAAATCTTGGGACTCATGATGATGTTCATGTCGGGTTCACCAAAATGTAAGAAGAATAGAAAATTGCAAAGTGATTTTTAAAGGATATGTTGCAATGCTTCCTACTCTTTTCTCACCTTGAGGATAGAGACAATTTGTGAGCTTAAGTCTACAATTTAGTAAATTAGTTAGATAACACCTACGTTTTTCCTAAGTTTTTCCTTGGATAAAGTTTAGCCTTAATCTACTCCTAGTTAAATACAAATGCATCAAGCAATAAACAAGACCTAATAACTAAAATGCCTTTGATTTTAGTGATGAGTGAAAGATAATTTTTCTTATCAAGAGCAAGGGTTCAAGAAAGTTTATGCAACAAACAAGCCTAATGCAACTATATGTCATTTTGTTTTTAATGATAATAAGGTTAAAAAATGATCCCCTAATGAGTAATGCTAACCCGTTCTTGATTAATGTTTTTATATGATGATATGATTTTAACATAATCTTGCCATGCTTGAAGATTGATCGCTAAGAATTTTGATAGAGTTTTGTTGCATTCCAAAGACCATGTCATAATTTTGATAAAGCATTGCTATCCTTGAAAGATCATAGATGGGGTTGGCCCAAGTGTTGGCTTTATAGGAAGTTGCGACTCCTGGCTTCTTGAGGTGATGGTTGTATTGAAATTGATAGGATTGGCAAAGACAAGATTTTAAAATACAATCAAGATCAATAACATTATTTAAATGTCTATTAATTATTAATGAAGGTAGTTTCTTGATATCTATAAAAAAAGGAAATGAAGATAATTTCTTGAACTTTTGCATTAAAAAAATATAAAATAACAAATAATTTAATTCAAATTTGATATTTAATCTTACTAAAATTCAAATCTTAAAAAAACAATTGAACAAATAAGATTCTCATAATACAAATAATTAAACTTTATCTTTATATTCACAGCACCAAAAGGAGCAGCTGTCCGAAACCAAATTTTGGGTTACTACACAACTTTATCTTTATATTCACAGCACCAAAAGGAGCAACTGTTCGAGCCAAGTATTGGGTTATTACACAAAATAAGATCGCGTTTACTAACTAAATATCAAACCCCTTCTCAAACCAACACTCATAGCTTAATACTAATAGCTGCAGAGCCTAGAGGGCCTCAAGGGCCTTCCGCCCATAGTGGAAGACGGTGACATTATATCCAATGACAGCATTTGGCCCTTCAATGGAATACGTCTGCGCAAAGGCATACCCTCTGGCCATTCTAAAGTGCCCGCTTCCTCCAACGATTGGCATCTCCCTCGGATTCCTCATCATCGTGTTCTTCCCCATAATACTGAGTGTGCTACCCTTGTACCTCCCGCACTCCATCGTATACGTCAACGCCATCAGCAGGCTGAATTCTCCCTTGGAGGCCATCGCATATAGCCCCTGCGCTCTCCCCAGCAGCTTCGATTTCGGGTTAGGGCTCTTGGTGAGAGGATCGTCTATGACGTACATCGGACCGAAAGACGGAGACCCCGCAGAAGAGTAGTTCATGGGATTCTCTGGCGCCACTTGAACCACCGTTGCATTCTCTCCCCACACGATATCGTGCATGTAGAACTCCAGATGGGTCACTTTCTCCTTCAACTTTGGCCTCGGACGCTTCTCTTGTGCATTCACACCGCTTACACAAAAGCAAATGATGACTAACATTGTCAGAAATAGAATGCCCTTCGCACATTTCTTCTCCATCGTGCTACCCCGGAAAACAGCAAGCATTCACAAGCAGGAAAAACAACGAAAGAAAAAAGAACAGGAAGTGTGGTAAGAAACTCAGATCGTCTTGGCTTTAAAGAAGGGTAAGAGCCTCACATGTGTCGGTCCGACCGGTCAAGACCTTCGTGGAAAATGTACGGTCTGGCTTTAATTTTCCCGCGTGAAAATCTTTGTTGCCTTCCCTACGTGACTATAAATGTCGGGGGTGTACTATCAATGTCGCGCGTCGTGATAGCTGTCCGTGAGATGCCGTGGGGACCCGGTTATTGTAATAAACATGAATACATCGGTAAACGTGCCATAACCTAGAAAAAAGTAAAAACCTCTGCTCCGTTTAGTAGGCCTCGTCGCGTGAAAGGCGGTATATCATTAACCTAGAAGAGCGAAACTGATGCTTAAAACAGACATGCATATGGAAATCTTACGTCCTCTTGTCGTCATCATGAATGCAGGCTTGACCAGATCCAACATAATGAGAAAAGAGTACTGTTGAATTGAAAAATCAACAAAGTCTTTTGTTGGGTGGGAATTAGTTTTAGGGTGGTTAAATTCACTAATAAAATCTCACCATACATCATTAGCCATTTACTATGTTTATCCATGTTTATCTTTTTTTTTTAGTTTTTTTTTATATTTCATAAGATTCTCTCAAGAAAAAGTTTCATTTTAGAGTGTATGGAAGTTTATTTATAGTTTTTTTTTAAGTTCCAACTTCTAAATTAAATTTATTTTAACCTTTAATTTTTTTACACGACCTTTTTTTAACACGATTTTTTTTTTTACACGGCCTCACTTATCTCTTTCGTTTTTAACAAGAAGCGCTTTTCTTTTTTAACACGAATCTCTTTTTTTAACTTATATCTTTCTTTTTTAAGATGAAGCTCACACCGACGCACACACGTCATACCCCGTTGTGGTTCCCACAAGGACTTAAACATCAATCTTAGCGATTCATATATTTTCACATAAAAAATAAAAATTATTTAAAAACAAAATCCAGTGACATAATTAATACTTATGTTTGTACTTACCTTTATAACATCAGTAGCTTGTAGTAGTTATGAGATGTATAGCATCCACGACTTGTATCATCTTAAGCTTCAGTATTGCTTACAACATTTTTATTGTGAAGTATCATTAATGTGTAGTATTATGAAAATGTAACATTATTGTATAGAATAAAAAAATATATATTTTTATTCAGATATTTTATTATTAAAAAGTAATGTATTTTATAATAAATAGTAGTAAGATGGGAAAGTAATGTTTGTTATTATTATATTGTCAAAATTTATATCATTACATGTAGATCATCTTGTGGTCCTCCCTCATCTCTCTTCACAATACATCATGTCCGATATCTTCTTTTCGTAAAGGGAAATAAATTATTATACTCCAGCTCCCTTGAAAAAGCAGAAATGAAGGTTTGTGTTGTTGTCGTCTCTCAACTTTTGGCTTCTTCCATGAAGGAGGCCGAAACTAAAAAAGACAACTTCCTATTAAGTTGATGGAAATAGGAAGGGTACGACAATTTATTGATGAAGCCCACCTTGTCTACTTCGCGTGAAATAACGAAAATATGTGTACGTCATCCAAGTACCGGGTATCATTTTCCGGAGGAACACCTTTTTGCCTACGTTTTAAAGTAGTGCTCCTGCATGCACTTTTTAAGAGGTATTAAAGTGGAATAATTGTATTATAATAGTTTTTTAAGATTTAAATACGTTTTATATTATTTTATTATTATTAAAATATATTTATATATATTTTTAATTTAGTTAATGCAAAGTATAGGGTTGAGAATTCTCTCCTAACCATAATTTCTAAAGCCCAAGAATTATAAAATTTAACTCTTAATTTAAATTATAAATTTAAATTATAAAGTTTAGAAACATGATAATATATCTAAATTAATAAAAAAATAATACATCTAAATTTTATTAAACTTTATTAAATTATCATTAATATATTTATTTATTTATATTTTTAACCTAGTAATCATTATAACTTTATATTTAATAGTCTTAATATTAATAAAATTTAAAAAAATTTAATGTGCTAAAATTTAATTTTAGAACAACATGAAAAATATTATGTACATTTTTTTGTTATACTTAAAAAATAATAGTGTTGCAGTGCAACGGTTTGGGATTTGGCTCTTTTTCGAGATGTCCAAGGTTCAAACTATGGCGTGGGTGAGTGTGTGAGGGGGTGGGTATGTGTCTCCGTGGTGCAGCGCAATCAAAAGAAGTCCTTCAGATGCCAATCTAAATAATGGAGAGATAGCTCTCTCCTTTTAAATTGATAACCTCTCACAAGAAAGTATTTTCTCTTTGCTTGCTCTTTGATAAGGGGTGTATTCTAGTGAGGTGAGGTGCCCCTCTTAAAAATCTTGAGAGCTGTCTTGAAGGGGCAATTAAAATTTAAAAATTCGCTTCTTCTTTTTAACCCTTTTAAATGATGGGGGAGAGGGACAAAGAGACTTTTATTATGCTATGAGGGAGCTTCTCATATTACATTCTATTCAATAAGCAAGGAGATATTTATGTAGAGATATATATGCAACTGTATTAAATATTATTATGAGATAAAGATATTTGTGGAGATATAAGATATTTATTACCCTATGCAAAACTGATATTTGGCTTAGTGTTTGTCAGATATATGAGACTCCCAATCAACTAGCGATAGAGAGTACCATCTACCTGTGGAGAATCATCATATCGCGATAATTGTAGCCCAGTTTCCATAGGAGTTGCTTTAGGCTTACAATCAGTCATGTGATATTCTTCAATCAATGTCTTGGCATATTTCATCTGTGTCACTCTGATGTGATTCTTCTTTTGTTCCACTTCCAAGCTAAGACAATAATTAAGAAGTCCTAGATATATCATCTCAAATGACTTTTTCAAGTCACCCTTAACTGCATCTATCAATCTCTCTGAATTGCTAATGATGATTAAATCGTCAACATAGAGCACTAATATCACTATTTCATAAACAAAATTCTTGATATAGAGATTGGCATCTGAAGGACTTCTTTTGAAACCATCCTGCAATAGGTGATTGTCAATTTTTATGTACCAAGCTCGTGGAGCTTGTTTTAACCCATACAAGAATTTAACCAATTTGAAAACTTTTTGCTCTTGGCCTTCAACCACAAATTCTTCTGGTTGAGTCATATACACTTCTTCCTTTAAATTACCATTCAAGAAGGTACTTTTTACATCCATCTGATGTAGCTTCCATCCGAACTGTGTTGCCATAGCATAAATGACTCAAATGGTAGTCATCCTAGCAGAAAATGTCTTCATAGTCAATGCCTTCTTTCTATGCATAGCCCTTTGCAACAAGGCGGACCTTATGTTTGTCTATAGTTTCATCTACCTTATACTTCACTTTGTATACCCATTTGCAACCAATGGGTTTCTTTCCTTTAGGTAGATCAACTAGCTTCCATATGTTGTTCTTGATGAGAGACAAGTGTTCTACATCCATAGTTGCCTTCCACTGAGGCTCATTAAGTGCATCTTGTACCGTGGTAGGTTCATGCTCATCATATGAAGACATAAAAATCCTATCATCATCCACATCCGTATCTTCTTCTTTATCTTCCTATGCATCTACAAAAAGTTCTTCAAAGTGCTCGCAAAGCTCGTCAACCTTTGAATTCATTGCTTTTGCTCTCTTTTGATGAGTCATATTGCGTGTACAAGGTTGATCTAAAGTTAGATCTAGAGGTGTAGTCACTTTTGAGTCTCTCATTGTGCTAGTATACCATTTGGGAATATTATTTTGTGGGGGAGGAGTCTCTTTCTTAGGCTCCTCGTAATCTAGGTATACTAAAGATGTGTTATCTAGTGTGAAAGCTTCATCAAATACCACATCTCAACTAATGTGAATCTTCTTGGTTTTAGGATCTATCAAACGATATCCCTTGGAATGCTCATCATAACCAAGAAAAATACATTGCAGGGTTTTTTCATCTAATTTCTTTCTCTTTGCTTTTGGAATGTGCATGAATGACTTACACCTAAATATCCTGAGATGAGAAATGGAGGGTTTTCTACCACTTTATGCTTCTTGTGAAGTCATGCCCTTAAGAGATTTGATGGGTGCTTTATTCCTAATGTAAGTGGCTATAGTGACAACTTTTGCCCAATATTATTGCTCAATATGTGCCCATTTAAGCATACAACGAACCATTTCCATGATGGAATGATTTCTCCTCTCAGCAACTCCATTTTACTATGGAGTATAGGCTTTAGTAAGTTGCATCTTAATCCCATGTGTATTAAGAAATGTGTAAAATTCATGGTAGGTATATTCCCCCCTCGATCTGAGAAGAGGGTCTTAATAGAACATCTTGATTCCTCATCAACATATCTCTTGAACTGCTGAAAAAATATGAAGGCCTCAGACTTCAGATGTAGAAATAAAACCCACATCTTATGTGAACAACTAAATATATCTTTTTTCCCCATAATTGTTTGGCATAGGACCACACAGATATGAAACCCGAACGCAGTCACATCAACAGAAAATAATGCAGGACAAATAATTAAAAAACCTTTATTAATTTGAAGCATTCAACCTTACAACTTATTCAAATCACATAATATATAGAAAGGGAATAGGAGGAAAGTCGGCAAAGGAGAGATAAGGGGAAATAGGAGATAAGGAGGGAGAAGATAGGGGAAAGAAAGACGCGGAGGGATAAGGAAGTTGGAGGGATAAGGGGAAAGAAGAATTCACGGAGGGATAAGGAGGAGGAAGAATAGGAGATTAGGGGAGACAAAATAGGAGATAGACTGCCGACAATTCGAAAACAAATTCTGCCGACAAATGTAGGGAGATTTCACATTGAAGCTAGGAAAAGAGATTTTTCTAAGCCAGTTTCGAAACAACCCTATTCACACTTGTAACATTCTCCCCCTTAAAGTTGAGAGAACTGACTACACAGTCTCTCAACTTTACAAATTGAGCTTTTGTCATCGCCTTGGTGAAGATGT
The DNA here is from genome assembly GCA_028583015.1 of Wollemia nobilis. Classification (NCBI taxonomy): domain Eukaryota; kingdom Viridiplantae; phylum Streptophyta; class Pinopsida; order Araucariales; family Araucariaceae; genus Wollemia; species Wollemia nobilis. The sequence goes on along the minus strand of JAQPPZ010016958.1, from coordinate 2,172,375 downwards.
CAGCGACGTTCTCCAAAGTGTGACAGTATTGAAGCTCAACAATTTCATGTTCCACCATATCTCTGATGAAGTGATACTTCATATCAAAATGCTTGGTTCTGCTATGGTGGACAGGATTATATGCCAACTGAATGGCACTGATGTTGTCGCAGTAGATTCTGGTTGGACCACTTTGCTGTTCTCCAATCTCTTCTAGTACTTTCCTTAGCCACAAGGCTTGAGTACTAGCATAAGTAACCGCTATATACTCTGCTTCTGTTGAAGATAGCGCTACTACTGTCTGCTTTTTGAACTCCAAGTTATTAGTCCCGATCCAAGACTAAAACAGTTTCCTGATGTTGACTTCCTGTCATCAATATTGCTACCCCAATCACTATCACTGAAGCCTACAAGCTTGATAGTGTTACATTTATGGTACTGGATTCCAAAATCCAATGTACCCTTCACATATCTCAAAATTCTTTTAGCTGCCTTCAAATGCAACTCTAAGGGGTTAGACATAAATCTAGAAACAAGAGATACAACATACTGAATATCTGGTCTGGTGTTGGCGAGAAACATCAAACTCCCAACCATGCTTCTGAAAGTGGTCACATCAACTTTCTGTGCTCCATCATCTTTGCTTAGTTGGATCCCATGTCCAACTGGAGTTGCAACTGGTTTGCAATGCTCCATAGCAAACTTCTTGATCATGTCCTGAGCATACTTATGTTGACAGATGAAGATCCCTGTATCTGATTGATGAACTTCCATTCCCAGATAGTAGTGCATTAGTCCAAGATCCTTCATCTCAAACTGCGTCATCATGGAGTGTTTGAACTCCCTATTCATTTTCTCATTACTACCCATAAAAATAAGATCATCCACATACAAACAAACTATGAGGATGTCTTTACCTTGCTTTAGGTAGTAGAGTGTGGGTTCATTTTTGCTCCTTGTGAACCCATATTCTTTGAAGTACCCATCAATGCGTGAGTACCAAGCTCTTGGTGCCTGTTTGAGGCCATAGAGTGCCTTCTTCAATCTGTAAACAAGGTGTTCCTTACCTTGCACTTCAAATCCCTGTGGCTGCTCAACATACACTTCTTCTGTCAAGTAACCATTGAGAAATGCACTCTTCACATCCATGTGTTGTACTTGCCATCCTTTGTGTGCAGCTAAGGCAAGAACTGTTCTTATTGTCTCCTGTCTGGCTACAGGAGCAAAAGTCTCTTCATAATCTATTCCATACTTCTGAGTAAAACCCTTTGCCACTAACCTTGCCTTATGCTTCTCAATGCTTCCATCAGCATTAAACTTGGTCTTGAAGATCCATTTACAGCCAACACATTTCTTTCCTTTCGGAAGCTTCACGAGCTCCCAAGTGTCGTTGTTTTTTATAGAGGTTATCTCCTCTTCCATGGCATCTTGCCAAATCTTCTGAGTACATGCCTTCTCATAACTAGAAGGTTCAAGCTGTGCACTAGTTAACAAAGCATAGTTAACTTGATCTCCTCTGGGTTCTTGTTGGGATTCATCATCACCATACAAGTGCATACTTTCTAATCTATGTAAAACAGATTCCATTTCACTAGCTTGACTCCTAGTATATCTTCTTGAAAAATTCTTATCCAACATCTGAGAGGATGGATGATACTGTAAAGTTCTCTTACCTTTGGATGGAACATCAATATCCATTGGTGAGGAACTTACTGATCGTTGTGGAGAAGGACTTGGTGAAGCAGTTGAATCCGAAGATGGACTTGGTGGATGTGAGGGCGGAGACTGCTTTCCTTTCTGTGGTAGCTGTGGCTGCACTTGCTGAGCAACTACATCAGTGGCTTCAACATCACTGAATATTTGGGGCTTACCCCACTCTCCCCCTTCATCAAAAATCACATCCCTTGAAACCACTATCTTTCGAGTTGTAGGATTGTAGAGTCTATAACCCTTTGTGTTTTCACAATATCCTACAAAAATGCAAGCCTGACTCTTTGGATCCAACTTCTTTCTCAGCTCATCAGGAATGTGAGCATATGCCAATGAACCAAATACTCTGAAATACTTCACATTTGGTTTCTTACCATACCAGGCTTGGTAAGGTGTCTTCCCTTTCAAACTCGAAGTAGGACTTCTGTTCAAGATGTGAACACTAGTCCTTGTTGCATCTCCCCAATATGCATTACTCAAATGCTTTGTCTGAAGCATTGATCTCGCCATCTCCACAATGGTGCGATTCTTTCTTTCTGCTACACCATTCTGTTGTGGAGTGTAGGCAGTTGTGAACCGCCTCTTGATGCCATGATGTTTACAAAAATTCAAAACTGATTTGAGGAGTATTCTCCTCCTCTATCTGATCTAAGACATTTTATAGAATATCCACTCTCACTTTCAACTTTTGCTTTAAAATCAACAAAGCATGCAAATGCTTCATCCTTATGCTTCAAAAAGTATATCCAACACATTCTTGTGCAATCATCAATGAAAAGTAGGAAGTAAGAGTGATTACCTAGACTCTTGGTCTGCATCGGACCACAGATGTCTGAATGTACCAACTGAAGAGGATAGTTGGCCCTCCATGCTTGTCCACGAGGAAATTTCGACTCGGCATGCTTGCCCAAGGCACACCCTTCACAGACTTCCTTACTATCTTGAACTTTGGGAAGTCCAGTCACCATTGCTTGTGAAGTTAGCAATTTCAAACTTGCTGAATTCAAGTGACCATATCTCAAGTGCCATAGGACACTTGGATTGGTAATAGCTACATTTGCTAACTTATTTCCTCCTGGCTGGCCAAACTTCAAAGGAAATAATCTATTTTTCGACATTGGCACTTGTGTAATGATTCTATTACTATTGTTTTTGTCAAAAATGGTGCATTTACCCTCATCAAAAATCAACTTATAATTCTTTTCAAGCATTTGACCAACACTTAACAGATTGTGTTGAAGATGAGGAGTGTAATAGATATCACTTACATGTTTTATGCCTTCTTTTGTTGGAACCGCCATAGCTCCAATGCCTTCAACTGCCAATGACTTGTCATCTCCCAACCGGATGCTGGATTTGTATGAGGAGTCTATCTTAGCAAAGAGTTCTTCTTTGCCACTCATGTGATTTGAACACCCAGTGTCCAAAATCCATGTATCATTCAAATTTTGCTCTGTCTGGCCATAAGAGAGAAAGAGATTTGAGGACTCTTCCTCTTCTCCAAAATTCCCAAACTGACTGCTGCTCTGGTTGCTGCTGCTTCCTTGCGAAGTCTTTGACCAACAATCACGAGCATAATGGCCAGGTTTGCCACAATTGTAGCAAACTTGCTTTGACTTGTCTCCTCCTTTTCCTTTTCCAGATTGTTTCCCTCTGTATTGCTGCTGTCCTCCTCTATTCTGGTTTCCACCTCTGTTGGATGATCCTCCTCTGTTAGGAGTTCCCCCTCTTTGATTATTCCTGCCTCTGCCTCTTTGTTGACCTCTACCTCGGCCTCTACCTCTTCCTTCATGTGTGGCAAAAGCTTTGTCATCTCCTCCATAGCTGGTGGTAGGAGTTTCCTGCAACCTCTCTTCATGTGAGAGAAGTGAACCAGTTAATGCATCAAAAGACAATGTGGATAAGTCTTTTGATTCTTCAATAATTATTGCAACAGAATTCCATTTTGGAAGAAGTGTTCTCAACACTTTCTTCACCATCATCTCTGGCTTGATATCCTCTCCTAGTGTGACCATTTTGTCGACTACTGCTTTCACTCTCACACAGTAATCACCGACTCTTTCATTCTCCTGCATCTTGAGATTCTCAAAATCTCGTTTCAAGGTTTGCAGTTTTACCTGCTTCACTTGGTCACTGCCTCTATAGCTCTCTTTTAAGGCATTCCATGCATCTTGTGCAATTACATATGATGCAACCCTAGGGAAGATAGTTTTGTCTAAAGCAGCATGAATGTGATATAAGGCAAAAGCATTATTCTTTTGTGCTTCTTTTCTTGTCTTTTTATCAGCATTAGAAAATGCTGCCCATTCAGCAGCAGTTGGTTCTATATAACCTTCCTCAACTACATCCCAAAGACCTTTTCCTATCAACAAAGTCTTCATTTTTATAGACCAGTATTCATAGTCACTACCATTAAATTCAGGGATTGGTAGACTAGTGTTTGCAGCCATTGCTAAAAATCAAACTTTTATTCAAAGCACACAAGTACTTTTATTGAGGCAAACTGGAAATACAAAGTAGAATGCAGTACAGAATGATTTAATAATTTAAATCAAATCTCGCCTTCTTAGTACATCTATGTTCTGCTTCAGAACTGCTGCTAATGATGATAATCTCAGGTTTCACTTCCACTGGATCTGCTGCTCTTCTTCTTCTTCTTCTTCTTCTTCTTCCTCTTCCTCTTCTTCCTCTTCTTCTGCTTCCGCTGGGTCAGGATCAGGCTCAGGAGAGCGTGGTGTATAGCCCACACTCAATTCATCTGTTGGCACACCCGGTGTATAACTGGCACCAGTTTGTACGTCCGAAACAAATTGCACAGTGTCGGATTCTTCAATTCTCTGTCCGAAGATATTGTCTTCGGAGTCGGCTTCGTATCCTGAGTCTGGCTTTCTTAGGTGAGAAATCACCTGATTCTCCAACTGACTAAACACAGTGTGCAGACTAGTTCGGCGAACCCTTTCATCAAAGGATTCCGGCGATTCTCTCTTCAAAAGAGAGATAAGTGCATGATAACTCCCTTCAGATCGGATCATCTAACATTTCCACAGTTTGAGGCAAATAATTTCCCATAAAATGTTTTCCAATTTTCTTTTCAAGCAATATCAAAGTTTTTTAAAAAAAAACTTTAATAAAGTTTTATAAATAATTTTTTTTTTAATTTTTAAATTATTGTTAAAAAAATAAATTTAAAAAATATAATTTAAAAAATTAAATAAAACATTATTAAAATAATAAAAAACTTTATAAAATAAAAAAAACCTTTTTTTTTTGTTGGGTCCGCGATTTGAACACGCGACCTACTGTTGGCGACGCGGACGACTTAGACGTTCGACCTTACGGCTTCGCTGCTAATCAAAGCGCAACTTCTTTTATTTAAATCCTTGGGCGGCGCGCGTTTTTAAAAAAAAAATTGATTATCGTCGGTGAAACTCGAACCCCGGACCTCTTCCACGCAAACCATCCAACAAACCAACCCGCCAAGCATGCGGATGGGAAATGCAACGGAGGGCGACGGTTTTAAAGAGATGGCGGGCACGTTTTTTTTTTTTTTAAATAGTGTGGGATAGTCCCACATACGCGACGCGATCGCGCAGTGAGGGTTTTTAACCCTCGCGTCACGTATGGTATTTCGACTGCCTTCGGGCAGTCGGATCAGGCAAAATTTTACCCGCTCAATCACCGTCCGCCAATCACCGTTCGCCCAATGCGTGCCATCGTCTGCCACGTGGCAGAATTTTGCCAAATCACAACGTCGCCGCCTGCTGCCAACAACGCCACCTGCCGCCAATCGTCGCTCGCCACGTGTCGAGCTCTGCGACTGCCACGTATCCAGTCACCTCGGAATTCGAGCCACTGCCACTGTGTCGCCTCGACTGCCGCGTCGCTGCCACCTCTGCCTCGAGATCCGTGCCCAAACTGCCTCGGGATCCGTGCCCGAGCCTGCTCGCGATCCGCCTCGGGATCCGAGCCCTACTGCGAACTGCTTCGGGATGCGCGCCTGGTCGCGCCTCGGGAACCGTGCCCGCGCTGACCTCACTTCGCCTCGGGAACCGTGCCCGACAGACGACGAAGTCTGGCTCTGATACCAGATATGAAACCCGAATGCAGTCACATCAACAAAAAATAATGCAGGACAAATAATTAAAAAACCTTTATTAATTTGAAGCATTCAACCTTACAACTTATTCAAATCACATAATATATAGAAAGGGAATAGGAGGAAAGTCGGCAAAGGAGAGATAAGGGGAAATAGGAGATAAGGAGGGAGAAGATAGGGGAAAGAAAGACGCGGAGGGATAAGGAAGTTGGAGGGATAAGGGGAAAGAAGAATTCACGGAGGGATAAGGAGGAGGAAGAATAGGAGATTAGGGGAGACAAAATAGGAGATAGACTGCCGACAATTCGAAAACAAATTCTGCCGACAAATGTAGGGAGATTTCACACTGAAGCTAGGAAAAGAGATTTTTCTAAGCTAGTTTCGAAACAACCCTATTCACACTTGTAACAACATACCAGTGTGTACCAACTCCAATGGTATTTTGGCTTGTGAAAAGCTCAACTCAAATGGTACTTAATGTTGCTTCCCTGCTAAGCAATCCGAGCAAACTGGCAAATTGGATGAAATGCTGGGAAGACCTTTCACATTTCATATTTAATCGACTCAAGTAAATATCCTGAACTTCGATGCCCATATCTCTTGTGCTAAAGAGAAGTGGTCTCTTTTGTGTTTACCACCATGGCAACATGAGGGGTAGAAATGGTATCTAAAGCAAACAAGCCATGCTTGTATGAAGTGGTTGCTATATGTTTACCCTTCTTTGTGATAAAGCAACACTTTTTCCCATCCTCAACTCTGAAGTTAACCACCATGTTCTTATATAGGATTTGAGGTATTGAAAACAAGTTATTTTCTTTTTTTTTTATAGGTAACAAATTATTTACAGCAGGTTTTTTGAAAAGGGTCAAAAAACCTTAAATACAGTAATAGCCGAAGCATTAAAATGAAAACAAAAAATCGGGCCAGACCCGGGGGCCCTTATGACTACAGAAAACGTTATGGCACAAAATAACCTTACAGATCCGTAAGCCTTCAAAAAAACAGCAGCGTCAGACAGGGGCGACAACCTCCAAGAACAACAAAAAACAAAAATTGAAAACCTTTAGGCCGCCAAAGGCCAGAAGGGCCCTGCTAACTGGGCCCTGAGATGTCCTCAAACCGCTCGGACCCTGACATGGGGAAGCCTAGACTCCAATGTTGACAGCCTGGTTGGAATGATCCTGCATCATGATTTGAACTAGGCCTGCAGGGAAGTGCGAGGACCAGGTGGTGAAATCTTCAGCGGTAATGGCTAGATTTGCCATGAAATCAATAGCCTTGTTACCTTCTCTGAACATGTGCTAAAGGCGTGATCGAGGAAGCCCTGGAGAATGAAGAGGGCCTCCCGGATGGAATTATGGAATTGCCAGGAGCAGGAATCAGGCCTATTGGCGACTTTGATTACGACTTGGGAATTGCCTTCGATGATGATATTTGAGAGGGAGCCCCTAAAGGCCGAGAGGCCACTGAGCAGGCCGGCTTCTTCGACAAAAATGTTGGTTTGTCTGCCCAGCAGAACCACGAAGGTTGTGATTAGTTCCCCGTTACAGTCTTTGATGACCCCGCCTGCCCCAGAGGCCCTAGGGTTGCCTTTGGAGGCGTCGTCGAAATTGAGCTTAAGCCAACCCGGGGGGGAGTCCACCTGGTTAGGGAGCGTCAGGAGGGGGCGGGAGGAGGAGCAGGGGGAGAAAGCTGAATGCCGAGGGAGGAGAGCAGGGAGGCTTCACTCGATCGCCAGGGCTCCTTAAAAAGGGGAATGAGGGAGGAATTCTTGGTGGCAAAGGAGACTGCCTTAGTCACTATCCACTGGGGGGAGCGGGCCGGGGAGGAAAAGGCTCACCTGTTACGTTCAAGCCAAATTTTCCAGAGCATATGAGGAAGGCAGGCCTTCCAAAGGAAGCGAAGAAAGGGGTGAGCAAAGGGGGTGGGCCACAATGACAGGAGATTAGAAATGGAATTGGGGGCCGCCCACTGAACGGAGAAATGGGAGAGGATGAGGCCCAGGACTTCGGAGGAGAAAGAATAGTTCATAAAAATGTGATTGGTTGACTCCCAAGCAACACGACAGAGGAAGCATCTGTTAGGGATCTGGAAACCCCTCTTGATCAGATTCTCGATCGTGAGGATTCTATTTTGAACTGCCACCCAAATGAAATGGTTGATTTTGGGGATCAAATTCTTGGCCTAGACTTGCTGGGTCAGGAAGGTGGTCACCCCTGGGGTTCTCTGAATGTGGTAAGCTAACTTGACTAAAAAAACATCGCTGGGAGAGCCATGCCACACGCATCTATCACTGTCTCCGAAATATGGGATGACAGTTGCACTGAGGATGCGCTGAAGCCTGGCAGCTTGAAGCGAGAACCTGGGGTTCAAGATGGGTTTCCAGATGGTCTGCCCCTAGAATTGGGTCATGTAGTCAGATGCTCTGGGGCCTCGGTTTGCAAGCCCTAGTTTGAGGTGGAGGAGATCCCTATCCGAGCTCAGGGCATCGTCGAGAATCCACCTATCCTCCCAGAAGTCAATCTTGGCTCTATCCCCAAGAATCCATCTGGTCCCTTGCTGAACAATGTCTCTAGTGAAAAGCAGGGACTTCCCGAAGGTAGATCCGTTGCATGGCTGGGTGTCATCGAGGAAGGGATGGTTGTGGCAGTACTTCCTACGCATAATGCAAATGCATTCATCAGAGGTATTGGTGTGAACCTTCTAGGCATGTTTGGACAGAAGGGCCTTGTTCATGGGGACCACCCGTCTGAGCCTGATCCCTCCCTCTCCTTTGGGGCGACAGACCAGGTGCCAGGAGATCAGGGGAATCCTTTTCTTGTCCTCATAGCCTGACCAGAGGAAGCGTTTCTGAATTTTCTCGATGAGGGAAGCAATGAAGGCCAAAATTCTAAAGACAGACATGAAGTATATCTGTATGCTTTGAAGGACTGATGCCAAGAGGGTGGCTCTGTCGGCCTACGAGAGCAGGTGGCCTTTCTAGGGGGCAAGTTTCCTTTGGATCCACTCAATCACCCCATTCCACAGCGTCTTGGAAGACGCCCCTGTGAACAAAGGAAGCCCGAGGTAGGAAGAGGGGAGGGAGCCAGGGGAGCATCCCAGGATCAGCTCGATTCTGATTTGCCTAGCCAAGGGGGTGTTGATGAAGAAAATCTTACTTTTTTGAAGGTTGATTTTTTGCCCAACCGCCTACTCGTACAGGGTCAAGATGTTCTTAAGGGCCTTATCTTGAGGGACCGAGGCCGAGGAGGCAAGGATGGTGTTGTCCACAAACAGCTAGTGGGACATGGGGGGTAGGCCCTACGTCGGCCTGATGCTTGAGATAAGACCGCGAGCCACAACATTCAAAATGGTTCACCCCATGGCCTCAGCTAGGATAATGAAGAGAATCAGGGATAGGGTATCACCTTGTCGGAGGCCTCTGAAGCTGGGGAAGAACCTGGATAGGGATCCATTGACAAGGATTGAGAACTAGGGGGAGGACACACACTTATTGATGAGTTGGACCCAGGAAGGGTGGAACCCAAATTTGACGAGGACCTTGATCAGGAAGCTCCAATCGACCCTATCAAAGGCCTTATTCATATCAAGCTTGAGCAGGAAATGGGCCTTTTTGGATAGGACAACTGAGTGGATGGCCTCGTGCATGATGATGACCCCATCTGTTATCAGCCTGCCTTTGACTGAACTTCCCTGATAGGGGGCAATGATCAAGGGGAGGATGTCTTTGAAGCGGGTGGTCATGGCTTTAGTCAGGATTTTGTAGAGGACGTTGCACAAGCTGATGGGGCAGAAGTCTAACAGGGATCTGGCCGCCTAAGTCTTCGATAACAGGGTTATGAAGGTGGTGTTGATGCCTTTGGGGATGGATCTGGAAAACTGCAGGTCCCATATGGCAGCGCACACATCATGTCCAACAATGTCCCAGAAATACTGGAAGAAGCGGGGAGGAAACCCATTCGGGCTCGAGGCCGCCTCAGCCTTCATGGAAAAGGTGGCGGCTTGGATTTTGGGGTCAGACAGGGCTTGCACTAGCTTCGCATTTGCCATGGCCAGGACAGACAACAGGATGTGATCCAGAAGGGAATCAACTGCCTTTGAGGACATAGGAGGTCCGTCACCCAGGAGTTCTTGAAATAAGTGGACTGCCTCAGCACAAATTTCCTGCTCCTTAGTGATGGTTCTGCCATTGCTATCAACCAGCTCTACAATTCTATTGGAACCCTTGTTTCGAAGGGTCGATGCATGAAAGAACTTGGTGTTTGCATCACCATCTTAGATCCACAGAGCGCACGACTTCTGCCTCCAAAAGGTTTCTTCCCTGGCCAGGATATTATGGTACTCGTTGAGGGCAATGCGCTCCTCTTCCCTGAGCCCCGGTTCTTGGGAGCCTGCTTGGAATCTAGACTCAATCTCTTCGAGTTTTATTTAGACAGCCTCATTGCTTTCGAAGATGTTACCAAACACTTCCTTGTTCCATGCATTAAGGTGCTCTTTAATGCATCTCAGCTTGTGGAAGACTTGCTCAGCGGTGCGGCCAGGGACTGGGGGAGCCCACCAACAGCCGACCTGGGCCCAAAGGTCGAGGTGGTGTAGCCACATGGACTCAAATCGAAAGGGCCTCCTGGGGGGGCGATGATCAGTTTTGAGGAGGAGGGGGTTGTGGTCAGACCCGATTTTGGGGAGGGCCAATAGGGTGGCGTCAGCAAAAATGGGGAGGGCTTCCTTGGACAAGAAGACTCTATCCAATCTAACCTAAATGTGGTTAGGTCCTGCTCTTTTGTTGGACCATGTGAACCAGGCTCCCTTCAGGCTGACGTCCATGAGCTCATTGAGGGTGATAAAGGCCCCAAAGTCATCCATGCTTTTGGTCCTGACCTCAGAGCCCCCGCATTTGTCAGAGGAAAACAGGGGGCTGTTGAAGTCTCCAGATAGGATCCAGGGCAGGGGAGCAAAAGCTTCTCTCATCGAGCTGATTTCCTACCAAATCCTTGCTTTCTCAACGGGGCTATTGGGGGCGTAGACGTTGGATAGAATCCACGATCACTTTGATTTGAGACAGTGAACCAGAATATTAATAATCCTGGGTGATGAAGAAATGAGCCTTCCCTCATAAGACTGTGGGTCCCACATGCACATAAGGCCCCCGGTTGATCCAGTCACGGGGGTGGAGAGGAACTCGCAATTGCGCCAGGTAGCATGGGCTATCCTCCGGGCAGCGACGTCATCTATCTTGGTCTCCTGAAGGAGGATGAAGGATAGGCAATGGTCCCTGTGGAGTTGACCGAGGATCCTTTTCTTGGGGACCCCATTGAGTCCCCTGATTTTCCAGGAGATGAGTTTCATTTGGCACCCTTGTGGGGTCGCTTGCCCCCCTTTCTTGCCTGAGCGAGGAGTTTGGATTGGGCATCGTCCACCTTGTGAGAGCTCATGCCAACGTCGGAGAGTGTAGTCTAGGAGCCATTAGCTATGTCATCCTCTGTGATCCTTGACCATTGTTCACACAGGGTGGGCCGCCCTCGTTTGAGTTTGCTGCCAAAATCTATGGCAAAGGACCTGCTCCGGGTCATTTTGGGGCTGACTTCGTCGGGCTCGAATGGAGAGCTGGCTTTGGTCTCGCCATCAGATCTCTCAAATCCACACACCAAGGGGGTAGGTTCCGGGAAGGATGCCTAGGGGGTCGGGGCCAGGCGGGGGTGAGGGGGGAGGAGTGGGTCCCGGTTGGAGGGGGAGTCGATGGGGAAGGGGGCCTACACCTCAGGATTAGGTTAGCAGCCGAGGCTTGAGGGGAAGGAGCCAGAACAAGAAGCGGGGGGGAGTCTGGGATCGGGTCCCTGGAGGGGTTTCTGGGAATAAGAATCTAGGAAAGGTCGCCCTTCGAGCCGGGCCCACCAAGGGGGGCCTTTGGGCCTGATGGGGAGACCTCCTTGTGGGAAGCATTGGGGTCTGAACGAGGGGGACCCCGGGACGAGGCCCGACCAGATCTGCGAGGGGGTTTGGGATTAGGGTCATTAGCCTTTCTAGATGTCGGGCATTGGTGAAGGAGGTGGCCCTGAGTGTTGCAAGAGGTGCAAAAAGCAGGTTTATTTTTGTAGATTAGGGTTTGACGTCAGAAGAAGGACCCAGAAGAGATGGTAACCGAGGAGGGGATCTCAGATTCAAGATTTGCGTTAGCACAGAACCTGGCATGCACCATACGGGAGGCAGGCTTGGTCGTGGGATCAAAGGCCACCAGGTCTTCGACCAACTGAGCAATGAGCTTTAGGACGTCTTCACGCCACAGATGAAAGGGAAGGTCCAGGAGGTGAACCTAGATCGAGGCAAAGTTGATGCTTTGGGTGCTGGGGTGAAAATTCGCACCATAACGTCTGAGAAAAAGACTTTTGCGACCCAAGAACCAGGGCCCACCCGATAGGATCTTCTTAGTGTCCTCGCTGTTGTTGAGTTTAATAATGAAGAAGCCTTTGGATAGGGCAAACAACTGAATATGCCCAGAGACCTTCCATTTGGTAGCCGCCCATCTATGGATAGTCTCCATGTCTGGGCGCCCGCCTAGGAACTTCCCAACCAAGGAAGACGATGATTCAAAAACCAGGGATGAATAAACCTCCTCCTGGATGGAAATGTGGGTGCCTTGAAGGGAAAGCCCTACGCCCAGGGCCTAAGCAGGGGTCCTAGAGACTGCCAAAATCTATTGGTAGGAGGGTTTGGGCCCTCCCGGGGCAAGCCCTTGCCCAGGATCGGGGGGATTCTTCCTGAGGCCGTCCGTTGTGTTGAGGCTGGGCAGAGGGTGCGGGCCCAGGATCCCGTCCCCACCAAGCCCACCATCCAGCTCAAGCGAGTAGCCCCCTTTCGACCCCACCATAGAACCGCATGGTCCGAGCCCAAGCCCAGATGTACCTGTTCCTGACCTTGGTGTCGGTCCCATCCAAAAACCTGTGCCCTATTTTGGATCTGATCCTAGCCCTACGTTCGCTTCTGCTCCAAACCTTGCTCCTGCTGCCGCTCCCGCCATCTCGCCAAAATTGAAAACAAGTTATTTTCTAATCCTGAAACATAAAGGACTTTCTTAATGTGACATTTTCCATATGGAAGAGTGGTGAAAACATTTCCTTCACCCTAGACTTTGTAGGTCTTATCATCAACTATGGTAAATGGTTTGCCTTCCTTAACCTCAAATATCTCAAACCATTGTTTGTCACCAGTCATGTGTTTGTTGGCACCTAAATCAATGTACCACACAAAATATTTTTGTGTATAAGTTGTGTGGGTCATGAGCACCTTGTGTGCTCGTTCAGAATCATAATTTGAGTCCTCAATAGCAACATGTCCCTTTGGTTGCTTATTCTTATTTTGTGGTTTGGTCTCGCCCTTCTTGTCTTGTGGTTGTTTATTCTTAAACCAACACATGTTGGTGTCATGGTTATCTATATCGCAAATTTTGTAATACTTATTTTGTCCTTGTTGAGATGGTTTGCCTTTGGAACCTTTGGAAGAAGATCCCCCCTTTTGAAAGTTGCCCTTTTTCTTTGACCCCTGTTTTGAGTAAAGTGCATTAGTTGACACTTCATCTCTTTGAATTTGATTTGCCTCCTTATTTTGAAGTAAATTTACCAACTCCACAAAAGTAACTCATCTCATGGAAACTTGAAGGGATGTGATCAACACCTTGTAGTAATCTACTGTTTCTCCCAAAGTATTCAACTTGGACTTCAATTCTGCCACTCTACAAAGGAACAATTCTACTATTTCACCAGACTTCATACTAAGATTATGAAGTTGGGATTGAAGGTTAAGAATGGTGGATTGATTCTTCCCTTCATATATGGTAGTTAATGCATCCCAAGCATATTTACCATGTTTAGTATCACAAATGTGAGGTTGTACTTCATCAGTAGTAGCAAGTAAGATAAGCATGAGGGACCTTGTATCCTTTTTATCATATGCTTTTTTATTTTTACCTGTAGTAGTGGGACATGTTGTAGTGCGAATCACTACATCCCACAAATCTTCAACCTGTATAATGACTCTCATTTTGGTTTTCCATGGAGCATAATTGGAACCTTTAAGAAACTATGTATTTGAAATATATTTGTGTATAGTGGCCATTATGAAGGTTCCTTATATCACCAAAATGGTCCCCCTTTCGATATACTACAAAGAGTACGTGAAAGGGAATTCACTCAAAATTGTTGGTACCTGCCTAAAAACCCTCTTGAAGAAGGATTAGAAGTTTGAGAAAATTAAGCCAAGCAACAAGAGTGAATTAGGGTAATGATGGAGTGAATATCAAAATAAAATTGACTTTCCTTATTTCTCCCCGATGATTTATAGAGAACAATAGCTCAAACGTTAGTGTTGCATCTATATTAGGCATTAGATACAGTAGCCCAAAGCATGACAACTTTACTTGTAAGTGTGGGCTAGAGGTACTGTAAATACCGAACGCTATTGTGCAATAAATTGCACAAAATGGTTTAAAATTTTGGGTCTTATGTGCTTTTGAATTTTAACTTATGATGTAATTGCAAAAATTAGGAAATTAAATGCAACATACAATCAAAAGTGCCCTCAAATGTTTGAGATATAGGTGTCATATTCCACCGAAAATGCACCTATTTTTATAATGCCAATTTTAAGGTGTCAAATGCAATCGAAAATGCACCTTTTTACAATAATTTTTGCAAGAAAATTTTGGTTTGTGTTTGCAAAAATTGATATTCACAATTCCCCCCCTTGTGTTATAATTTTGCAAAAAAGAATACAGATTTGTCCCCCCTTTTTTTGCAAAATAAACAAGTTTTGGTGGAATTTTGAGATCCCCCTTCAGTTTGCAAAAACAAATGTGCAATGTTTGTTTTGTATCCCTCCTTTTGAGAAAAAAATGCACAATTTGATGTAAAATTTACAAAAAAAATTGTTGCCATTTTCCTTTGTTTTATTTACAAAATAATTTCAAACAATTAATTTAAATAATAATGAAATTTTGGCTAAAATCAATTATTAATAAAAAAAAATACCCAGGTGTTGTAGGTGAGTTGGAGAGGAGACGACAATCCTCCAAGGGAGGTCCCAGGTTCGAATCTCCACCCTACCAAAAATTTGAATTGGGTACCCAAAATCCAATTGATAATGTTGGTACGAGCAGGGCAGGTGTGACTCCCGGGTGACTTTGATGGTGTAGAACCCCTTGGTCATGGTCTCTTAGACCAAGGTTGCCCTGCAAGGAATTTCTTTCTTATATATATATATATATATATATATATATATATATATATATATATATAATTGACTAAACACAAAATTAAATTTAAAAAAAAAAAATTGAAAAAACAAATAAAATAATACCTTTTCCTCTGCGTCGATTTGCTTTATTTTTAGCAAAAAGGTTATTTTTTTGCTACGCGGGGTTTGAACCCCCAACCTCCTGCAGAGTGCCTTAGCACTGGCCCGATCGACCAGTCAGGCTAGCGCTCCCAACGGGTATTGAAGGAGAGTGCGTTGTATATGTTGACATCTCACCAAAGAGCCAAAGAAAACAAAATTACGAGATAATTATCCCACATGCAACATGTTGTTATGTTTTAGAGAGTTTAAAATAGAGTTATCACACCTTTATCGTTGATTGCTTGCGAGCAATAAAAAAACGTAGAGTTGGATTTTATCGCCAACATCAATGAATCATAAAGTGTCCATGTCAACTAAGTCAACAACCAATAATACACCACAATGTCAGATGATCAACTTGCCATGTCATATGGGTCCACGTCATCCAACCACATCACGCTACCACATCAACAACCCCGCCACATCAGCTACACTCAAATGATACCACATGTATACCTCGATCCATGTGTAACTTTTTGATCCTACCATCTACCATGTGTCCACCTCAATATACGAGTAGTAGGTTGTCCATGTTAACTCCTCGAGATCTATGCTCGGGATGTCGATGGTCCTTAGGATTCATACCCAAGGATACATGCATTAGAAGGTCCACCATGCTTTTGCTACACCACTCTGATCGACGATTGCGATTTGATATTGGCTAGTCAGGTCCAAGTGGTTCCAGGATCAGATTAGATGTTGCAATCTGATGTGAGTTGTGTCTTGTGTGTCAATGAATCCCGTCAAATTTTATCCCTATCCAATCATGTTAGAATATTTTTTGTCTGGTCGCGTCAGTCTAGGGGGGTCCCACACTCGATATTTATGCCCCCTCGAGATTTGATCAAGTTGATCCACCTCAAGATACATATCGAGGAAGTCCATGTTCATCAGGTCTAGGGTTTCGAGTCAGATCAGATGCACCTGAGGATTTATGCCCCCCAAGAATCTAATCCAATCGATCTACCTTGGGATTCATGTCGAGAGATTCTATGTCCATCAGGTCCAGGGTTTCAGTTCAGATCAGATGTTGACCTTGAAAATCATATTCGACATGCAATATGAAAAAATACCTGCACCTAGCTCCACTGCTCCTACTCTGATACCAATAATGGTGAAATGAATATTAGCTTTGACATTGATAATTCATGCAATATATACATGGTCTTAGGCTAAAGATAGACAAAGATAAACATTATGAAATATCCCTAACCATAATTGATGCTAACAACTTAGGAATAAAATCCTAACAAGATGCTACGTCTAACAATAATGCTAACAAGATATATTCTCTTAACAATAACAAATGTGGTTAAGCGAATAACTAACCTAAGTAGAAAATATAATGTAATAAATAATCTACCTTAACAATAAGGCTCTTAGGTCGAGGGAGAGATCGAGTGATCGAGTGATCTCTATCTCCCTAGGACCATTGAAATTAAGGAGGACCTTTGCAAGTTTCTTTACATTCCATCGGTCGAGAGCCAAATCCTTTGGATATTTTGAATCAATGAGGTCCAGATTCCATATCCTTTCCCAATGGGTAGGGGGAATCAAATCTAGGGGTTTGGGGTCCACCACAATGTGGGTAATATCCCTCTTCCTATCATTATTAATATAAGTTGTGCTTTATTTATTTAGGGTGCTCTTTAAGGTTAAAATTCAAAACTTCCTCTCTCCTTAAAATGGTAAAGGTCAAGTGTGGGGGCATACTCCTCTCACGTCAATCCCCTTTAGGCCTTAAAATCCCTTTGTTAGAAATAGATTATATTACATCATTTGGGTCATGTAAATGTACCTTCCTAGGTACATACTTAGGACATTAGATTACTTTAGGGGGAATTTATCTAGTTACTTCATGCAATGTAATAAATGCACAAGTGTCAATGTGCAAGTTGTATATGTGCAAGGTGTCCCTTGCACAACTAGGTAGAGTGTTGGCCAAGGAACCTATCTTCCTATATAAAAAGGGCCTCATTGTAACAAGTAGGATATAGAAGCTCAGAGCATATTCGTAGGTAGTAGCATAGTGTTGTGTAGATCACCATATATTGGTGATGGGTGCAATGTAGTCTAGTAGCTTTGTTCATGGAGTGTCCATTTCCTCCATAGCTACATTGTATTCATTTTGTCATTTCTATTTATAGCATATTTTAGTCATCTCGCATAGATTTACTTTCTTTCATATTATTCTGCATCTTGTGATTGCTATCTCCCATTGCATACTACATCAAAAGCTAATAGTGGTATCAGAGCCACGGTAGATCTAGCCACAATAGATCAATAGGAAAACCACCATTATCATTGAGCCTAAGTTTTTTGTCAACTTGATGCACTACTGGACCAACCACTATCAAAAACTCTCAGAAGAGTCTAGGTGGTAGAATTAGGGAGAGCCACAAGTGAGGACTAAAATAAATCTCAGTTCTAAAAATACCGAGATTACATTTGGCTAGAGTCTTTCCACAGAGTTGCAAGAAAAACTCGTGAAGACTAGGACTCAACATTCAATCCACTAGATTGACAAATCAACTAGTGAAGATCATTCAGGATATCTGGAATTTGTTAACTATTACCCAAAGTTTCTTTTGTTGCAAAAAATTAATTCTCAGATGATTGGGACACCTCCTACAACAGAAATCTAGGAGACTTCAACTTCGTTTCCCGAAGGTCGACATGCCTTCATAGTGCAGAGATTAGTTCCTTGTGCAAGAAAAGAATACTATGGAAGAAGACTTCTAGAGAAGAGTCATGGTGAAGTTAGGAGACTGGAGATCTCCATTGCTAGATTGAGAACTTCATAGAAGAAGAAAAGGCCATAGAAGCCTTGATCTAGAAGAAAAGGCCACAGAAGCCTTGATCCATAAGAAAAGACCACAGAAGCCTTGATCTAGAAGAAAATGCCATAGAAGCCTTGATCCAAAAGAAAAGGCCACAAAAGCCTTGATATTGAAGAAAAGACCACAGAAGCCTTGATCTTGAAGAAAAAGCCACAAAAGCCTTGATCCTGAAGAAGACTCCAGAAGAGAGTATCTAATTCAGAAGCAGATTAAGATTTTAGTACTAATACTTTGTTGTAGGGAAAGGAGATTCAGTGAGTTGGGAAACTTCCTACAAGAAAGTTAGGAAGAGTATCTTCTTTAGAATCAATCCAACACCTAAAGCAAAATTGAAGGTAAAGATATCAGGAGAAGATCTCATTGAAGAACTTCCAGTCTTGGAAGAAGAAGAAGGACTAGGAGAGTCCTGCTCGAATCCAGAAGTAGCAAAATCAGAGATCCAGAAGAAGATCTCACCACCAACACTTCCAGGAGCAGAAGGTTGAAGAAAAGGTCTCAAGGAAGACCAGAAGAAGTTGCAAGATCAAAGACCTTGGGGAGGTCTCAACGAGCATCCAGTAAAAGGCTTGGAGAGCCTTACTAAAGAAATCATCAAAGGAGAACTCATTGGAGAAATTCACTACAAAAGATAGTGAAAGATTTGGGACAATTGTCGCCATCCGACAACAAGCCCAAAAGAAGAAGAAGAATTTGGCAAGGAGTGCCAAATCTCAGAAGACCTCAAGACATTTATAATCTTGAGAAGAAGATCCTGCTTGAAGTCAGAATTCGACAAGAAGACTTGAAGATAGGAGAAGCCTACCAAATCCAAGAGATTTGAAGATTACCTCTCATAGCAAGAAGGCACTATTTCAGAGACAAAGACTTCTCCAAATCTACAGCAAAAGGAGAATATTGCTTAAAGGATCAAATCATCAAAACCTAGGCTCGTAAAATAAAGTTTGAGACCATTTTTTGGTGAAGAAGAAACTAAGCAACAAGATCCTACTCAAAGCAACAACTTGGTGATCTTAGACACCAAGATCTACATCCTCTACAAAAGCTACAAAAGAGCTACAAAAGCTTTCAAAAAGGTAAGCAACTATTGGTGCAAGTAGATTCATTAATTGGATTACTTATCATATTTGTTAAAGCACCTTAATTTGGATTAGAGTTGCAAAAGAAGAAAATTGAATTATAGTCTTCAAAAGTGCAAAAGGGAAAAGTTCCTTTTAAGGTTCATTTGCACATTAGCTTTGGAGTTGATTAGATTACAAAATTACAACTATCTATCAACTACCAAATATCTACTTTGGAAATAAAAAGAAGACTAGTTCCTACAACTTTGTTTGTAGTGAAATTGTAGAATAACTCTTGAAGATTCATTTCAGATTATTCTTGATTAGTTGCAGTAAATTGATTAAGTGCACTTATAAGTTATTTTGAGAGTTGATTGGAGTGATAAGGTGAGATTTTTAGTGCATTAAAAGTGAAATATTATTAGGTTCATTTGCACTACTATATTACTCTCAAAAATCTTAGTGTTTGTGTTCTTGAGAAAGGCACAAAATCAGATTAGCATAAAGTGTCTAAAGACACTATTAGTGCACAAAAATCTGCAACATATAGTGGCCAAGTGAAGCCACCAAAATAGGTTAGAATCCTCCAAAACTTGGAGAAGAAGACAACTAACCAAAATCAAAAATAGAAGCTTCAAATATTGAGACTTGGTGAGTCTCAAATCCAAAGCATTACAGGGTTAGTTGCAAGGAGAAAAGTGCAGAAAATTGCATCAAATAAGGAGCTTCTATCTACTTCTATCTAAGCTTGGATTTTTCATCAAAGTATCCAAGCAAAAAGGGGAAGGTGTCTAATCAAAGAGACAACCTCAAAACCCCTACATTGCATTCAAAAATTCTGCCACAAAACCAAAAATTCAGACCTGAAAAAAGGAGTGCAAAAGAGGGTGCAATAAAGGTTATTTTATACATAAATTTGTTACATTGTATTGCACTATCCTAATCTGGTTTATACAGGAAAGAGGGCAGATTTGAAGGTGCCTCAAAGGTACAATATCTGCAGGGTAAACCAGCCAATGATAGTCAAATACTTGCACACTCCAAGCAAGGCAAAAGAGCACCATAGAAGGGTTATATTCCCTACTTCTTGGATAGTCGAACCTGCAAGCAATCAAGGCACAAAAGCAAATAAGGGAGAAGCATTATATTCAGGTCTACAAAAGGAGCATAACAGGTTGAAGGAAAGCAAGCAAAGCAAGACGTACGTAGGAGCACTCTATACCATTATTGGAGCTCCACCAAGGCTCCACCAAAGCTCCACCATAGCATTGCTTCTCACTCAAGGCACCATCAAAAGTATCTACAACAAAGAAAATAAAAATACCAAGCTTTGCTAATAAGGATAGTGAAGGGTTACATTGAAGGAGCAAAGGCCCATGCACAAGGAGGAAGTGACACTTGTCACTTGGAAGAAAACCCTAATATTCCATCCATGAGCGCTCATCTTGGTCAAAGAAATGTTACTAACAACAGGTTGGTACGTTGAGAACGTATGAGACACTTGTCTACAAAGAGAACAAGCGCTCACCTAAAGAATGTAACTCCCAGGCATTACTTATAGGAGGCTACAAGTGTCATCTAGCATCTTTCATTCCTCAAGCGCTCAAGAAGAAAATGGATGTGCCACTTGGCACTTAAATCAATATTCCATTCCATTTAAAGGGTGCCAAAGACCAAGGACTTTCAAGCATTCACTCATCCTCATTCAACACTCTGCATTTTTCATGCACAGGGCTGAATTTGCAACGTGGAAGCAAGGAGAAGAGCCTTTAATGCTCTGGTCAAGGGAGGTCAAAGGCATAGATTAAAGGCACCATATTTGGAGCATTAAATCCAAGGAGGATTCCAAGCATTCTATTGGAGGGAACGACCAAAGAAAAGACATTAATATTGCATCCCTTGCACACCCAAAATTAGCACCGATTATTATGGTCTTTGTATAGTGCAAGGTAAGATTTATTCCCATTTTAAATGTGCTTTCATTTTTTGGGAGTTATAAGGTTGATAAATCAAGGTTAAACTTAGAAGAATTTAACCATATTGAAAGCCATACCTCAAAGGGAATAATTTATCAAATCAATATAATATTTGCAATATTAAACTTAGGAGTAATAAGGGTTTCTACTGGAAATTGATTTTAAAATATTTGCAAATATTATTGTGTTCTAATTTTCTATATTTGGGAGCTATAAGGATTACAACACCAAATTAGGTTATTGAAAATTAGAAACACTAAAATCAAATCCTAAGGGATATTAAAAGAGGTTATTAAGGTTTTTTCTAAGGTTGGAAATTTATAATATTCTTGTCTCAAAATTTCTCAAAAGGGACAAAAGAAATCCAACATTAAAACCTCTTCAAAATTGGAAAAGTGCTTAGTTCAATAGGAGTAATAAGGTGTTAGAAAAGTTGATTTTGATATTTACAAAAATTTACAAAATCAACCCAAAATTGAACTACAATTTACAAAAGCACTATATCATATTTCAAAATCACTAGGGAGTCATAAGGCATTCTACAAAACTTGATAATAATAGCATCTACCAAATATTATCAAGTTCTATATAATTGGGAAGATATAAGCTTTCTACAAAACCTAAAATTCCATTAGGTGTATATACTCTCATTACTAGGGAGACATAAGGAAGCCTACAAACCTAAGGATTAATAAAGGTTTTATCAAATCAAGCTTATATACTTCAATTAGGGATCATATATCCTAATATAGGGAGTTATAAGGTAGACTACTAAGATTCTATCAAATTTCTAAGAAATAGCAAGAATCACTATTTCAAAGATCTATCATGGATGAAATCTTGAGTAAAGCTTTCAATAATGAAGAACTATTCCATGAAGTAGAATTCTACTCTCAAAACTTAATAGATACTCTAGAAGGATACGAGTATCTATCCACTAGCGATAAAGAGAAATTCTCCTTGTTTCTTAAAGAAGCCAAAGAAGGTAACTTTACAACATTGATTGGTTATCTTCATGAAATCCTCTTCACAACATGGTGGAACTCACAAAGATTGGTTATATTTTCACCAAAAGAGTGTCTGATGGTTTATCTATCATTAATTGTGTTTGTACTTACTCAACACAAGAAACAAGCTAGCAATAAAGAACAATATTATTGTGATGATAGACTAACTTGTCATGAAGTAAAAATTCCACCAGCACCAATGTAGAATCATAGGAGAAGGAGGAAAAGGAAGAAAAGACATGCTAGAAAGAAACATGGCATCATGAAGACTAAACCAGTTGAACACATACAAAAGGTAGAAGAACCTTCAACTACAACTTACTTTGCATCATATGAAGACACAGATTACCTGTTGAACCTGATCACAGTAAGCAATGAAGGAGAATACAAATTCCACTATCCAATGGAAGAAGATCCACATTGAAGACTAAAGTCTTCAATACCCAAATAATGTAATACAAGGGGGTGTTAGAAATAGATTATATTACATCATTTGGGTCATGTAAATGTACCTTCCTAGGTACATACTTAGGACATTAGATTACTTTAGGGGGAAGTTATCTAGTTACTTCATGCAATGTAATAAATGCACAAGTGTCAATATGCAAGATGTATATGTGCAAGGTGTCCCTTGCACAGCTAGGTAGAGTGTTGGCCAAGGAACCTATCTTCCTATATAAAAAGGGCCTCATTGTAACAAAGAGGATATAGAAGCTCAAAGCATATTCGTAGGTAGTAGCATAGTGTTGTGTAGATCACCATATATTGGTGATGGGTGCAATGTAGTCCAGTAGCTTTGTTCATGGAGTGTCCATTTCCTCCATAGCTACATTGTATTCATTTCCGTCATTTCTATTTATAGCATATTTCGGTCATCTCGTAGATTTACTTTCTTTCATATTATTCTACATCTTGTGATTGCTATCTCCCATTGCATACCACATCAAAATCTAACACCCTTACCTTAGGATCTAGGAAGTCTTTTGTGAAAGAAGAAGATGTTCCTCACTATTAGAGTGGGCCCAAACCCACCCGCTCGACCTTAGATTCTATCTCCCCTAGGGTCGCTTATCGATAGAGTAGGGAGAGAGTCTGATGACTCCCTTTAAAGGTGCACTATTAAAGCATACCCTCTTTATTTTAAGGAAAATCCTCTGCTCACCTCACCCCAATGCGCTATTAAAGAGATTTAGAACATTTACAAGGTGTCTCTCATGTATAACTTGAGTTAACTTTAATGCACTCTTGAGATATCACTATTGCCCTTTTAAAATAGAGAGTGTGATCCTTAAAAGAACAAAGAGCCTCTCCCTCTATAATGATCTCTTAAAAAGGCTCCTAAGGTTTTTATTGCACATCTTTGTTACAAATCCTCATACATTATTTTAAAAATGGTCAAGATTATGATAAACATTATTGCACTATGACTTTTTGAAGTTGAATCTCTAATTTTTATGTTAAATTATTCTGCAAATATAAATCAAGTGATTCTTGAAAGAATTAGGATACTTGGGAAATTAGTTGGTGGTCATTTCTCAACTACTTTAAGAGCTTCAATGGGAAGCCAAGAGCAATTTTTTCTTTTGTTTGATTAGACTTATCATGTAAGTCATACATACTATTAAATTCTAGTGCATATAAATGGTGTGAATGCATCATTAAGTTATAATATGAAAGGATGATATAGTTCACAACCTACCATAGTCACTCCTATGCTTAGATGAATATGACATTGCCTTGGTGCCTCTCTTGGGCTAACTCTACTTGTTGATATTCATATTTGATGCTTGATCACTTTTAATTGAGTGTGTTTTCTTGATTACAATTTATATGGCATCACCCAGGTGTTGTAGGTGAGTTTGAGAGGAGAGGGCAATCCTCCAAGGGAGGTCCCAGTTCGAATCTCCACCCTACCAAAAAGCTGAATTGGGTACCCAAAATCCAATTGATAATGTTGGTACAGCAAGGCTGGGTGCGACCCGGGTGACTTTGATGGTGTAGAACCTCCTGTTCATGGTCTCTTAGACCAAGGCGGCCCCGCAAGGGGTTTTTCACTAATATATATATATATATATATGGCATAAAAAATTACCTTTAGTTGATCTTTGAAAATATTTTTACCTTGAGATCATTGCTCCTTTTGCTTTGGTCTTTGGTAGGATTCTTTATCTAAAGAATTATTTTAGTATATATTGGTCTTTGGCAAGATTTTTTATCCTAAGACCTTTCTTAGCATGAGTCTAGATTTGGAATCTTCCATGGGACTACTTCGCAAAGACAATGGTTACCTATTTATTTTGAGGTTAAACCTTACTTGGTCTTTGGTAGGGTTATTTATCTTGAGATCACTTTTTAATGGAGTGCTTTTATAGCCTCTTTGGATCAAAGCAAGGGGGGATGGATTGGAAGAGGAGTTGGCTCTTCCTTCCACCTTGTCTAATACCATTAATAATCCTTAATTATTTTATGATTGCATTATTAAATTGAAGTACATTATATACAAATTACCTTGTTCAGTCTAGTGTAACCTCCTGTCATATGAGAATAATATTTAAACTTTAATTTAGACTCATAGACCTTGTGAGTGGTATTTATAACCACTTATTATCCTCGTGCTAATATAAAATGATAGTAATAACTCCTAAAAAATACTACCAATCTTTATTTTAGTCATGTGTGGCTCAAGTTTTGTTTTCCAAATTCCATTGTATCTTATAGGGATACATATTTTTGAGTATTTTGTAATCCATCCTATGTATCAAGATGGACACCAAGTTGATCATGTCCATAGCCTTACATATTTAGACTAATTATTAGATAGAATTTGTGAATCCATTGATTGTACATCTTCTTTAAATGTATAATTCTAAGCATCCACACAAATGGGATGAGATCCTCCTCTACATTCAACATGGGTATAATCGAGCTTTGTATAGCTCTATCAAACATAACCCTTTTCATGTTTATATTGGGTTCCAACCCTTGGCAAGCACTAACATAGATATCCCTATACAAACCATTGTATATGATAGGGATTTTGAGTATTTTTTGGTCCACCCTATGGAGTAGGATGGACACCAAATTGATCATGTCCATAGCCTTCCATCATTATACTGATGGTTAGATAGAAATTGTGAATCTATTGATTATACATATTTGAATGTATAATTCTAAGAATCCACACACATGGGATGAGATCCTCCCCTACATTTAGCATGAGTATAATCAAGATCTGTACAACTCTATCAAATATAACCCTTTTCATGCTTATTTTGGGTTCCAACCCTTAGCAACCACTAATGTGGATATCCCTATGGATATATCATCTTATGGAAAAATAGAAGCAAACAAGGTAGCATGGTTTTTGGAATAGATCTATCACATCTAGAAATAGGTTCATGACCACTTGGGAAACACAAATAAAAGATACAAGCAATGCCATGACCAACATTGGGTCCTATGTTAATTCAAGATTAGAGATAAGGTATGGTTATATATTTAAAAATAGGGACTTGTAGGACCACCTAGGAAGACCAAACCTCTTCATTGTAGACCATACACCATCACTCAGAAGGTGGGAGAAAATTCCTTTGAATTGAATCTTCCATATTATCTTGGTTTGCATCCAATATTCGATGTTGAACTTCTTAGGCCCTATCATTTACCATTGTTTGACACTTTTATAGTAGAAGAATAGTTGGACATAAAATAACTCAATTCAGATAGCTTAACACCAATGGAGAAGGATTATATTGTTGACACATGGACCATGACCACTAGAAGGTAGTCCACTCAAATGCGTAGAGCAATCAAGGTAGGACAACTTGATCACCTAGGGGTATGGCTCACTACAAATTAGATAAAAAAATTAACTTTTGCACCTGATATCAAAAATTGACATAATGGGGACCACTACTTTTCAAGGGAAATGAATGATATAGGCATGTATCCTTTTCAAATCATGGTTTTATAGTCAAAATTCTCAAAAAATCTACTTTTTATCCGAACTGCACTATTAGGGGCATAACATTATGCTCGAGACTCTATTTTGATCCATTCAAGAAGCACTGGAAAGATTACAGAGAACAAAAATTTCCATAGGCAATTCTATCATAGATAGGGTTGATATATTTGTGAAAACACTACTTCAAAGGCCCTCAAAAATTCAAAACAAAATACTTACTAAAATAGTAATTTTTATCTTTAGATTTTTGTTACAAAAATGCATCTCTAGCTCTGTTGAAACATCATTAGAATATTAAAAATAAAAGGACAAGTCATATGTCTATAATTTTTATTTTATATGCACTTTGTAACTCATGGAAGGTGAATCAACACATTTCCATATGGGAAACCTTCCAGCTCATAGAAGATGAACCACCACATTTCCATATGAGTGATCTTCCATATTCAATATGGTGGATTTCCAATACACCAATTCTTGTATAAATAGAGATGCACCCCTACATGTAAAATGGGTAATGGATGCAATCTTATAGCCTCACATATCTTCTCAAAGATTGCTTGCATTGTACTCTATTTTTTGAGTAGTAAAATTATTATGTTATTTTGCTTATATATTTGTGTTTTGATTTGTTATACTCTATTATTTTTTAATTGCACTCTTTTATAATATTCCTTCACTTGAAATTCTAAGTTTTGAATCAATCAAAAATCTATGTTTTGGTTCAGTGGTACCAGAGTAGTTTTTATTTTGAGTGTATGTCCATAAACACAAGACCAAGATATCAAAACTTTGGGTATCAAAATTTATATCCCTTTGATTACCTTCCATTTCATTCCAAATCATTTTAGGCAAGAAGTGGAGTAGAAAAAATTGAGATAGTTGATCCTTTCAAGGAGATGTTACAAAATCCTTTATAAAATAAAAGAATGAGATGATGGACCAATTTTCTTAAATTCTTCAATGAATCCCTACGACAAGTTTTACAGCCTCCTCTACAATTTTTCTCATTGCCTTAGCACCATTTAGTGCTCACAAACCTTTTATTATGTATGTAAATTTAGATATTCCTACTTTTAAAGGGAAAATTAATGTTGATACTCTATAAAATTGGTTGGATTAGTTATCTTTAGACTTCTATTATGACCATATCCTAACATTATTAGGTAATACATTATAACATGTATGTGTCACTTGGGGAACCTAGACAAATGGGGCCATATAATGTAATTGTTATAAAATATGTAACTATTTCTTTAGTAGAAGTTTATAGCTTGGGTACCCACTTTCATGTGAATCCAACCCTTGAGCATTAGGGTTAGGATTGATAGGAGTATTTAAAAAGACAATGACATGGATGGAATGTATTAAGTTTTTACATTCTATTGAAGGTTTGCTTCTAAGGAGGTTGCCCCCTCAAAAATACCAACAATTTTATAGATGTGATTCTACTTGAGTAATAAAATATATTGCATTTCTATTTTTGTATTGCAATATTATTATTTTAATTTTAATAGTTTGTGATTTATTGTAATATTTTTGTGGAAGTGCTTATTTTAATTGAAATATATCTAACAAGTGGCATCAAACCACTTTCTAGGGTTGCATCTTACCACAACTGCAATAGTCCTTGTCCTACCATTTCATTCTTGTTAGATATAATTTTTTCTTCTTTATTCTATGCTAAATACCCTACAAAAAATTGAGTCATTTTTTCTATTTTAGTTTAATAGGGTAGAAACCTTGTGTTAGGAGTTTTAATATATCAATAGGAGTTGTCATTATTAGCTAAGCTAGATTTCCCATCAAACATCTAGTGAAGTGAGGGGTGATTAGAATCTAGTACCTAGGCCTCAAACAACACTTATATATGACAACAATCTCCCATGTACCCTTGGGTATATAGGGGGACCCCCAAGGTTTAGGAGAGACCTTTAGCCCTAGGAAAATTTTCAATCATTTTTCTTTTATGGTGCACCAATACATAACGTACTAGAAATTTACTCTCAATTATAAATATATAGTGTGGCTATAGGTATGGTGGAACCCCTCCATAGTTCTTTGATATATTAGGCCAATCACTTATCATGATCAAGGAATTATATTGGAGAGCCTATAGTGACAAACACACCTTGGCTTCGAGTAAACCCCATTTCAGTCTATAAAACATGTAAATCCTAAACACAAACTTGAGCATATAAAGGAGATCAATTCATGATAATTAGGAATTGAAACATGGTGTCAGTAATACAATGACTATTTGATTATAGACAAGGACAATAATAAATAAGGTAGTTGTTAGAATAACAATTTGTCAAAGAATAAACATATAGTGTAGAAGGTACCCTATGTAACCACCATGACATTAATAGTGCAAATACCATCTTATTTTGTGAAAAAATGACTTAGGAGAAACAAATAAAAAAGTATGGGTTTCTAAAAAAAATTATTTTGAGACCCAGTCCATTGTGATGATCTTGTCGTGGAGATTGTTTTAGTATATAGTAACCATAAGTTTTTTTTGAAGTCCAAAAATCATCATTTTGGGGTATAGTCCATTTTGATCATCTTTTTGAGATGATCATTTTGTTATACTTCACCCATAAGCATTTTTGGAAGGACCAAACCATGAAAACATGGCAGTAGGTACTAGAGGTGCACAAATAGAGCAACAAATAAATCAACAAATCACCCAATAAGTGAATTAATTGGGCAAACATCTAGCCAAAGAACTAGGTCAAAAAATCAATAATGTTGTCATCCATTTGTGTAGTGATATTAGTTAGTTCAAGGTCCAAATGGAAATGACAACTAGAAATTGAATGAATCTATAAATTTTGTGGTAGAGGAGAAAAAATGAATGAAAGATACATTTAGTGACATATTTGATGAAATTGGAAGTCATTTAATAGGTAAATCTCATGCCTACAGTCAATATCATCATAATAAATTTGAATGGAAGAGATAAGGTTCAAGTAACCTAAAAAGGGTAACACAACACCCATTACAATAATAATATTTAAAAATTGCCCAAGCTAGATTTTTCAAATTTTGACAGGAAGGATCTTGATGGATGGTTGTGTCGAATAGAGTAGTATGTCAATCTTCATTATGTTCCACAATATTTACAACTCATAATTGCATCTTTAAACTTTAAATCTAACACCTTGCAATGGTATCAATGGTGAGAAAAATACATTCAAATATTACTTAGAAAGAATTTGAGAAATAATTAGTCACTCAATTTAGCCCTTGTGGATATGAGGACTTCACAAGAGCCCTCGCTAAACTAAAATAGACCTCAATCATCTAAGAATATCAAGTCAATTTAAAAATTTGGTGAACTATACTAATGTCTTGAGTAAATATTTCTTTTAAACTTGTTTTGTTAGTGGATTGAAATATAATCTTAAGACCGAGATAAAAATATTTAATTCGTAAACCTGTGCTATAAGCAATAAGGTTGATTAGATTGGAAAAAGATAAATTAATTGCTCAAAGATGTACCTCCAAATTTCAACAAGCATAATCCTCACTTCCATCCGAGCAAACACTAATTAATTATGCTTTTAATATTAATATTATTTCCTTTTTTCCTTTAATTTCTCATTTTTCTTAAACTTCAAATAAACTTTGAATTAATTGGTAGCTTCCATTCCTTTAAACCACCTCTAAATACTATATTAACCAACCTTTGCTTTTTAAATTTCAAATCTTCAAAAGGTAATAAATCATTTACCTAGGATGTTCTTGATGATGCTTTGATAATTTTAGTGTTTTAGCTTGCAAGCCTTTGTTTTGGCTTCAGTCGCAAACATGGTATCTCCTACAATATGCAGTATCTCCTACAACATTATAATGGCTCCATCTTTGGCATTTTTTCCTTCCTGTACACTTTCCA
The DNA here is from genome assembly GCA_028583015.1 of Wollemia nobilis. NCBI lineage: Eukaryota > Viridiplantae > Streptophyta > Pinopsida > Araucariales > Araucariaceae > Wollemia > Wollemia nobilis. Next base: position 2,142,457 of record JAQPPZ010016958.1, on the reverse strand, counting down.
ATATCATCCTTACTATGTATTTGGCATCTTCAAATTTTGATGCGCTTTCAACATACTCATTTTGTAGACCTACTTCTTCAGGTTGTTCCAACCTATCCTTGCTACCCATTCTGGTTTGAACATTTACAATGATCTTCTTTTAGATATACCTCCATTTTTTTTGCAGTCTCTTTTACTCTTTTCTCTATTCACTAACCATCTCATGGCACACTTCACACCTTCTTTCTACCATTTGAATGCTCCTTGCACATTATGTTTATCTCCTTTTCAATCTCTTGGAGTGTCTACTCCTTAAATATCTACTTCTCAAGCTTGCACATATTGATCTCTTCTCAAGATGTTGAGTGTTGTTGCTCTCAATAATTCTTCACACAATAGTGATTCTCCTTTTACTAATAGTGGCTCTCCTCACACTAATGGATTCTCTCACAATAGTGGCTCTAATACCACTATTAACAAATAAGCTATTTTTATCATTGGAACTCAATCTTATTATTATAACATGATTATTCACAAGTACTTAATAAAATAACTTACTATAATTATGGATTTCACTTAGTATTCTAGTACCAATGAAGTGCTGAATTTCCTTACATAACTCTTATATGCTTCCTCTACATATAGACTTTACAAAGACTCTTGATATTTCAACTTCAACAAATTATTCATCCTCTCAAACATCCGGGAGATATGACTCTTCATATTTCTCATATGAAAAATATATATCATTGACTTCTAATAATAACAAACCTCTAATGATTACTAACTAACAAACTCTAAATGACTCCTATTTAGAAGACTCTTTTTACTCCAGATATTTACAAAATATTTACAAGTACCCAATAATGTAACAAACTCTAATGATCGCCTTGCCTTCTTGAACAAAAGTGGGGTTCTCAAAGGTGGGTTGATTATCATAACTCTTAATAGGATATCAAGGTTAATGGCCAACTATTGAGTAACGTTATGGGTTAGGTAGAGTTTCTCGACCATAGATTTAGAAGGAAAAATTATTTAAAATTTTAATTGTTTATAGATTTTATTTAAGAAGAAAGACATGTTTTACCAACCTTATATCCTTTTTTTTTTATATATCCAATCAAACTTATATAATTGAGATCTTGATATACCTTACTTCTCTTGATATACCCATTAGTATGTGAGATAAAGTCGATTAATGTGATGCCAATGATACGTGGAAGTTACTTCTTGGATACGTGTCCAAGATGGTATGTGAGGAGTAATAGTATGCCTTCTTATGACTCCCAATAGCCCACTATAATATACTCGATGTAAGTATGCATGAGACCCTATGTGGGTGGACAACTCAAGCTCACCATATACCCACTATAGTCTAGTAACTCGTACAACAATTACTCAAAGGACCATAAAGTTCCTTAGTAGGACTAGCAATTGGTGATGTTCTAGTTATCTAGATTTATTGTGATTTAATATAAACAAACAAGATTAATACTCTTGATTAGAGTTTTGATGAATTTTAGTTTGATTAAGGTTTAACTTGGTCAAGAGAAATCTTGGGATCTATGATGTTGTCACGTCGGGTTCACCAAAATGTAAGAAGATGAATAGAAAATTGCAAAGGGCCTCTTAGAGGATCTGTTGCAATGCTTCCTACTCTTTTCTCACCTCGAGGATAGGAATAATTTGTGAACTTAAGTCTACGATTTAGTGAATTTGTTAGAGAACACCTATGTTTCTCCTAAGTTTTTCCTTAGACAAAGTTTAACCTTAATCTAGTCCTAGTTAAATACAAATGCATCAAGCAATGCAATAAACAAGACAGTATAACTAAAATATCTTTGATTTCAATGATTTTTTTTGTGTATACTAGAGGAAACGATGACTTGTTACATTTTTCATTGCCTCTTCGTGGGTTTGAATGTTGCTCCTTACTACCACTATAACCTCCAGTTGCGTTGGGTAAACTTTTTAACGTAGCCAACAACACTGGCGTGACATGCCCTCCGATTCTATGAACCTTTGATTTCGATGACAAGGGAAAGATAATTTTTCTTTTCAAGAGCAATGGTTCAAGAGATTTTATGCAACAAACAAGACTAATACAACTATATGTGATTTTGTGTTTAATGATAATAAGATTAAAAATGATCCTTAATGATTAATACTAACCACTTCCTTCTTTCCCTTTTACCTATTAAATCAAACAATAAACAATCCTATGACCTAAATGTTGAACAATAAAGGTTGAGAACCTAAAAGATGGTTTTATTTTTATTTTTTTGCAATAGAGGCAAAAGCACTACAAAAGCAATATTGTCCACTAAAAGCGTTGTTAATGCTATATTTTTCTAATAGTGCTTTTGTTCAACAACAAAACAACCAAAAACGACGGAATGATGGATCCATAGCAAAGAGGTCTATCTAAGCTAGAGGATAGTATGTGGCTTCCTTGGCCAACATCAAACCCTTATTTAAACATGAGCTTAAAAAAACCATAAATGACATAAATAGTAAAACCATAAATGACAAAAATAGTGGTTGTGCCGGACTGATCGGTCAAGACCTTGATGGAAATTGTACGGTCTGGCTTTCATTATTGCGTGTGAAAATCTTTGTTGGCTTCCCTAACTGCCTATAAATGTTGGGGTGAACTACTCTCGTGAGTCACGCGTCGTGACAGCTCTCCACGGGATGCCATGGGGACCCGCTTTTCGTTTTTCTGTGATAGTGAAATTGTGATAAACATGAATACATCTGTAAACGTGCCATAACATGGCTGAATGTAAAAATGTAAAGACTATTCTGAGCTCCGCTGCTGATTGCCTCCACTAATAGAGGAGGGATGTGGGTTCCGCGTGAAGACATAACCAAAGGCTAAAAGTCAAGTGTGCTTTACATAATTTGATAATTTGATTGTGTTCTAGAACGTCGCGATGGAATGACGTCGGTGAAAATTGTCATATTTTGAAGTTTGTTTTTAATTAATAAACTAAAGTTTTCTAAAAAAATTTCAAGAAAATTCTCTCGCACTGTCTGTTGGTAGGCCTCGTCGCGTGAAGGCAGTATCTAATTAAAACAGACATGCATATTGAAATCTTACGTCCTCTTGTCGTCACCATGAATACAGGTTTGACCAGATCCAACATGTTAAATGAGAAAAGGATAATGTTGAATAGTAAAGTTATTAAAGTTTTTTAATGTTATGGGTGGTTAAATTTCTAATTTTGTTATTTATCTGTGTTGATTAGCTTTGAGATTTGATTTTTTTTAGTAACCATAATTTTTTGATTAACCATATGTTTATCCATTTTTTAATATATTTTTGTTAATTTTTTAATATAATAATTTTTAAATAAAAAATACTTTGCCAATAGTAGAACTACTGGTAAGACCAGTACACTGACATACCTTCCACTTATATATTTTTTTTTTTGTTTTTTTTTTGGGAGGGTTTATCTCCCTCCTTTTTTTTTTTTTTAATGGGGGGGGGGGCCCCGCCCTCCCTTAATATTTTAAATGCCAGAAAAATTCAAATCTTTGTTCTTAAAACTAAGATGTATTTTTCAGTAGTTTTTTTTATAAATAATTTCACAAGAACCTCTCCTTGGAAAAGTTTTATTTTATAATATATTTAAATTTATTTTGTAATTTTTTCAAAGTTCGAATTTTTAAATTAAATTTATCTTAAACTTTAATTTTTTTTTTCACATGACCTCATTTTTTAATGCGAATCTTTCTTTTTTACACGACCTCACCTATATCTTTCTGTTTTACACGACCTCACCTATATCTTTCTGTTTTAAGACGAAGCTTTTTTTTTTTTAACACGAATCTTTCTTTTCTACACGACCTCACCTATATCTTTCTGTTTTAAGACGAAGCTTTTTTTTTTAACACGAATCTTTCTTTTTAACACGAAGCTCACAACGACGCACACATCATACCCCCTTTGGTTCCCACAAGGACTTAAACATCAATCTTAGCATAAAAATAAAAATTATTTAAAAACAAAATTCAGTGAGATGTATAGTATTCATGACCTGTATATCTTAAGCTTCAGTAACACCATTAAAATAGCTTATAGTTTGCAGTAGTGAGATGTATAGTATTCATGACCTGTATATCTTAAGCTTCAGTAACACCATTAAAGTAGCTTATAGTTTGCAGTAGTGAGATATATAGTATTCATGACCTGTATTTCTTAAGCTTCAGTATTGATTGCAGCGTCTTTGTTGTGAAGTACTATTGGTGTGGAGGTGTAGCATTATTGTTAATAGATATTTATTTAATTAAAAAATAATGTTTGTTATAATAAACAGTAGTAATAATTTTTATTTTTTATTTTTATTTTTTTGATTTGGTTTAGCCTTATCAATGCACAAGGTTGAGTATGCTTCTTTAATCATGATCCCTCTTAAAGTCGATAGCTATGTTTATTTATAGGGAATTTAACACACAACCACCACAAACCCACTCCCTCACACACTCGCCCACGTCGCCGTTTGAACCTTGGACCTCTCGAAGGAGAGTCAATGCCTGAATTGTTGCTCTGTTCCCCTGAACTAAAACCTTATGTTAAGGAAAACCATTTCCCATATTCCCTGGGGGCCAGGACTTTCCATTCCACGGGGCCTGTTCCATCCAGGTATACCCTTCAGGCTAGTTGGGTTTTTTTTATCCGACGCAGGTCGTCAATCTTGAACCTCGGACCCCCTTCCGAGGATTGAGAGAACTTGCCACTAAGGTACCTGGTGCAGATTATTTTTTATTTTTTTGATTTGGGTAGTGTGATAAACCCCTATGACCGACCCATAGGGCGGAGCAGTCTCCTCCCAACCATGAACCCTTGTAAAGCCGAGAGCTACCCTTATCAATAGTGTTACAACCATCGTACACCCTGTTGTCGTTATCCATGGGTCCAACCCATGACGTGGTCTCCTTATCTGTTCAGCGGATAAGATTGTTTTTTATTTAATGTTCGTGCTCATCCTTATCCCGTGGAGGATAAGAGTGGATTGTTTTTATTTAATGTTCATGCTCATCCTTATCCCGTGGAGGATAAGAGTGGTTAAGAAACGTGATCGAAAAGATTATGTTGTGGTTACTATTAAATCCCTGCCAATGTGGATGGATTGAGATTGATTGTTTTTTTTCTTGTTTTTCCTGTTTTAAAGCAGAGATCTTATAGGGTGAGTGATAGCATTGTGATCTGTATGTGTGTAGCATACAAAAAAATAAATGAAGGGAAAGACTCTGTTTTCACAGAGCTATTGTAATCACTGATATATCTTCTCAATAAAGGATCCAATCATTCGTGGATGTAGGCAGTGCTTGAACCATGTTAATTTGATGTGTCTTACTATCTAGTGAATGTTCTCTTATATTGTTGCTTGTGTTATATTCTGTATCTGTTTTATTGTTTATATTACAAAGTTTAAAAATTTCCATCTACTTTCTAAAGTCCCCAACACACCCACCCCTCACACACTCGCCCATGTCGCAGTTTGAACCTTAAACCTTTAGAAGAAGAGCCAAAGCCGAAGAAGAGCCAAAACCCGAATCGTTACGATGTCTTCCCCCCTAGGACATAAATAGTAGTAATATGATTCAAAGGTTTAAAGTGACTATTTTTTTAATGTGAAGGCCCAAATTTTAATTAATTTAAAAATACAAGTCTTTACAACAAAAAAAATGGGTGGATAGGCACACCGGTAGTCACACTAACTAACTCATGTTGAGTTAGGAAGGGGCTACTCAAAACAACAAAAATAGGTTTAACAAAAAAATGGGTGGACAGGCACACCGGTAGTCACATTAACTAACTCAGGTTGAGTTAGGAAGGGGCTACTCAAAACAACAAAAACAGGTTTAAACCCATCACCAACCACATCACCAAAAAAACATGCATTAAATCATGTCAATCATGGGAGTATGCTTTCGAGGTGAATGTTTCTTGCCCTCCATATGCTACCAATCGATATTAGAAGAAATGGAATGAGTCACCCATCCTTCCCAAGCATACGAACATTATCTCTTACCCTCCATATGCTGCCAATCGGTATTAGAAGGAATGGAAATGAGCCACCCATCCTTCCGAGGCATGAGAGCATTATCCCTTGTATCAGATCTATCAATGTCATCAAATACACTCCAATCCACCACATTAATTAGAACGATTGAACACGTGAAAATAAAATCTTTAATTTAAAATTTTTAAAAATAAAACAAATAATAATTATATATATTTATATGAGGTGAGTTTGTTTTATTTTCAAATTTTGGTATCAGTCGTCTTGTGACATCAACATTGCTATATAAGGAATGAAGGTCTACCTAAGGAAGATGACATTTCATTTTTACGTCCCATTTTTGTTCTTTTATAAATTTTGCACTCAGTTCTATTATTATTATTATTTTAGAGTTTTTTATTTTATTGTTATTAAGTATCAATGGATAAATAATAATCTATTTTTTGAATCAACTAAAAATAATGCCATATATCTCAAATAGAATGTATACCACTTGATGACTTGTAAATCGACCTTATTATTTAGGGAAAAGATAAGATTTAAAATTGTTCCACTATTCAATGAAAATATTTAAAATTTTAAATGATATGACTAAGAAAAGAATTATACCCAGAAGTAAGTTTCTAAGGAATATAATTTATATTATGGGGAGAGAAATTGTGGAAAAAATAAACTTAAACAAGACTAGCAAGATGAAGGAAGCAAGACCATAAAAAAGTTAATATTGCTATAGATTAAATATCATACTAATATTGATATGATAGCTAAAGTAACAATAGTAATGGAACATATGCAAGAGTTTAAGGCAATTAGTGGGAAGCATGAAGTTTCATACTATTGGACAAGGTTCTCATCACATAGGCAAAAAAAACTTGTAAAGCCATGATCCTAGAATTAGGTTGAACTTATGGCAATGTATGAACCTAGATTGAATGCCCAATGACCCAAGGTTGAGTGCACCTATTACAAATACAATATCATCCTCATGTTTTCTATGAGATGTGTACCAACATTATCCCATGATATTTTTATCCAAGACATTATAGAGAAATGATAAATGGGATGCAATTATATGAGCATCACTCATTATTAAAACTCTATGTTATGATTGAAATTTTATCAATGAGGCTCATGATAATATGGTATGTAGTAATACCATGATAATGCACATCATTAAAATACCATAAATAATGTAGTCATGATGTAGTATGGACTGGTCCCATTTTAATTTCATATAATCAATTAATTAAAAACTTAATAGAATATCACTATGCAATAACATAATCAGATTGCATGGGCTCACATGGGCTCAAGTGATTAAAATATGGACTTTGAAGGCAAAAACCTAGGCTTAAATCCTGCAAGGCGATATATGCATGAGTAATAAATATTATTGTAAAATACCATTGTATAACTTGTTGAAATATTATGGTAAAGTGATCATGATGTAATGCAAGTGGGGATTGTTTTAATCCCCTATAGTAGATTAATTCTTGACCTATATTAATGATAAAATATGTAGTCAATAACATACATTAAAAATTAAGCATTCAACAAAAGATAATTTAAAAATGCATACCTATTGATAATAATGGTTAATTACATGTTATTGATGTAAAACCTTAGTTGATGTTGATGACATTATGATGCAATTGAGTGTAGATCCTAAGACAAGAATGTATTTCATAGTAGTGAGGAAGATTTGATATAGACTAATGATTTTTTTTCCAAGCTATACCTTCAAAATTGCCCAACTCTTTCCATTTAGGATTCCAACCTATATTCAAATATCAAAATTATAACAATAAAATGAACTTGTATAAGATGTTATGAAACACTCATAAGAAGAAATAAAGTAAAACAAATATAACTAACATACTTCAAAATAACTTATGCACATTGATATAAACACAAATTTAATTTATACAAAACTCTTTCATGCCATAGAGAAAATAAAACAAAGATTTTATTGTTCAAATACCCATGAATACTATTAGTAGGGGACTAAGTAAGTTGGTGTAACCCCTTGCATCAATGCCACCCATCTAAAATGGTGTCATAGCTAGTAGTCAGATTACTTAAGACTGATGTCTAGTTTAGTTAGCAACCAATAAATATGAACCTTCATGGGTGTCTTGTCATCCCGATATGTAATAGAAGTTATTACCAATGTAAAGTGGTGGGACATATTGTGATTAATAGATATTACAAATTTGGTATATACTTATGCATTTATATGTGTGTTATATGTTATTTAGTTTTTATATATACTAATGCTATGAGAAGGGCAGTAAACCAAAGGTATCCCCACCACCTATTTGCTCTACCTAGGGCTAACATTTGGTGCACCATATTATAAACATATTCTATCACTTTGAGAAATGATGCTAGGGTAGGAGTCTCTTTGGGACCTTGATTAGGTGGTAGCAGTGATAGGTGAAGAAGAGTTACGATATATGTCTAATTAAGATATATAGAAAGTTACTATTGAGTTAGAATATTGATGGTTTTAGAAGCTTGATAGTATCGAGCACTAATTATAAAAAGAAATGACCAAAGACTCTTGGATGTAGAATCCCAATTATTTAGAGATATTTGTATCATATTTAGGAGTTCATCCCCTAGGCCCTTGCTAGGAATTTATATAAAATAATAAATATGATCTAGTGGAAATGGGGCACAAATACCACCATGATCAAAACATGTGAAATGAAGGCATGTAAACTAAATCATATAAGTGAAAGCATGAAAACTAAAATGATGATGTAAGTCCAAAATGTTATAAGTTAAAGGTACATGTAATTCAATGCCATGTAAATAATCAATGCTTTATTTAGGTGCATAATATTTAAATATTTTTTAAATTTTGCAGGTCAAAGGATGAATGTAAGAGTGATGTCTAAGAGAAAATCAAACACTTGAAGGAGATATTCATTACTCAATGGTGGGGTCAGTGGATAAATAAAGTGATAAGTCACTTATATACTTATCAAATATAAGATTTTGAGCTATGAAGACACCTACAATATATACATGAATGACATACCAAAATTGACCTAAATTAACCTAAGCTTTGTTGAAAGTGAGAAAATAAATTCAAATATGTTGTTGAAAGTCTTACAATATTTTGGTAATTTTACACTTTGCCACATTGGGGATTTTTCTAGAGTATTTTGATGTATATGATGATAAAGTATTGTTTGTCTATAGCGGATTTTATGTTAAAAATAATTTTATTTATTCCTTGTTTGTTCACATAGGTACTATTTTGTATTGGTGTTATAAGTGTTTTTGTAAAATTTCATTCAGGATGCAAGTTTGCCTTGTTATGAATATATTGAAAACAAAGGCATTTTTGGGCTTGTGGGGATAAAAAAAACAATGAATGATTTGATGAAGAATTTAAGAAAGTTCAGTGTTTTTGAGATGACAGCGCGTTCTCCCCGAACAAGAGGTGAACGCCCTATTCACCCCATGTTCGGATGAACAAAACAACAAAAAAAACTCAAGAAGAAGCAAGAAGCGGTACGAAAAACATATTCATGTTCGCCCCAATTGAGGGGCGAACATCCTATTCACCCCTCCTTTGAGCGAATGCACTTCAAAATTCAAACGCATTCGCTCAAAGAAAAACAACATCGCGTTCACCCCTCCACGGGGCGAACGGGATCACCCTTATTTTGGGTGAACGTACCCTGAGAAGAGAATAATATCGCGTTCACTCTAGTTGAGAGGTGAACATCCTGTTCGCCCCTCTCATGGATGAACGCGTTTTAAGAGAAGATCGTGAGTGCATAAAGGAAGATCAGGTGAAACATATTTTGTCATAAGGAGAACGTAGTTTTGGGCGAAATGGATCGCGATCAAAGTCTCCAAGGGCGCCAAATTTATAAAATTTAAATAATGGTGGCGATAAGTAACTCAAATCATGGATCCCAAGTAGAAAAGAAGTTGTGCGAGAAAAGCAAGAGGATTTTCATGATTTCCAAGGCGTAGAGACGTTTCCAAAGTATACAATGCTTTCCAAATTATCTATGCACTGTCGCCCGAGTTGCTAGTTTTCTTGGAAATTATTCCCTGAAATATGGATCGCTGTCCTTGAGGGAGAGATTTTCAATGATTTCGAGGAGGATTTTTCTCACTTTTGTTTCTGATCTACGATCATTTTGTTCTCTCATATATTTAATGAAAGAGGTGAAATCCTCTATAAATACTAATCAAATTTCCATTGTAAATGAGGTTAGACACTTTTACGAGAATCCTCTCTAAGTTCTCTGCATCAATATAAGGCATTAGGCTACTAAATTTGCAAGTGATCTCATGTGCAATTTCCTTCTGTACTATGCACTTCTATTTTAAATTCATGTTTCTTATTTGTTGTTACATTTAAATTTTGTATTTGGATTTATTTATTGCTAGTGAGGGAGTGAATGTTGGAGTGTTATTTTGAAGGTTATTACTACAAGTTTAGAAGGAAATTCTGCTGCTTTCCCTTTTTTTAAATGTTATTTCATGCTTGGGTGAATTTCCTAATGTTAGTTTGCCCCAAATCCTACACTCTCGGCCTGTGGCCATATTTCCCATTTCTTTCCATATTTTTTGCAATTTCTTTCCTGCATCCCTAGTCTTCAACCAATGTAGGATTAGTAAGGGAACCAACCCTCTCTAGAGATTGGCGTGGGGGACACTTTTTTCCTTCGGTCTTTCAATGTTGGCCGTATCTAGGGCACACAAACATAGTGTTTGTTGATTAGGTAGATATTTGACCAACAATTTTTTGCATGTCCAGTGGGATCTCAAGGTTTCACTTCCAGCAGTATTAATGTTTTATGTTTGTCTTTGTGCTATAAGATTAGACCATCTGGTGACTCGAATATACTCAAAAATCTTCGAATGTCAGAGCAATGAAAGCTATGTCTCATGAATACAAGATCGAAATCCAAAAATTTGGATCATCAAATCGATTTCTACGAACTTGATATTCAAATATTGGGAGAACATCCCCAGCTAGCCACTTTTCAACATACGTCTTCATTACCCCATATATCCCACATACCATTTGTTACATCCTCACGGTTAGCCGATGTATTTTTTGCTCCAGTAAGCCCAGTTAGTACCACCACAAGTTTCCCTCCACCTCATATGACTACTAGTGTTCCTCAACCTACCTACATCTCATATACCAATCCATATAGCTCAGAATCCTTCGCCCCATCAACAACAACCACCAAGGTAGTTCCCAACATGGAATAGCTCAAGAGCCCTAAATTTGCAAGCACAAAACCGGGTGCCCCAAGTTGCTTTGAAAGCTTTGCCAACCTATGATGGTACTGGTAAAACTGTGTATGAGCATATCCAACATGTGGCCTCTTTGGCCACCATCCATGATATAACCAACGAAGATGTAATGATAAAGTTATTGGTATTGTCACTGAGAGGAAAATTGTTGTATTGGTATCGATCACTACAACCTGGTACTATTACCTCATGGGATCATTTGGCAAAGTTGCTGATAAAAAAATTTCATGAACAAGTTGATCCATACTCCCTGCTGCACCAGTTCATGATGATTTAAAGACATCTGTAGGAATAAATTATGGATTTTAATGTCAGATTTGCACAAAGCTGGTAAAGAGTCCTCGATGGTTTACGACCTACGCATGAGCAAGCTACATTCTACTACCTCAAGGCGTTTGGCACTAATATTGGTATGGTCGTACGATAGGCCAATGTGACTACATTTATAGACTTGTATACGCAAGCTCAAAAGGCCGAACCTAATTTGATTGTTGTAGGAAGGCTTCATTCGAAGACAACTATGTCGATTCTTCCTGATCTTCCTCAGTACCTGTAATCTAGTGCATTCTCACAACCTATGTCATCTATGTACCCAGTTACCTTATGGAACTCAAGCTCACCTCATATTGCTCTGATTCCCATCCTGCAACATTCAGCTCCAATTTTTTCATAGTTATATGCCCCACCAGTTCCCCAGCTATCAGAATCTGTTCCTTTTCCAAAATTGCCAGTGACTCTGATTCCCTTACCATTACCTGCACCGCCAGCACCCTTACCATTTCCAGCTTCCACTCCACCGTCTAATCCTAACCCTATCATGACATTTTTGCAAGAAGTAAATTCCAATAACGCAGCCTTAAGGATAATATATAATGAGCTTACAATGGTAAGTAAGAAGAAAGTAGAGGCCAAGTTTCGATCACGGAGATTCCAAACTCCACCAATTACTCGGGAACAAGCTTCTACTAGCAGAGGCCCTGAGAAAAGTATAACAATGTTAGCAAATGAGGAGACTAGCACAATAAAGAAGGCATATTGGTGTTCGACATGCAATGACCCTCATGGAGAAGATACATGTATGATGCATATGAATTATGTGTAGATATTAGTAGAGATTTCAACTGGTGGACAAGTTAATATGATTAGAGAAGCCGATCGTAATTTTATGATGCCCTCTTTGGAGCAAGTTTCGGTTCTCACAAGGCCCGAGAAGAAGCCAGTAACTATAGATCCGGTGAAACTCAAACCTTTGAAGGTGCTTGTAGAACCAAAGGTGCAAGATGAGAAACAACTACCTCCAACGAAAGCGCCTGGTGTAAAGGCTAAGTAGAAAGATTCTATCAAATTAAAAGACTTATTGCCTAAGCAAGCTCTAGAGAAAGTACAAGTCAAGCCACCAACTTCACAACCTACAACAACTGCTCAAACGCATGATGAAACAAAAGAGCAAGCCAGGGAGTGACTTAAGTACCCATAATTGATGAAGAGGCAAAGAGTAGAAGTTACTCAACAATATTAGGATAAATATGAATGAGCTCCCGAAGAGAAGGTTTCAGCTGCCCTAAGTTACAAAATTATGGAAGAAATGAAGAAGATCCAACGAAGGTTAGCTTATATGACGCGCTACAGTTTCCAGGACAAATTGATTTGTTACAAGAGTCCTTGAAGACTACTAAATATTAGAAGAAAGATCATACCCAAACAGTCCTAGCACAAGCACTATCAACTTCTACATTAGGGAAAAATAAGCCTCCTTCATTTTATTTATCTTTGAGAATGGAAGGGTGGATTGTACATAATTGTATGATCGACTCTAGAGCTATAACTACTATCATGCCAAAGGTAGTATGTGAAGTAATGGGGATGGAATATACAAGCAGTAGCCCAGGAGTGTTACAACTGGATGGGACTATAGTCAAGATGGTGGGAGTGATCAAAGATATTACCATCGTCCTTCATAGTATGCTACAAATCACATTCATCCACGAAGTGGTAGTAGTTGACATGGAGCCATACTTTAGCATGTGCCTCTTAAGGGAGTTGACGGTCAAGCTAGGAGGATACCTTTACTTGGACTATTGACATTTTGAGATACTATTCAAGGGAAAATGGATTTGTATCCATAATGAAAAATCTTCGTCTTTTCACAATGAAAGGTTGGAATAGGAAGAACAGTATCCAAATGTAGTAAACATGATGACTAAATAACTAGAAGAGGTTGACTTGGTGGGAGAAGCATTAGGTGAGCTTTGCCTAGAGGATGAGTTTTTGCTCATATATTTCAATGCAATGATCGAGACAGACATTGGTTGTTACACAATAACTAAGCCTGATAAAAATAAAAGGAAAGTTCTTGATTCCCATAATTCTGACATAGATCAGTTATAAAAAATATTTTTTGATGGCACCAGATGTAAGAATGAAGTAGGAGCCGGTATCGTATTTATCTCTCCTAATGAAATACAAAAAAATATTCTTATAGGTTGACTTGGAGTTGTACAAACAACGTAGTTGAATATGAGGTGTTGTGCCTTGGATTGAAAAAGGCTAAAAAGTTGGGCATTAAGAAGCTATAGATTTTTGGCGACTCTAAACTTATCATTAATCAGACCACCAATAAGTGTGTATCAAAGCAACATTACCTTAAAGCTTATTGCAATAGCATCTGGGATTTTTTTGGAGCTTTCACAACTTTGAACATCCAGGCAATTCCTCGGGAGCAGAACATACATGCAGATATTTTAGCTTCTCTTGGTGCAAACTATTCTCCCGTGGAGCAAGTGGTTTGTGTACCCAAGATTTTTAGGGTGATCTATAGACCTTCAGTTCCAAAAAATAACCTCTATTGGCAAGTATTCGACAATGATGAACAAATAGTCAATTTTCTGCTCAAAGAAGCTGCTAGCGTGGATGACAAAGTACTTGCTAAAGAGGTGAAAGAAGGGATGATTTAATTAAAGAATAATCACATTCCCTGAGGTTTGATCTTGTTGGAAAGTTTTTTTGATCAAAATGATAGAGCTGATAAGCACAAGATTAAAGTGGATGCGAAGGAGTGCAAGGAATTGTAGTTGGAACCTGAAAAGGTTATCAAGATCGGGACTAATTATGTGTCAGATGAACTTGAATGTATTAAAAACCTGTGCTACGAGTACCCCGACATTGTGGCATGGATTTACCAAGTTTTAAAGGGATATGATAAGAATGTGATCCAACATACCATAGAACTACATAAGGGGGCAAAACCTTTTTGACAAAAGAAGTAACCTGTCAATCCTAAGATCAAAGCGCTCATGAAGGTGAAATTGTTGAAGATGCTATAGGAGAAGATTATATACCTGTTGAGTGGATATTTTTCCCTATGACAAAATGATCTCGCAACTAGAGTCTCTGACAAGAAACTCTCTCTTGCAAAGAAATTAGTTATTTCTCCAAGATTCTTATGAACAAACATTCATATGCATAAATAATAATATTCAATTTAAATGCTTGGAACACCTTAGTGATTGCAAGTAACTGTAAACAAGGGGCAATGTTGGTTTATTTTATCATGAAACTTTAATTATTGTTCGTTGAACCAGAATAAACAAATGTGAATCGACCCAACAATGAAAATTTCTATTTTCGGATTTTTAAAGATCTCAATAAAAAAAACTTGGTGAATTTATGAAAATACTAATAATTCCGAAAGTGAAATTTTAATATGCATATTTGAAGTCGCAATATTACCTATGCCCTGGTGCAACTGTTTTGGGATTTTGAATTTTTTTTTTTTTTAATTTTAACGACTGCAAATTAAAATAAAGTAACAGCTTCTGGAAAAGTAAAGTGCAAAAAATAAATAAATAAATAAAATAAAATGCCTTCAGTATGATGCTATCCTATTTTGACAAAACCGAAGATATGAGGTTTCCATGCATGCAACCTAACCTATTGGACCTACAAAACATGCACAATCCTGATAAGCTAAGTGTTGGTTCCTAAGGATTTGAATGAGGTTTTCGATTAAGCATTCGCATGCAGCAACCAAGAAAAACTTGTATCAACTACATTTACAAGCCTAAAATCTGAAAAGGGAAAATAGACATTTAATCTTGCATGCAAAAAATGACTCCTTTCTTGCCCATAAGATGCAAATTTTTGAAATATTATCTGCATTAAATATTTGTCATTTTACAATATGGTTCTCCAAAACCAGAAAAGTGGAAGAAAAGCACTCCAAAGCAAGCCCGAATGGCTTATCACCCTCGGCTCCGTAACCCTGCTCCCCGGTTTTTGACCCTTTCCTGTCTTCGCTTGTGCCTTTAAACTTTTCTATCTCTCCTTCCCTTGTGACGCTTCGTTTCATCTTTCGGTCGATTCGTTTCGTCTCCCCTCCTTCTTATTTTGCTTTGTTCATTCGGTCTTCTTCTAATCGTCTCGCGTTATCATACCCCTACGCCTCTGTGACACGTGCAACACTTCCCCATTCTATAAAGGCCCTTCATGAACCGCAAAAAGTTATATCGCTTTTTTCCTATTTTTTTTTTTTGTGATTTTATTTATCTTTTTTTTGTTGTTTTTTTTTTTGTTTAATGACAGTGATTTTGAATTTTTTTATTTTTTGTCATTGATTTTTTCTTTTTTTTTTTTTGTGAATGACATGTCGTGATATCGCGACTTTTTTTGTTTTTTTTTGAGATTTCATAATGTGGATATCGCGAATTTGTTATCTTCTTTCTCTTGTTGACATGTCGTGATATCGCGACATTTTTCTTGTTCTTTTCTTGACGTATAAACATGTCATGATATCATGACAACTTTTCATTCGCGACGGAGAACATGTCGCGATATCACGACAATTTTCTTTTGTAGGTGCGACGGAGCAACATGTCGCGATATCGCGACAATTTTATTTTGGGCGAGGAGCAACATGTTGCGATATCGTGACAACTTTTCATTCCAGTCTTGCGACGGAGCAACATGTCGCGATATCATGACAACTTTTCATTTTGGGCGATGGAGCAACATGTCGCGATATCGCGACAACTTTTAATTTCAGTCGTGACGGAGCAACATGTCGCGATATCGTGACAACTTTTCATTTTGGGCGACGGAGCAACATGTCGCGATATCGTGACAACTTTTCATTTCTTGCTTTCTTCTTTGCTCCTTTATATCTGGGCCATTGCAATCTTCTTGGAAAGTGTGCAAAAATGGGGTCCCCAATTTTGGGGTGTGTTGTGGAGCAGCCACAACAAATGGCGACTCTGCTGGGAAATGCTCCTGAGCATTTCGGTGAGAACCTAACCTAAAATACACAAGCTTAGACACAAGTGTCAACACATAAAACCAAATGCCGATAGATCAGAAATACATGAACCATTAGAATCACTAAGTATCAGCTCGGTGTGTGCAATGTGTTCCATTCTTTATCATTTGAAATTGATCCACATTCCATTGTCAGTTTTACATGAATGCATATGTGAGGTTGTGAATGATTTGCATAGCCTAATTAATGGGCTAGAGATATAACTATCTGCTTTATAAAAGCTTTTAAACCTTCTAATATCATATACAAATATTTAAAATTATCAAACCCTCTTAGGATCAACTATATGTATAATGAATTGATTTATTAGATCCCAAAGTTGGTTATGAGTCACTACTATCTTGAACCCATGTGCAAGTGAAAGTGAAATCGAGCTTTGGGGAATCGGATTCCCAACCTAATCGAGATGGGAGTTTAACCCTATCCTTACTACTCTGATTTGGAATTCATTACCTCACTTTGAGCAAAATAATTTAACTAGTTATGGATGAAATGGTCATGCTAGTCTATCCGTTTGAACAGTCAGTGGTCTTGTTTTTAGACAAGACATGCTGCCATGCATGAGCATACTTAACCCCATAATCCATGATTTAGCTTCATTTCTTTATTTCTTGGACCTTGGGGATGACTACCCATCCTTTGCGAGAGGACATGTAGTATGATCCTTCCAATCCAATATTAAGATGAAATGGGAAATATTATTTTTTATTTCTTGGACCTTGGGGATGACTACCCATCCTTTGCAGAGGACATGTAGTACGATCCTTCCAATCCAAGATTTAGTGAAATGGGAAATATTTAGTTTTTATTTCTTGGACCTTGGGGATGATACATCCTTTGGAATGGTTCTTAAAATGGGAAATATTTAGTTTTATTTCTTGGACCTTGGGGATGACTACCCATCCTTTGTAGAGGACATGTAGTACGATCCTTCCAATCCAATATTTATGATGAAATGAGACATAGGAGCTTTGGGGAATCATATTCTCAACCTAGGCGAGATGAGAATTATGCCCTATCCTTACTACTCCATGTAGGTCAAATCAGAGCTTTGGGGAGTTGGATCCTCAACCTAAGTTTGATGAGGATTTAACCCTATCCTTACTACTCTGATTTTAGGCTTTAAGCTTTATGGAAGTGGTAAAAACCATTGTTTTAAGGATCATGTTGCATAATAGGATAGACATGAAATACTTCTTTCGCCTGACCTTTTCTTCCAAGCAAGGTTTTGATCATTTTGCTCAAGATCCTTTTTAATGTGTATAAAATGTGCTTGGTTCTAGATATCTCGGGCCTCAGTTCCCAACCTTAGGATTTTTTCTTATTTATGTTATAGAATAACCCTAAGAGGATTTGACACACTTTAATGATTTGTATCTGAAATGCATATGCAACTAAGATGGCATGTATATGCAAAGTGAGATGTAATATGAATGCATTGCCCTTTGAATTGCAGATGGAGTATTGCCATAAAAATGTAAAATTGACTACTTCATGCATCACAAGTTTCAAACGATATTATTTAAACTGTTTGTGTTTCTTGCGGAGCTTTCTACAACATAATTCCAATGTTCCATATTTCCCTGATCTAAAGCATAAGTTAACATCTCAAAAAACAACTTTTTCATCATTTTTTTTTTTTTTTAAGACAAACCAAACATGTCAAATAAACACACAACTTAAATCATGATTAAACTAACAATCCCAAAAATGAAACTTGAAAACACAAACCAAAACCAAAACCAAAATCTATATACAATATAGTACAAGATGATGCCAAGCTTGGACTATTACTTTCCTGGATCCCAAACATGATTAGAACACTTCAACAAAAATATAACATGATACACATGCCAAATGTTGTAGGAATCCAACCAAAACAAGATTAGACCGCACCATGCAACAACTTTTAATTTACCTTGCTCACCCCACCAATTAGATTTAATTCCATTAGTACTCTCATAGGTGAGATTCCTATTACTAAATTGATTAGACAATAAATGATATTCAATTTTATCTTGTCTATTCTTGAAAGTATCCATTTCATAATTCGATTCTTGATTTAAAATTAGGCTTTCCTTTTCAAATGTGAGATGTTGCAAACAGAGCCTATTTCTAAAAGTCTTGAATTCAAATCATTTTTCAAGATTTTAAAGCAATCAAAATCATTATAAAACTTGACAAGCATCACCAAAATTTGACATTTCCTCATTAATGATATTAGCATCCAAAGGGACATCATGTAACCTATCACTTAAAATTTTTGTAGCTACTACCAAAGGTAAAGATTTCACCTTGTCACCCATACTCAACCCATCATGATTAGAATTTACCATAACTTGATGAGTGTTAGTAGCCTTTTCTTTTTCCTCATTGTCTTCTTCATCATCCAACACCTGTTCAAAAACACCAAAGTTAGGCACCCAATCAAACATGCGTCCATCTTTTTCAAAACAAGAGCCTAGTTTTTCAAGATATGTGTCGCGTGACACCTTTCCATGATCAATGGCTTGAGTTGCCTCAAAATCCATATTTTCATTAGGATCATCAATAGTATCAAACCCACACCACTTAGGTTTTGTAATTTCATCATTTTGAGATGGCATAGACATTGTAGAAACAATAGGTGGATCAAGATTTTCGATTTCTTGCCCCTCAAGGGGAACAAAATCAATTGATTCTCCTTCTTTATCCACGGTAGTAGAATCATTATCCTTCTCCAACCTTTGATGAGATTCCAACCCTTCTTCCAAAACATTCTCAGATTGTACAGGACTTGTAATATCCTCATATGAAAGGGCAATTGTATTATCCTGCATATCAATAGGCACACAACATTCATCAAAAGGTTTGGAGTGAACATACTCTTCCCAAGAATCATAATGATCATCTTTCAAAATCAAATTGTGATGCTCAACTATTTCTTCATCATCTTTTAATTCATCAACATGTTTCTCATCAAATTTATCTTCACCTTCCTTAGATGGTTCAATTACTTCCAAAATTGGGTTATTGCTTGTATTCAAATTGATAAGGCTATCATAATCCACATGTGTAACCCATGATTCATGTTTAACATAATTTGGAAGGTGTGAATTTTCTTGACCATTATCTTCAACAATGTCATCCAACATGTCATCCAAAACAGATTCATCCTCGTAGAATTCATCTTTTGGTGAGTCAAGGGTTCCCAATCTATCACATGTTTCAATACTAGTTGGATCTAGTACTCCTCCCTTGCCTAAAATCATATTCTTATGAAAATCATTGAAATTGATTTTAGAAGCATCTTTTGAATCAAGATGAGTATTTTGAAGTTGATTCATACTTAAGAAATATGGTTGATCTTGCATAGTAGGTTGAGGATTTTGAAATTGATTGAAGCTTGGGAATGATTGTTGATTCTGAAATTGATTCACACTTGAACTTGGTTGAGGTGGATAAATCATTGGGTGGGTAAGGGAGGTATTAAATGATTGAAGATTATATGATCCAAAACCCACACCATAATTTTGACAACTCAATTGTTGCTCAATTGCCATTGCTTGAGTATAGGCTTGTGACAAAGATGTGATTAGAGGCATCCCTCGCAAATATGTGGAAGTGAGTGGGTCAAGAGCATTGACGTATATTTGGAGAGCCATTTCTTCTCGAAGAGCATAAAATGTCACTAATTGAGTATATAATCCAAAGAACCTTTCAGAAAATGATTTTACGTTTTCACTTGGTCCTTTTTTAATAGTGAAAAACTGCTCGTACATGCGGATTGGGTCAACTTGCTTTTTGTTGAATTGATTAAGAAATGTTGCCTCTAGTTGAGCCCAAGAAGTGATAGACCCTAAAGGTAGACTTGTAAACCAATCATATGCCACTTTGTCCAAGGTGTACAGGAACATTTTACAAGCAACATCATCATACCAACTTGTTAAGTGATTCACACAGAATTTGAATGCTCGAATGTGTTCTTCTGTAGTATTTGTCCCGTTAGACAAAAATCGAGGAAGACATCTCTCAACACCAACGGGAAAATAATGTTGAACTCCCGGTATGTTCAATGGGCTACCTGGCATCCATGGTGTAAACATAGCCATTAGTGAATCTTAAAGAATATAACTTTAATACAATTTTTTTTTTTTTTTAAATCAAATCAAATCCCATTATTCCTGTATGAACAATCAAAGCGTTAGAACATTGCATAGCAATTCATGTCCTCCTTTTAACAGTACAAAGTTGTATTGTTAAAAGAGGGCTAAAGATAATAATCAATAGGGCATGAAATATTCAAAATTTAAATCCCTATAGCATTTAAATCACTATGAAATAAACCAATTCATGCCCTCCTTCTAGCGCCAAAATGTTGAGTGGATATTTTGCCCTATAACAAAATGATCACGCAACTAGAGTCTCTGATAGAAACTCTCTCTTGCAAAGAAATTAGTTATTTCTCCAAGGTTCTTATGAACAAACATTCATATGCATAAATAATAATATTCAATTTAAATGCTTGGAACACCTTAGTGATTGCAAGTAACTGTAAACAAGGGGCAATGTTGGTTTATTTTATCATGAAACTTTAATGATTGTTCGTTGAACCAAAATAAACAAATGTGAATCGGCCCAACAATGAAAATTTCTATTTTTGGATTTTTAAAGATCTGCAATAAAACAGCAACTTCGGTGAATTTATGAAAATACTAATAATTTCGAAAGTGAAATTTTAATATGCATATTTGAAGTCTGCAATATTACCTATGCCCTGGTGCAACTATTTTGGAATTTTGAATTTTTTATTTTTTAATTTTAATGACTGCAAATTAAAATAAAGTAATAACTTCTGGAAAAGTAAAGTGCAAAAAAATAAAAATAAAATGCCTTTAGTATGATGCTATCCTATTTCGACAAAATCGAAGATATGAGGTTTCCATGCATGCAACCTAACCTATTGGACCTGCAAAACATGCACAATCCTGATAAGCTAAGTGTTGGTTCCTAAGGATTTGAATGAGGTTTTCAGATTTAAGCATTCGCATGCAACAACCAAGAAAAACTTGTATCAACTACATTTACAAGCCTAAAATCTGAAAAGGGAAAATAGAAATTTAATCTTGCATGCATAAAATGACTCCTTTCTTGCCCATAAGATGCAAATTTCTGAAATATTATCTGCATTAAATATTTGTCATTTTACAATAGCAGACATCTGGTTCTCCAAAACCAAAAAAAGTGGAAGAAAAGCACTCCAAAGCAGGCCCAGAATGGCTTATCACCCTCAGCTCTGTAACCCTTCTCCCAGCGGTTTCGACCCCTGTGCTTCGTCTTCGCTTGTGCCTTTAAACTTTCTACTACGGCTCTCTGCTTCGCCTTGTGACGCTTCGTTTCATCTTCCAGATCGATTCGTTTCGTCTCCCGCTCCATTATTTTGGCTTTCTGCTTGGTCATGAAACGTTTGGTCTTCTCTACGAATTGTAACCGTCGATCTTGAAGCGTTATCATAACCCCTACGCCTTTGTGACACGTGCAACACTTCCCTGCACATTCTGTAATGGCCCTCCATGAATCGCGATAAAAGACAGCATGTCGTGATATTGCGACGTTTTTATACCTGTAGCTTTGTTATTCTTCTTAAAAGAGACATGTCGTTCTTTTTGATTGTCTTTTTTGAGTTTTTTTTGTTGATTGTTTTTTTTTCTTCTTTTCGTGCACTTTCTTTCTCTTCTTATTTCTGTCTGACACTTTTCTTCTTTTGTTTTTTGCTTTGTCGATTTGCGACCTTTCTACTTCATCTCCGTTGTTCCCAACATGACATGATTTTGAGACAATTTCCTTCCTTACTTTCCTTCCTCACTTTCCTGTCGGGAAAACCTGACACGTCGCGATATCGTGACGTTTTTTGTTTCTTGATCGTGTCTCACTGATATCCGATTCGCCTTATCTTCTCTCTCCTCTATGAACCACGATTTCATGACATGTTGCGATATCGCGACGTTTCTGGCATCTTGTTTTGTTTGACCGCTTTGATCGCAATTTCACAACATGTCGTAAAATCGCGACAACTTTTCATTTCTGGCTATGACGGAGCAACATGTCGCGATATCGCGACAACTTTTCATTTCTGGCTATGACGGAGCAACATGTCGCGATATCGCGACAACTTTTCATTTTTGGTCGCGACGAAGCAACATGTCGCGATATCGTGACAACTTTTCATTTTTGGCTGCGACGGAGCAACATGTCGCGATATCGCGACAACTTTTCATTTTTGGCCGCGACGGAGCAACATGTCACGATATCGCGACAACTTTTCATTTTTGCCGCGACGGAGCAACATGTCGCGATATCACGACAACTTTTCATTTCTGGCCGCGACGGAGCAACATGTCGCGATATCACGACAACTTTTCATTTCTGGCTACGACGGAGCAACATGTCACGATATCGCGACAACTTTTCATTTTTGGCTGCGACGAAGCAACATGTCGCGAAATCGCGACAAATTTTCATTTCTTGCTTTCTTCTTTGCTCCTTTATATCTGGGCCATTGCAATCTTCTTGGAAAGTGTGCAAAAAGGGGGTCCCCAATTTTGGGGTGTGTTGTGGAGCAGCCACAACAATACCTGATTAAGCACTCAACCTGTGTGGCAAACCTGGTCCCAGTAAGGAAGAAGAATGGAGACATACAGTTGTGTGTTGATTTTCGTAACCTAAACTAGACATCGCTTAAATATCATTATCCTTTGCCTCAGATAGATCAAAATTTTCATGTGGTTGTTGGTGCTTAGAGATTCTTACTATTAGATGGCTTCTTCGAGTATAATCAAATATGGGTGAAGGATGAGGATCAATATAAAACAACATTCACTACCAAGTGGGACATATTTTCCTACCAGTGGATGCCCTTTGGGCTCTCGAACACCGATGCTACCTTCCAGAGAGCCATGAATGTCACCTTCGGTGAGTTATTAAATAGAATTATTGTGATATATATCAATAATATGATTGCATTTTCCCATCGCAGAGAAGATCATGTTGCTCATCTAAGGCTTGTGTTTGAGAAGTGTCGTGAGTTCAAAATCTCCATCAATCCAAAGAAGTCGATCTTCACCATCAAAGAAGGAAAATTTTTGGGTCACGTAATCTCACAAGAAGGATTGGCGATAGATCATGCAAGAGCCAAAGCGCTCATGAAATTGTTCCTGCCTGCTAATAAGAAAGACCTCCAATATTTCTTTGGCCAAATAAACTTCATATGCAAGTTTATTGCTGATTTTTCCCAGGTTGTGAAGCCCATGACTGAGCTTTTGAAAAAAATGTTGAGTTTAAGTGGACGGAAGTCAGGAGACGAGCTTTTCAGGAAATCAAAGAAAGAATCACTCAAGCTCCAGTTTTAATTAATCCTGATTATTCGAAAGACTTCATTCTCTATACGATGGGTGAAAACGAAAGCTATGTTGCAGTGTTGACTCAGAAACAAGAATATGGAGAAGAAAATCCAATCGCTTTCTTGAGCCAAGTTATTGTACCACATTAGAAGTACAAATTCATTGAGAAGCAGGTTTATGTCGTGATGAAATCATTGAAAAAGTTTTGACACTTGGTTTCTTAGATCAAGACTGTTGTTTATGTGATTCATCTTGATGTTCGAAACTTTATACTACAAGGAGATCTAGGTGATAAGAGAGCAGGATGGGTCTCTAAAATTCACAAATACGATGTGGAGATACGACTAATTAAGCTAGTTCGTGGACGACCTTTATGCCATGAGTTAGCTAAAATTGTTGTCGCTGAGATATTGGATATGGTCCACGTGGAGGACATAGGAGAAAGAATTTGTGCAAATCATACTTTGAGTGACCATGACTAGACAAAATATCTGGTTGACTATTTTATTTATGGGAGATGTCCAACTCACCTCAATGCCTCACAACTTCAGAGGTTCAGGTTGCAAGCACTCAAATATGTATTGTTGCCCAATGGATTATATCATAAAACATAGACGCAGTTCTTCTAAGGTGTGTAAAAGAATCCAAAAAGGAGAAGACATTGGAAGAATTTCATTATGGGCTATCTAGAGGACATTATGTAGGTAGGCCCATGGCTTTAAAAATTATCTGAGCGGGTTATTATTGGCCCACTTTTTTCACTGATGCTCATAAAATAAGTCAGCGGTGTGATAGTTGTCAATGATACATTGGCAGGACTAGGAAAGGAGCTTTACCTCTATGTCCAATCCAAGTGGAAATATATTTCTAGTAGTGGGGTCTTGATTTCATTGGCGTCATCGATCCACATTCTTTCGCAGAACATAAGTATATCCTGACGACAACTGATTATTTGACCAGATGGGTGGAGGCCATTCCCACTAAGAAGGTTGATCAAGCTACTATTATCTCCTTTCTAGAGAGTCTCATTACTCGTTTTGGCATACCAGATTCTATTGTAACTGACAATGACACTCCATTTATTGGGGCTAAAATCATAGAGTTTGCGAGCAAATATGGCATTTATTTGAATACATTGTCCAACTATTATCTACAAGGGAATGAGTTGGTCGAGTCCACTAACAATAATTTGCTACGAATTTTAGAAATTATTATGGGCAGTAACAAGAGAAGTTGGAATTTGTTGTTGAATCAAGCGCTTTGGGCAGATCGTATCTCGGTAAATAAATCTATCAAGACTTCCCCGTATGCCTTGGTTTATGGGAAAGAAGCTATTCTTCCTAGTCATATTGAGCTGCCAGTACTCCAAAAATTGTAATTTTTCTAGGATGAGGATGAAGAATATGACCCCATGAGTGAAAGGTTGGCATAGTTGCTACAGTTAGAAGAGAACAGAGAACGAACTTATCATGTATTTTCCGAGCATACTAGAGAAATGAGGAAGTGGTTTGGAAAGAAAACAACTGACTACAGTTTTTAGGTGGGAGATTTAGTTTTAAAATGGAATGAAAAGAATGCTAATCTGGGGAACCACCATAAGTTCGACGCTATCTGGGAGGACCCTTTTCAAATTTATGTGGTGAATTCAATAAATTCTTACTATCTTTGTGATCTAGAGGGTTATGATCTTCCCATCCCTATGAACAATCTTCATTTGAAGGTCTATATTCAATGATGATATTCTGGTGAGGTACCATTTTGTATATATGTAAATATATTTTTAGAATGTTTTTGTTTTAATTTGTTGATGTTATACTTGTTATACAAAAAATAAATAAAGAGAAGAAAAGAAAAAGAAGGAAAAAGTATGAAGTGCATTCACCCCAAGAACAGGTGAAAGGGCTTTTCACCCTAAGAATGAGGTGACTAAGCTATATGGGGAGGTTAGATGTGCTAGAAAAATAGAAAAGAAAAGCAAAATATTTCCCTTTGCCCAAGGAGATGTCTTCATGAACAGACAATGTATTATGGGTGAAATGTGTTTGCCCTGATAAACTAGAACTTGGCCATTTGTTTAGTTAAGGGGGCGAACCTAATTCACCAATCGGACATCAGGTTCAACAACAACAAGCATTATATTAACATCATGTTTGCCCTGAAATATGGGTGAATGGGCCATTTGCCCCTGTTATGGGCGAACACGCCAAGGAGGGCGACAAAATTCTATTTTCTTTTGCATAATTTTAAAATAAAAACACATGCTTTTTTATATTCGAAGCTTTTTTCTGAGCGCCTTTAAAGGAAGAAAGAAATCATAAAAGCTTAGATAGAAAAAAAAACAAGGAAAAAAGAAAAATTAAGGGGGCATTACGATATTTTTAGAAAAATCTGATTTTCCAGGTATATTCAAAAAAGCAAAAGCAGATAAAGTTTTCTTTAAAAGGGCTATTCGCCATGAAGTTTCAAAAAAATCGAAGGCACCCAAGTCAAGTAAAAGCATGACGTATTGACCTCAATTTCGAAGTTGCCAGGGAAGAATAAAAATTGCTTCTCACTCAAAATGATTTCACCAGAAGGAGGAGGTAATCGTAGAATTTTTGGAAGCACGTTGCGTAACAAATTGTGTCCCTTGGTTATGTGATAGCCATGAGAGGGCGAGAGGACAGATAGAAGAGCATTAAATTAAAAACATGCGTTGTGACGAATTTTTGTTTTCCAAGGAGCAGAAAATATTAAATGATTGGTTGTTAAGCGACCAATTTAGCTTTTCCAACAAGCTTTAGGTACAATTAGCAACAAAATTGTGCAGTGAGCAGGGCACATTTTCTTAGGAGGATCCGACAGTGAATTAAAGGAGAAGTCATTGAGACGTTGGGAATGATGCCAGGCTAGTAGTTCGATACCCTTTCTCTATCGAAAGTGCTTGCAATTAATTACTCATTTACTATGGTAGATAAGGGATTGTTCTATAAAAAACATGAGGTAAAAACCGTAATTTATATTTTATTTTAAAAAAAATTACTACTGTATTTGTGATTGTAGATGCAAAATATTTTATAGTCTACTCAGAGAATTTGTCAGATAGAAGATAAATGGGAAAACATATCAAGGAGACGTCATAGAGGCTACCGAGCCTAAGAAATAAAAGAAAGAGGAGGGAGGCTCTTGAGAAAAAAGGGCTCAAAAAAATGATTATGTAGACTTGGACCCATACAAAGACACTATGACATAAATGGGAGACTGCCTTATCATGCATAATGGGATCGAAAGGTTAAGGCAAGAGGTAGAAGCAACGGTGAGCCAAGGAGTGATATTGAACAACTGGTTGATAATACCGTATCATTCAAAACTATCCTGGTATTTGTGTTCACTCGTTCATCCATGCCCTGAGCTGGTGTAGCTCATTGCCTAGTTCTATGACCCATTTACTAGGGCTGTTAGAAATACCAGGAAGGAGATTCTATTCACCATCACTCCAGATGACATTCGAGAAGCTTTTGCTTGTGGATTGAAGCCCCCCTCTTATGCAGTGCATAAAAAGCTACATATTGATGAGCAAGAGGACAGATACATCTCCACAGTGACAATGCACCAATTTATGGAGATGCAACTTATTAAAGAGCCACAGATGCCATAGCTTCCTAATTTACCGAAGCCGCTACCAAAATTCAAAAGTCAAGATATATACTCCATGTTGTCTTTGGTCGTTGGGTTGCCTTTAGATAAAACTGTGCAAAAATGGCAGGTGGTTGTTCCATAGTGTATTTACAAAGTCAAATTTTATTCTCCCTCTACCCTGAGGCAAGGCGGAAATCCTATTTTCTTTGATTGGGCTGACTACATCTCCCGAAGAATGAACTTTCAATTGGAGAAAATGCAAATCGAGGAGACCAAGTCATTTTTGCATACCTAACTTTTAGTATGATTTTTCTTCTTCTAGTTATAGTAGTGCTTATCATTTATTGCAGTGATGTAAGTGGGTGAATAGAACGAGCCCTTGCCATTTTATATGTGGACTCCCATTTTTTTAAGGAGGGAGTCAGTATACAGCTTTAATAGTTGGTTTCTATGTCCAGCGATTGAATTGCTTTGCAGTACCTGTGATAGAGTGGCACACAATTTGAGGGACACAGTCGTTGCACAAGAGAAGGGAGATATTTTTTTACTTACCTAGGGCATACTTGTGTGTATTTTTGGTTTCACGAGTAAGCCATTTTTGTTACCATATTTCACCATGGAGCATATGTTCTTCATGGAGGTTGTGCGCCAGACTGATCATGTGAATGATATATATGGAGCTGGGTGTGGGAAGAAGATTACATGTAACACGCCATTCAAATTTGGTATCATAGAAGTGAGCCAAGTTGGGAATAATAGGCTCTTGACGGTGGCACTACAAGATATGGGTTTAATCAAATTACTACAGCGTTGGCGATATGATCCTCTAAGAAAATTCTTTGCTATTGTAAAGGCTAAGTCTTTTCATTGTTGTCCTCGGCCTGATATCCAAAAGAGGAGAAATTTTTTTGATGGGCCATACATGAACTAGCATATTGAAAAAATGACGACCCTCCTGCCATGGCATGATTATTATGAGTAGGAGGTAGAATATAATCTGGCAAAAAATAATACTCAAATTCCTCCATTGGGTTTATTCAGTTCTGTCAAGGAAGTCGAACCTGACTAGATTGAAGAAAAAATAATGAATTGGTGGATTATGCAGATTAATTGTGGAAAGTCAACTACTCCTTACGGGTTGAAATTGGATGAGCAGTTTGTAGATATTTACAACGAGTTTGTAAACCCATATCAACCCATCATCTTCACCAATATTTTGTTGTAGAGCTTTCAATTCTGACAGTGGTGAAGAAAAAATTGAGCAAGAGTGCCCAATAGTCGAAGATGAGACTTTGGAGGAAGAAGAACAATAATATGTTTTTACAAGGAGGTCTCAACAAACAAAGCAACAAGTAGAGGAGGTGCCTGCACCCAAAAAGCAAAATTTACCGAAGGTGCCACCATTTCCAAAGGTGGCAAAAATGCCAAGGTCTAGTGTGGTTATAACTTCTGCCATTGAAGCCCCTGCAGTTTTAGTTGTTACAGTTTATATAGCATCAGTTGTAACTGTTCCTATGGTTACTAATATGTCAGTAGCTATTGTAAATCCTTTGTTCGTGGAAGAGCTCTCGACTAAAGTTGCAGAAGTATTTTTAATGGCTCAAGCATTGACAGAAGATTAGCAATCAGAAAGCTCTCATGTTGAAGTCATGGATGAAGGAAAAAATTTGGATATTGGAGAAAGGGTAGAAGTATAGGAAGAAGAAGCAATTTTGCAGCTACCCCCATCACTGCAACACACGATGCTTGCGCCCAAAGGTACATATTTTCTTCCCTCTTATTCTTCTTCGGAGTAAGCAATGATTTTTGTCTCACTTCCATATGTTCCACTTTCATCGTCCTCGGTTTCCATTTCTCCACCCTTCGGTATGCCCTCCACATCCATTTTGTTTTCATATTCCCCTACTCTCGAAGTCACTACCGCTCACTCCTCTATTCCCATTCCTTTGTCTTTCATTTCTTTTAGTTCATATGTATTAGGGTTGAATCCCTTTTCGCACCCATCTCTTTCCGTTCTTGACTCCATCACCATTGAGGTTGTAAGTACACAAGCTCCTCCCAGAGTAAGCGTAACTGTAGCTAAACCTGCTTCCTCCACCAAGACCGCCATTTTCATTCCACCTCTTTTAGCCGTGTCATCCACTTCTGATGGGCCCAGTCGCTCAGACATTTTGGTTTTATTCACCCCATTTTTGGAGTTGTAGACAGTTCCTGATGTGCAAGTGGCTCACAAGCATCTCGACAGTTCTTGAGTTGCAGCAGAAGATTAACTGGGCACACTTGAGTTCTTCACAATGGATGAAGAGCATGCGGTGCAAAGAGGCCTTGCCTCCAACTCGATCGATTAAAAAATTTTCTTTCGGTCCTATCGTAAAGGAGGCTCATATTACCAAAATCATGCCATTGGTTTAGAAGCCTTAAGGAGAGTTGTTTTTGGGGGATCTCATTTTTGAGACTATAACAAAATACCTCACGCAAATAGATCTTGTGGAAAAAATGGGTAACATTCAAGTATATATGAGCTCAGTGTACCTATATGGCGAGTATTTTAAGGAGAAATATTTTGAAAATGAGACAAAATAATTGAGCTCGAAAACACCCTGGTAAAAAGTAGATCCCAAGAGGAGAATATGACCACCGAGAATGACTACTTACGCCAGTAGGTCAAAGTCCACGTGAAGGAGTGCGATGTCACCAGGATTGAAATGCACAAGCTTGAGTAGCAACTTGAAGATATGAAGAAGCAGTTAGATGAGAAGGTAGCATAGGCCACAAGATTTTCACAAGATAATGTTAGCAGAATCTGCCTTCGCTCTGCACAAAACTATGAAAAGTTGGTTGCATAAGTTGTTAAAGTGTTGCACTATTTATGGGAGGCACAAATACAAATATAGTTAGGGTAGTAATTAATTGATACCACTGAGGATATGTTGTCGCCCTATATGGATATGGATGTAAATATACAGGCTTTAACTAATACCAATTTGTACATTCACCCCCTCAATGAGATGGACCACACCTGGTCTAAGGCAATAATTACACTACGTAGTTACTTCCAATGAATGGACCTGGTAAGGGAAGGACGGTTCGTCCTTAATACTATTGAACGTGAACACATTATTTTCATGTCTCATTTTGATACCATTGATGATTTAGAATTTTTGACCTTTGTGGATAACTGGGGAGAACCTCTTCCTATGGAGTAGCTCGAAGCTCTTTGGAAGAAGTTTGATGAAGATACCTCTGAGATTGATGCTTGGGAGGAGCCTCTCATCAAAGCGCAGGTGTTGCCATTGCTACAAAAGTATATTCTCTTAGAACTATCCTTGTACAAATTGGCCTAATGAGCGAAGCACCTCAGTTTGATGGATGTTCAGAATATTCATTTCGTTTATGAATCCCTTAGTGTCCCTTGCCTATTCACTAATCATGCTTGGGAGGAGGCAATTCGTACCTACGAGGTCATTTCCAAAACCATAAAATAGTAGGAAGAGTAGGCAGCAGTAGAGCGTGAGGCAAAAGAGAAAGCAATGAAGGAAGCAGAGTAGGCCAAAGTGCTCAGAGTAGCAACACAAGCAGAACAGAGGGAGCATGCTGAGAAAGAGGTGCATCAAGAAGCATCTACATCAGCAGAGGTGTCAACCACACTAGCTAGAAAAATAGACTCCCTAGCCCAATGAATAAATGTCTTGGGATCGCTTGCATCCATACAAGATGGATACCTCGTGAGTCTCCAAAAATATTGGCAATTTTACACTTTGCCACATTGGGGATTTTGCTAGAGTATTTTTATGTATATGATGATAAAGTCTTGTTTGTCTATGGCGGATTTTATGTTAAAAGTAATTTTGTTTATTCCTCGTTTGTTCACATAGGTACTCTTTTGTATTGGTGTTATAAGTGTTTTTGTAAAATTCCATTCAGGATGCAAGTTCGCCTTGTTATGAATATATTGAAAACTGTAGCACCCTAAAATTGGCGCAGTAAAATTGGAATAATTACATTCACCTTAGTAAATAAATTTAAATTCAAATTTAACCTCCCAAACCGCCCGTTAACCGTCGAGAAACCCGTTTCCCCTTTTTCCGTGCCATTTTTAGGAGTTGTTTTGACCGTTGGACGATATCGTCGCCGATCAGACGATATCGCCCCAGATTTGACGATTTCGTCTGGACTAGAACGTCCAGACGATTTTGTCGCAAAACTAAATTTGCATAGATAGACTCTGTTCCAACGGGTCTCCAATCCGGGCAGAAGCGTGTCTGCGCCGTTGGGACCCTCCCCCGTTGGAGATCTCCCAAATTGGGAAGATCTCCAACCTCCCAACAACTTTCCCTAAGCCTATTTAACTCTAAGACTTTTCCCTCCCCAACCCCTGGCTGAATTCTTATGCAAATCGACTCCCTATGTGCTAGAACTACTCAAATTTGCTTTTTGCACTATTCCTATAGTAATTTTATTGCAGGTATATCACTGGTTTTCAGCCGGAGCCAACACCTATCGCAGCCGACGAACCTGTCAAGATCGGAGGCGATCCTGTCAAATTAGGGACGATCTCGTCCTCTCGACTGCAGCATACATCGAGGCAATCAGTGCCTGAAGTTTGCTCTTCTCTCTTTTCTCTCTGTCATTTTATGCTATAAATTAGATCATTTATTTAGTTTTTATTCTACTTTGCATCTGGAGTTCACCCATCTAGTTTAGATTGCACATTAAATTCATGATTTGCCATCATAATGCAGTGATCTATTTTACTTTCTGTTTTAAATTATTGCTTAGTATTCACCTTGTTCTTTAACATATTTTGCCTCTGTTTTGCATAGTAGAATTGCTTGTATTTTGCATCTGTTCCCTGTTTTGCAGGTTTTTGACGAATTCGTCAGATTTGAGACGATTCTGTCTGTCTCAGACGATTCTGTCTGTCTCAGATGATTTGGTCAAATTGTAGGCGATACTGTCGAATCCCAGATGATCCAGACTACTTCAAGCATCAAAAACTTCATCAGACATCCCGGATCAGGTAATCTCCATTAGCCTCCTGCAAATTCTCTGTTTTTCTGCTTTCTTTTCTATTTTCTCGTATTCATTTAAATTGCATTTTCATGTAGTTTAAGTTAGAATCATTCGGCCAAACCTAGGATGAATGTTTAAGGATAAAAACGAACCCATTAAAACACATTCCCAAAACCTAGGCGTGGAAACTGCCACCAAATGTTTCTTGGTGAACCCACCATCCATCGAAAAATCACCAAAATGCACCTCCCTTGAGAGGCGGGACCTTCGTAAAGTCCTCTCGTCCGAGGTACCGCATCATCCTTTTCCCATCCTCCTTCCGGGCACGGATCCAATAGCCTGAAGGTAGGGATGCAAAAAATTTGGAGCGATACATTTTGGTGAACCCGACGTGAATGCATCATAACCTTTTGAAAACAAAAACAAAAAAAAAACAAAAATATATATATATACAAGAAAAACAAAAACAAAATCATCATTTCAAGTTTGTATGTTTTATATTCAATCCTAAATAGTAGATGCTAAATATTACTTTTAGAAGTACTAAAGAAACCATGAGTTTTTACTCAAATCAATATGAGTCCATCTAGTAATGTTGGAAGAATTCAGCTAAATACATTTGTTGATTATGACCAACCTCATCCCTATTCAACACCACCTCCATCACACTCTTCTTATTTTTCATCCATAACCCAACAAAACAATCCCTTTGCCAATCCTCTTCATAATGATATTATCTATTCTCCCATATATCCATATTATGTCTATCAACCCACATATAATCCTCCACCACCTTTTCAATACTCTTCTTTCAATACAACACATCCATTTCAACAAGAAAATACTTATCCTTCCAATTCTACCATGCACTCACCTCCTACATCGCAATCTTCCTGTCATCATTCTACCCATAATAAAGAAAGTAGAGGTGAGAAACCATTAGGCCCTTTTATGACAAAATTCCTAAAGCATTTATCAAAAACTTCTCAAAAACCTTCATCACGTAAATTTACTAAGCTCAATCAACCAATGGATATAATTCTCAAGTATTTACTTGACACAAATAAGATTGAACTCCCTTCCATAAGGCAACCTGATACCACATCAGATTGGTTTAAACCTGAGCTACATTGTGAATATCATAGAGTAGATGGACATATGACACAAAAATGTAAAGATTTAAGATGTGCAATTCAAGATTTGATTGATAAGGGTCTTTTTAATATAAAGGAATTACAATCTACAACTGATTATAAATCTCCAGTAAACAATCAAACTCCTACACAACAAATACCAATAATCAATCAAGACATGGGGATCTCCCAAGAACCTCTATTCAATTATCAACAACAAGAAACCAATCAAATATTGCATGTTAATGTGTCCCATCATGATGAGATTATTAATATTGTAACAAAAACTACAAATGAGCAATCTCAAGTTCAATCAACTCAATCTGATATTCAAGAGATGGATTCCTCATTTGACCAACCTTAAAAACTATCTTTGGCTATAGAGAATGATCCAAAATGCAATGTAAGCATAGAAAGCTCATCTTTAGAATAAAAATCTCAATCTGAAATCCACTTTGATAACCAACAACAAGTGATTAATCCTCAAGCAAAGATATCCCTTTTAGAAGTATTACAAATTGCTCACAAGGAAATTTTGTTCAAAATACCTAGCCAACAATTTGTTCCTCATCATATTTTCTCTAAGAACATAATTAATGGTATAAACCCTCTTGAGGTTAACCATATTTCATTCTATGATGAGGATATTCCTTCCTCTACTCCACAAGAAGACTCCTATCTTTACATTATCGGATCTCGTAAAGAAACACTTGTTAGAACTATCATGGTAGATAATGACTCTTCTCTTAATTTATGCACTTATCAATTATTTCAAAAACACAAATTAAAGGAAGAACATATTAATGAATCAAATGTTATTATAAAATCTTTTAACAATGAAATTCAAGAAGCTCAAGATACTATAATGTTTTCCCTCAATATTGGATCCAAGATCCTGGATACTTTATTCTATGTAGGATATTGTCCTTCACCTTACAACCTATTTCTCCAGAGTCCTTGGATTCATACGATGAGGGTTGTCCCTTCCACTCTTCACCAATGTTTGAAGTTTGAACTTGCAAATAAAATTGTTACCATACATGGTGACCCAACACCATTTGAAGAATATTTAACGGTTGAAAAATCAAGTTCTATACATTCTCTATTATCACAATTATCTTCTATCCATCACTTTTTTTCATCCATATATGATCATCTTTGTTTATCAAATAACATCCATGCATATCTTTCACATATACTTTCTCCATCTTATCAAGACTTGGAATATAGTGATAAGAATGAAGAACTTTCTTATCCTTCTTACATTTTATTTTTTAACATGATCAATTTTCCACATATAAAAGTAAAATCTTTTGCTACATTATTCTACATTATAACAAAGCTTTTGTTATCACTACCTTTTATTCATCACCTTATATTCTTACCTTCACCTCAACCATATTATCCTTCAAAACCTCCTTTGATTTTGAAGCAACCCTAGACATGCTATACTCAAATAAACCTTGTATAGTGTATATAGATCATCTTGTATATACCACCAATTTCAATTCATAAATTAAAATAAAAATACAAAAAAATCAAAATCCTCAAAATCTTCAAAAAAAAAAATACAAATGCAACCAAAGAACTTAAAGGTAAATTTGAGCCCAACTGGCTCGGACCATACATCATTACTGCAAAATTTGAATCAGGAGCGTATAAATTATCTACCTTAGATGGTAAAGAACTTAAAGAACCCATGAATATTTTACATCTCAAACGTTATTATGCATAAATTTGGTCATTTCATCCATGTATATATTTGTTCAAAATCATTATCTTGTATTTCTTTCAATTTATTCAAAAACCTCAAAAACATTCATAAAATCTTCAAAAATCTGCAAAAATATTTATTGCATTTATTTAAAGCACCTGTAAAGTTCCTTTTGCTCAAAACAAAAATCAACATAAAAATCCAAAAACAACTATATGCTTGACTCTTTCGAAACCAAAACAATATACAGAAGAAAGAGAGAGTCAACATTCTCAAAACTTTCTCAAAATCATTATTTTCTTACAATTATTGCAATTATATGTTTCAACTTATTTTGGATAAAATTAGCATTTATTTAGCATCCCTCACTTGCACAATCACAACAAATAAATATCTTGATTTTATCTGGCATGATTACTAATCTCTCTTATATCAAAGTTCACAAATTTCAATTAAAGAAAGTTTGAGCATAGAGAATTGATCTTGTTATTTACTTAAACCAAGCACATATTTTCACACTAAAATGATTATATTTGTAATTTCCATGTTTTGCTACATAGTAGAACTGATTTCTTGAGTGAAAAGTTTCCCCTGCTATCTTATCATGCACATGGTCTAGAATATTTGAGAATTGGCAAAAGGACAAGCTCACCCCTACCCAGAATAAAAATCCCTTGCTCTACAGCTAATCCGAGCAAGTATCCCTAGAAAAAAAAAAGAAAAGTTCAAGAAAAAGAAAAGAGAAAAGAAAAATGTTCTTTTATATCATTACAACAATGTTACAAGCATTATCAAGCAAAAGAAAAATAAGCAAAGTTCAAAAGAAAGCAAGAAAGCAATAAAATCCCTTTCCCTACCCTTTGAAAAGAAAAGAAGGGTTGATGAGCTTGAATCCATGGAATTCTCAATTATTCAAAAACTGTGAGGTAAGCCCCATAACAGGTGGTTTGTGCCCAACCTGCTTGGCCTTGGGTAACTCCTAGCGTGGCGATATATCTGTCACATTAGCGACCTTCTTTTGTACTGAGACCTATGTCTGCTTATGGATTAGCTAGCTCTTGATAATCCGATCTACATAGTAGCCTAGTATGGTTATATGCATCTACATCATGGTTAATGAACACTTATTTGGTTTCTTCAAATCACTTGTATCATAGTATCTTGCTCAAACCTGGTAACTGAACCATGCAATTGCACACACATTTGTATTTGAGAGATTTTGTTTATCATTATGATAAATCAAGATTGGCAATGAATTCACATATGCACATGGGATTCCTTATAAATCTAACTTTTGTCTTCAAAATACTTTGAAATATTATTTTTGCAACTTGTTTGGAATAATCAAGTACAATTATTTTCCACAAAGACAACTATAGAATTAGAAAAATCAAAAATTTCTTCCAAATTACACAAATCAAATCATATATATCTGATTGACTTTCGCAACGATGGTATAGTTTCAAAACCAAAATTGGAATTTTATGCCTAGCGCAAGTCCTCATTATCATATTTTCTGTTCATCAAAAATCAATCATGCAATAAAGCTATCCTTTTTTGGATTTTCGCGATGATGGTATAAGTCTATACCTACATATTCTATGCCTAGCGCAAACCATTGTAACAATTTTTTTTCCCAATTTATCAAAAATCATACAAAACATATGACTTCATTTTACACAAATTATGCTTTTCAAAAGCAAACACACTTTCACTATGTTATGTCATTATGTCAACTTTACATTTTGCAATGATGGTATAATTCCTAAGGAATTATTCAACAATTTTATCACACTTAGGAATTTATGCCTAGCAAAAATTATTTTACAATATTTCATGCATAATATTTTTATGGAAATCTGAAAGCAAACCATCATCATCATCATTTGCATCATCACAACAAAGTCTTAAGACAGTCTCTTAAGCACTCTTTTCTTTTAACAATATTTCTATCCTGGGACTAGCTTGACGACCAAGTGAGCGACGACTCCATGAAATGGTCTATAATAGCGACAATGTCCTTTGAAATTATTGTTAGAAATCTCTTTTTATTTTTACATTTCATTACAACCAATCAATTTGTTACATCAGATTATTTCATTTAAAATATTTATAGCATGACATCCAAGTTATAATATTTTCCAAAACGACATAATTACATGAATCATCAATCCAATCATTACATCAAACATAAAAAGCATCATAAGTATAACACAATACAAGTCATATGATCAAAAATATCTCATCTATATATATCAACAAAATTATGTACATCATATCAACCATTTTTGCTTTTATCTCTAAATCCTAGAAAATAAAAAAGAATAGATGCGAATTAGGGTTTTACCCTATTTTTCTTAATTTTATTCAAAATAATTCACAAATAATTTTTGTTTTCCGTGTTTTTACCTCAAACGTTCGATTTGGGTAAAAACACGGAGGGGGCACCATAGTAAGCTGTCGTACGATTCGACCAAGAATCGTCGCCTAAAAATGGGAATAATTTTTTGCTTTCTCGTAGTCAAGAAGAACTCTTCTTTTACGCATTTTCTTCGGAAAATTCGCTAAAGAGGGGGCAAAATGTAGCACCCTCAATTTGGCGCAGTCAAATTGGAATAATTACATTCACGTTAGTAAATAAATTTAAATTCAAATTTAACCTCCCAAACCGCCCGTTAACCGTCGAGAAACCCGTTTCCCCTTTTTTCGTGCCATTTTTAGGAGTTGTTTTGACCGT
Organism: Wollemia nobilis; assembly: GCA_028583015.1. Taxonomy (NCBI): domain Eukaryota; kingdom Viridiplantae; phylum Streptophyta; class Pinopsida; order Araucariales; family Araucariaceae; genus Wollemia; species Wollemia nobilis. The sequence goes on along the minus strand of JAQPPZ010016958.1, from coordinate 2,104,243 downwards.
TGGACGATATCGTCGCCGATCGACGATATCGCCCCGATTTGACGATTTCGTCGACTAGAACGTCCAGCACGATTTTGTCATAAACCGAATTTGCATAGATAGACTCTGTTCCAACAAGTCTCCAATCCGGCGAGCGTGTCCGCACCTTGGGACCCTCCCCCATTGGAGATCTCCCAAATTGGGAAGATCTCCAACCTCCCAACAACTTTCCCTAAGCCTATTTAACTCTAAGACTTTTCCCTCCCCAACCCCTGGCTGAATTCTTATGCAAATCGACTCCCTATGTGCTAGAACTACTCAAATTTGCTTTTTGCACTATTCCTATAGTAATTTTATTGCAGGTATATCACTGGTTTTCAGCCGGAGCCAGCACCTATCACAGTCGATGAACCTGTCAAGATCGGAGGCGATCCTGTCAAATTAGGGACGATCTCATACTAATGCGAGACGATATCGACTGCAGCATACATCGAGGCAATCAGTGCCTGAAGTTTGCTCTTCTCTCTTTTCTCTCTGTCATTTTATGCTATAAATCAAATCATTTATTTAGTTTTTATTCTACTTTGCATCTGGAGTTCACCCATCTAGTTTTTATTTACTTGACACAAATAAGATTGAACTTCCTTCCATAAGACAACCTGATACCACAACAGATTGGTTCAAACCTGAGCTACATTGTGAATATCATAGAGTAGATGGACATATGACACAAAAATGTAAAGATTTAAGATGTGCAATTCAAGATTTGATTGATAAGGATCTTTTTAATATAAAGGAATTACAATCTACAACTGATTATAAATCTCCAGTAAACTATCAAACTCCTACACAACAAATACCAATAATAAATCAAGACATGGGGACCTCCCAAGAACCCCTACTCAATTATCAACAACAAGAAACCAATCAAATATTGCATGTTAATGTGTCCCATCATGATGAGATTATTAATATTGTAACAAAAACTACAAATGAGCAATCTCAAGTTCAATCAACTCAATCTGATATTCAAGAGATGGATTCCTCATTTGACCAAACATTCAAAACTATCTTTGGCTCTAGAGAATGATCCAAAATGGAATGTAAGCATAGAAAGTTCATCTTTAGAATCAAAATCTCAATCTGAAATCCACTTTGATAACCAACAACAAGTGATTAATCCTCAAGCAAAGATATCCCTTTTAGAAGTATTACAAATTGCTCATAAGGAAATTTTGTTCAAAATACCTAGCCAACAATTTGTTCCTCATAATATTTTCTCTAAGAACATAATTAATGGTATAAACCCTCTTGAGGTTAACCATATTTCATTCTATGATGAGGATATTCCTTCCTCTACTCCATAAGAAGACTCCTATCTTTACATTATCGGATCTCGTAAAGAAACACTTGTTAGAACTATCATGGTAGATAATGACTCTTCTCTTAATTTATGCACTTATCAATTATTTCAAAAACACAAATTAAAGGAAGAAGATATTAATGAATCAAATGTTATTATAAAATCTTTTAACAATGAAATTCAAGAAGCTCAAGGTACTATAATGTTTTCCCTCAATATTGTTGGATCCAAGATCCTGGATACTTTATTCTATGTAGGATATTGTCCTTCACCTTACAACCTACTTCTCCAGTGTCCTTGGATTCATACGATGAGGGTTTTCCCTTCCACTCTTCATCAATGTTTGAAGTTTGAAATTACAAATAAAATTGTTACCATACATGGTGACCCAAAACCATTTGAAGAATATTTAACGATTGAAACATCAAGTTCTATACATTCTCTATTATCACAATTATCTTCTATCCATCACTTTTCTTCATCCATATATGATCATCTTTGTTTACCAAATAACACCCATGCATATATTTTATATATGCTCTCTCCATCTTATCAAAACTTGGAATATAGTGATACAAATGAAGAACTTTATTATCCTTCTTACATTCTATTTTGTAACATGATCAATTTTACACATATAAAAGTCAAATCTTTTGCTACATTATTTTACATTATAACAAAGCTTTTGTTATCACTACCTTTTATTCATCACCTTTTGTTATTTCCTTCACCTCAACCAGATTATCCTTCAAAACCTCCTTTGATTTTGAAGCAACCTTAGACATGCTACACTTATATAACCTTGTATAGTGTATATAGATCATCGTGTATATACCACCAATTTCAATTCATAAATTAAAATAAAAATACAAAAAAATCAAAATCCTCAAAATCTTCAAAAAAATACAAATGCAACCAAAGAACTTAAAGGTAAATTTGAGCCCAACTGGCTCGGACCGTACATCATTACTGCAAAATTTGAATCAGGAGCGTATAAATTATCTACCTTAGATGGTAAATAACTTAAAGAACCCATGAATATTTTACATCTCAAACGTTATTATGCATAAATTTGGTCATTTCATCCATGTATATATTTGTTCAAAATCATTATCTTGTATTTCTTTCATTTTCAAAAACCTCAAAAACATTCATAAAATCTTCAAAAATATTCAAAAATATTTATTGCATTTATTTAACTTGTAAAGTTCCTTTTGCTCTAAAACAAAAATCAACATAAAAATCCAAAAATAGCTATATGCTTGACTCTTTCGAAACCAAAACAATATACAGAAGAAAGAGAGAGTCAACATTCTCAAAACTTTCTCAAAATCATTATTTTCTTACAATTATTGCAATTATATGTTTCAACTTATTTTGGATAAAATTAGCATTTATTTAGCATCCCTCACTCGCACAATCACAACAATAAATATCTTGATTTTATCTGGCATGATTACTAATCTCTCTTATATCAAAGTTCACAAATTTCAATTAAAGAAAGTTTGAGCATAGAGAATTGATCTTGTTATTTACTTAAACCAAGCACATCTTTTCACACTAAAATGATTATATTTGTAATTTCCATGTTTTGCTACATAGTAGAACTTATTTCTTGAGTGAAAAGTTTCCCCTGCTATCCTATCATGCACATGGTCTAGAATCTTTGAGAATTGGCAAAAGGACAAGCTCACCCCTACCCAGAATAAAAATCCCTTGCTCTACAGCTAATCCGAGCAAGTATCCCTAGAAAAAGAAAAGAAAAGAAAAGTTCAAGAAAAAGAAAAGAGAAAAGAAAAATGTTCTTTTATATCATTACAACAATGTTACAAGCATTATCAAGCAAAAGAAAAATAAGCAAAGTTCAAAAGAAAGCAAGAAAGCAATAAAATCCCTTTCCCTACCCTTTGAAAAAAAAAAAAGGGTTGATGAGCTTGAATCCCTGGAATTCTCAATTATTCAAAAACTGTGAGGTAAGCCCCATAACAGGTGGTTTGTGCCCAACTCGCTTGGCCTTGGGTAACTCCTAGCGTGGTGATATGTCCGTCACATTAGCGACCTTCTTTTGTATGCAGACCTATGTCTTCTTATGGATTAGCTAGCTCTTGATAATCCGATCTACATAGTAGCCTAGTATGGTTATATGCATCTACATCATGGTTAATGAACACTTATTTGGTTTCTTCAAATCACTTGTATCATAGTATCTTGCTCAAACCTAGTAACTGAACAATGCAATTGCACACACATTTGTATTTGAGAGATTTTGTTTATCATTATGATAAATCAAGATTGGCAATGAATTCACATATGCACATGGGATTCCTTATAAATCTAACTTTTGTCTTCAAAATACTTTGAAATATTATTTTTGCAACTTGTTTGGAATAATCAAGTACAATTATTTTTCACAAAGACAACTATAGAATTAGAAAAATAAAATTTCTTCCAAATTACACAAATCAAATCATATATATCTGATTGACTTTCGCAACGATGGTATACTTTCAAAACCAAAATTAGAATTTTATGCCTAGCGCAAGTCCTCATTATCATATTTTTTGTTCATCAAAAATCAATCATGCAATAAAACTATCCTTTTTTGGATTTTCGCGATGATGGTATAAGTCTATACCTACATATTCTATGCCTAGCGCAAACCATTGTAACAATTTTTATTCCCCATTTATTCAAAATCATAAAAACCATATGACTTAATTCATTATGTTACACAAATTATACTTTTCAAAAGCAAACATATTTTCATTATTTCATGTCATTATGTCAACCTTTTTGCAATGATGGTATAATTCCTAACGAATTATCCAAAAATTTTATCACCCTTAGGAATTTATGCCTAGAAAAAATCATTTTAAAACATTATTTCATGCACAATATTTTTATGAAAATCTGAAAACAAACCATCATCATCATCATCATTTGCACTATTGCACCAAAGTCTTAAGACAGTCTCTTAAGCACTCTTTTACTTTTAACAATATTTCTATAAATGGGACTAGCTTGACGACCGAGTGAGCAGCGACTCCATGAAATGGTCTATAATAGCGACAATGTCCTTTGAAATTATTGTTAGAAGTCTCTTTTTATTTTTATTTTTTTATTATCACATCACAAACAATCAATTTGTTACATCAGATTATTTCATTTAAAATATTACCTCATGACATCACAAATTTTAAAATTTCAAAACATAATTTCATGAATCCTCAATCCAATTATCAAATCAATCAATCAAACATAAAAACATCATAAAAATACACATAACACAAGTCATATGATCAAAAACATATCATATATCAAACATAATTTCATTCAAAAATAATTCAATTAATTTTGTTTTTTCGTGTTTTTACCTCAAACGTTCGATTTGGGTAAAAACACGGAGGGGGCACCATAGTAAGCTGTCGTACGATTCGACCAAGAATCATCGCCTAAAAATGGGATTAATTTTTTTTTTTTTTGCTTTCTCGTAGATCGAGAAGAACTCATCTTTAATGCATTTTCTTCAAAAAATTCGCTAAAGAGGGGGCAAAATGTAGCACCCTAAAATTGGCGCAGTAAAATTGGAAAAATTACATTCACCTTAGTAAATAAATTTAAATTCAAATTTAACCTCCCAAACCGCCCGTGAACCGCCGAGAAACCTGTTTCCCATTTTTTCGCGTTATTTTTAGGAGTTGTTTTGACCGTTGGACGATATCGTCACCGATCAGACGATATCGCCCCAGATTTGACGATTTCGTCTGGACTAGAACGTCCAGACGATTTTGTCGCAAAATTGAATTTGCATAGATAGACTCTGTTCCAATGGGTCTCCAATCCGGGCAGAAGCGTGTCTGCGCCGTTGGGACCCTCCCCCGTTGGAGATCTCCCAAATTGGGAAGATCTCCAACCTCCCAACAACTTTCCCTAAGCTTATTTAACTCTAAGACTTTTCCCTCCCCAACCCCTGGCTGAATTCTTATGCAAATCGACTCCCTATGTGCTAGAACACTCGAATTTGTTTTTTGCACTATTCCTATAGTAATTTTATTGCAGGTATATCACTGGTTTTCAGTCGAAGCCAGCACCTATCATAGCCGACGAACCTGTCAAGATCGGAGGCGATCCTGTCAAATTAGGGACGATCTCGTACTGATGCGAGATGATCTCGACTGCAGCATACATCGAGGCAATCAATGCCTGAAGTTTGCTCTTCTCTCTTTTCTCTCTGTCATTTTATGCTATAAATCAGATCATTTATTTAGTTTTTATTCTACTTTGCATCTGGAGTTCACCCATCTAGTTTAGATTGCACATTAAATTCATGATTTGCCATCATAATGCAATGATCTATTTTACTTTTGTTTTAAATTATTGCTTAGTATTCACCTTGTTCTTTAACATATTTTGCCTCTTTTTTGCATAGTAGAATTGCTTGTATTTTACATCTGTTCCCTGTTTTGCAAGTTTCTGATGAATTCGTCAGATTTGAGACGATTCTGTCTGTCTCAGACGATTTGGTCAAATTGTAGGCGATATATCGAATCCCAGACGATCCAGACTACTTCAAGCATCAGAAACTTCATCAGACATCCCGGATCAGGTAATCTCCATTAGCCTCCTGCAAATTCTCTATTTTTATTCTCCTTTTCGTTTACTTGTATTCATTTAAATTGCATTTTCATGTAGTTTAAGTTAGAATCATTCGGCCAAACCTAGGACTTGAATGCTTAAGACTAAAAACGAACACATCAAAACACATTCCCAAAACCTAGGCGTGGAAACTGCCGCCAAATGTTTCCTGGTGAACCCACCATCCGTAAAAAAATCACCAAAATACACCTCCCTTGAGAGGCGGGACCTTCGTAAAGTCCTCTCGTCCGAGGTACCGCATCATCCTTTTCCCATCCTCCTTCTGGGCACGGATCCAATAGCCTGAAGGTAGGGATGCGAAAAATTTGGAGCGATACAAAAACAAAGGCATTTTTGGGCCTGTAGGGATAAAAACAAACAATGAATGATTTTATGGAGAATTTAAGAAAGTTCAGTGTTTTTGAGATGATAGCACGTTTGCCCCTAACAAGGGGCGAACGCTCCATTCACCCCATGTTCAGGCGAACGAAACAACAAAAAAAACTCAAGAAGAAGCAAGAAGCAGTGCGACAAAACTTATTCGCATTCACCCCAGTTGAGGGATAAACGTCCCGTTCGCCCCTCCTTTAAGCGAACGCACTTCAACATTCGAACGCATTCGCCCAAAGGAAAACCAACATTGCGTTCGACCTAGTGGAGGGGCGAACGGTATTGGGCGAACATACCCTGAGAAGAGAATAATGTTGCGTTCACCCTGGTTGAGAGGCGAACATCCTGTTCGTCCCTCCCATGGACAAACACGTTTTAAGAGAAGATCATGAGTGCTTAAAGGAAGATCGGGTGAAATGGATTTTGTCATAAGACAAACATAATTTTGGGTGAAATGGATCACAGTCAAAGTCTCCAAGGGTGCCAGATTTATAAACATTAAATAATGGTGGCGATAAGTAACTCAAATCATGGATCCAAAGTAGAAAATAAGTTGTGCAAGAAAAGGAGGATTTTCATGATTTCCAAGGCATAGAGACGTTTCCAAAGTATACAATGCTTTCCAAATTATTTGTGCATTGTTGCCCGAGTTGCTAGTTTTCTTGGGAATTATTCCTTGAAATATGGATCATTGTCCTTGAGGGAGAGATTTTCAATGATTTCAAGGAGGAATTTTCTCATTTTTATTTCTGATCTATGAGTATTTTGTTCTCTTGTATATTTAATGAAAGAGGTGAAATCCTCTATAAATACTAATCAAATTTCCATTGTAAAGGAGTTTAGACACTTTTGCGAGAATACTCTCCAAGTTCTCTGCATCAATACAAGGCATCAGACTACTGTATTTGCAAGTGATCTTGTGTGCAATTTTCTTCTGTACTATGCACTTCATGTTTCTTGTTTGCTGCTACATTTAAATTTTATATTTGGATTTAAATATTGCTAGTGATGGAGTGAGTGCTAGAGTGTTATTCTAAAGGTTATTACTGCAAGTTTAGAAGTAAATTCTATTGCTTTCCCTTTTGTTAAATGTTATTTCATTCTTGGATGAATTTCCTGCTGTTAGTCTGCCCCAAATCCTATGCTCTTGGCCTGTGGCCATATTTCCCATTTCTTTCCATATTTTTTTCAATTTCTTTCCTGCATCCCTAGTCTTCAACCAGTGTAGTATTAGTAAGGGAACCATCCCTCTCTGGATATTGGTACGGGGGACATTTCTTTCCTTTGGCATTTCAATGTTGGTCGTATCTAGGGCGTACAAACATAGTGTTTTTGATTAGGTAGATATTTTACCAACACAATCATCAGGGGCTAGAGTAGATAACCTCCCTAATAATTGCTAGTCTGGCAATTTTCTTTATGTATAGATAAATTAATTTTGTATACTCAATCTACTGCTTTGTAGGACAACTTCTATAGACTATGAACAACTCCCTTTGATAAAAAAAGTAACACACTAGGATCTTATCCATAGTCCTAATTATTGTATATGCTAGAGATCAAAATGACCAAATGATATAATCCTAAAACAAAATTTCTAAGTGTAGGAAAATCAACATACCAAGACTTATAAAGTCCTCCTAAAACACTTAATTTTATAAGCAAAGATAGTTGTAGCAATAACTACACACTCAAAACTAAAGAAAATACACATACATCTATACTACCTAGAAGGAATCAACTTAGTTGAAGTACCTCTAAGAGTGGCCCCTTTCTCTTGTGGTACCTAGGGTTGATGCCTCAAACTATTTTATGAAATTATAATCGAGTAATAAAGTGAAGAGATTTTATTAAAATGAACAAAATTGTAATTTTATCATTACAACACCTCATTCTAATTCAAAATGTAATTAAATTATATAAATTATTTTTTATCTAATTATCTATTAACCAAACATTCACATCACTTAGAGTTCAATTTATATAGCAATGGTCTACACAAAATATTATTTAAATTCTATTTCTAATTAGATTATAACAATAGTAATATATTTCATTATCCCTACAAGATTCTCAAATATACTTAATGCTGCTATTAGAATAATCAAGTTTGAAAACATCTTACTATTGGAAAGGACAAGTGCTTCAATTGGTGGTAAAATGCTAAATTATTGGACTTATCTATATGGGTGATTGTTATTATTGTTGGTACATTTTCCATGGATGTTGCTATAGCCAAATGGTGAAGTCATTAGCCATAATGAAATAGGGGACATCTAGAAAAATGATTAAAACTGAAATTTTTGAGCAAATGAATGAGCAACATCTAGATTGGTAATGGCTACAACTTTAGCCTTAATTAAAAAACTATGATATCTACAACTAGTCACTACTAGCTTAGTCATTGAAGTTCCTTCAGTCATTAATTAGGTTTTCAAGTATGAGTATTTAGACTTTCCTTGCTACGATGTGGATCAAGGTGCTACTAGGTGATACATTAGAAATTTAGTAAAATACTTGTGCACTAGTATTTCTATATTATCATGTGGTTCAAGGTGCTACATCCTGGGTGCTACCTATGGTGAACATCCATGAGTAGTCATAGGGTAACTAGAATAACCATAGCATATTGGTTGGGGCACTCAGACTATAGCAGACACCTTGGACCATGGTAAAAATCCATTTGGACCTCATAAAACATAATAAGGGAAATATTCTCTTGCCTAAGAAGATCAAGTTGATATACCAAAATCATCAATGTAGCCAAACAACATAAACACTTCTCTACATCCTTCTTAATCATTCTAGAATATAATAAATGGATAATAAATCATCTTGGACATTAAAAGAGTGAACAAGCATCCATTACTATGATATTGTATTTCATATGTAATAACAATAAACCATTGTTATATTGGGCTTATTAGAAATAAAATTCATAAAAAAAAATATATTTCAACACCTTAGAGAAGAAATGAGATGAACCAGAGCCTACCACCTATCACATATTGATTGAATGATTATCTACAACCAATCTACGTCTTTGTCAAATTATGAAATAACACTTAGAATACTTTAATCAGATATATATACCCTCATAATCACAAAAAATATTATGTTGGAGCCACATTAGCTAACATTGTATGGATGGTTTGAGCAGCCTGGAATGATGAAGTTCAAACTAGAGACTTCATGCAAGAGATATATGCTAGGGTATCTAGACTATCCATGTTCTCACATAGATGTAAACACAAAAGTGTATTCCCTATTCCTTTAGGTAGGCCATGACACATAATTTACACACAAAAAACAACCTTTTCTTCCTTATACAATATACTGACTTGAATCTTGAACTTATAGAAAAAGAGACATCACCACCATGCTAGCCAATATGCCCAACTACAGGTTGGGATTAATATTACCATGATGACATCATAGGTTAGCATCTAAGATATGATTACCAATATCATTTTGTACCTTGACCAACAAGATATTTAAACTATGAACTTGGATTCTATGAGTTCTTAAGCTTGTATTGGTTGGGATCATTGGTGATCTTGTTGGGTCCCAGATATGTGTACACTTGCAAGGCATTGGGTATTATATACGACTATAGAACTTGTTAGAGGACCTAGCCTATATGTTTCTACTAATAAACTCCAAGTTATATGACTTGTTGATCTCCATTCATTACTCATCCATAGAATATGTGGGAAGGAGTTAACACATATATGATAATTGAAAAATGAAAACTAAAACTACATGAACATAATGGAGAAAAAGAATTATAGGACTAGAAAACTAGAAATAAATTAAACAATATTTGAAAAGCAAAAACATACCTAAAATTAATCACTACGATAACTAATTATTAAAAACTAAAAGAACATCCTTGGCGGGCGATGGCAGCGATGAGCGGAAAGGTAGCGACGGGAGGGCACGGGAGCAGGAGCGCCAGCACTATGAACCTAGGCACCAAAAATTTGGAGGGCCGCAACAAGGCAGAGTGAGGGCAGTCAGAGAATGGAGGCTCAACGGAGTTAACCGAAGATGGAGGCAGACATGGGAAGGATCCACCTGACAAAGGGAGAGACTGCCAACAGAAATCATATGCAGAGGCAACGGCTTCTGAAACCCCAGTGCCTGAGTCTCCATATCCTTTCGGGGTTCTCCCCAAGTCGGACACCGTTCTGTGCAATGTAAATTCCCAACCAGAACCTCAAGTGGAAAAGGATCAGTCTCCTTCTCGTATGTCTGCTCAGGCTGATTCCTCTATTTTTCAAAACCAGAAACCTCCTGAGTCCCTGCTGGAAGAGTATCTGCTGGGCAAGAGGGACGAACAACATGGCAACATTAGTTCGTGAAACACTAGAAATCGGAAGCAAGGGGTGGATTTCAGCTGTGAAAGAAAATAGGGGTGACCTCCTAACAAAGAAAGAAGGGATAAGGAAACGGTAGCAGAAATTGCAAATGGATCCCAGCGGTTGCTTTTCAAGAAGATTTTGACTCTCTGGTGGGTGATTTGCGTGTCCCAAAACCTCCCATCCAGTAGGGAAAGGGAGGCAAGAAATTCTTTAAAATGTCCAGATGAAAATTCTCTCATGGAATGTGAGAGGTCTTAATGGAGCGACCAAACGTAGGGTGGTGGTCGATCTCCGAAAGAAGTCTAACCCATCCATCCTCATTTTGCAGGAGACTAAGTCTGATGCCTCTACCTTTGTCAAGGTTTCCAGGGCCATTTGGGCCAAGGCCAAATTCCTTTCCAGCCCTGCATTAGGTTCTGCAGGCAGTCTCATGGTGTTGTGGGACTCTGACAAGGTCGAGGGTAGTTTTCTATCGGCTTCTAGCAGGACTATCAATGTCCTCTTTCACTCCAAGGTTGATAATTTTTCATGGATTTTGACCAATTTTTACGCCTTGAACTCTGCTTCGGAGTGAGCTGAGTTGTGGAAAACCATCTCTCTGATGAGGGAAAGTTTTAGTGACTTCCCGTGGGTTGTGGGAGGGGATTTCAATTGCCCTCTTCATCCCTCTAAAAATAAGGGAGGCGCTGAGCTGGCCAGCCATAGCATGGAGGATTTCAAAGATTTTGTTTCGTCCAATAATCTTCTAGACATCGAACTTAAGGGGGCGTCCTTCACCTGGAGCAACAGGAGGATTGGGAGCAATCTCATCTAGGTCAAGCTCGACCGGTTCCTCATTTCCCACGAAGCTATTCCCTTCCTCGACGTTGTAACTCTCTCAGCTTTGCCAAGAATCGGGTCGGACCATAATCCCATTCTGTTAGAGGCCACTGGCGGGCCTAGGTTTAAGATCCCTTTCAGATTTGAGTCCATGTGGATTTCCCACAAGGATTTCAAACAGTTGGTTTTAGAATGGCGGTAGGTGACGGTGGTTGGTTCAGCATCCAAAAGACTGGCCCTAAAACTTAAGATGATTAAAAAGAACTTAAAGGCATGGAATAAGGAGGTTTTTGGCAACATTTTTGAGTCTAAAAGGTCCATCTCTGAGTGCTTGAAGATTTTAGAGGAAAATATGGAGGTCGAAGGGTATTCTGAAGGCCTCAGAGAGGAGGAACAGAGCCTCCTAGTGGACTATCATTCCATTCTTGCCAGTGAGGAAACATTTTGGCGTCAGAAGTCCAAGGATCTCTGGCTGAAGAGCGGTGATTCAAATTCAAAGTTTTTCCACGCGTCTACCATGAGACACAGGGGGTCCAACAAGATCAGATAGGTGTTGTGTAAGGATGGGCGCACTACCAAGGAGATTGAGGAAATTCAAAGCGAAGGAGTCGATTTATTCCAGGATTTGCTGGGTGCTCCTCCTGATAGCGTCCTCCAATTTCAAAAATCCTTGCTTGCTAATTTCCCTACCAAAGTCCCCCATGAGGCAAGTATTAAACTGCTGGAACCTTTTTTCCCATTTCGAGATTAAGGATGGTCTTTTTTCCATGCAACCAGATAAGGCCCTCGGGCCTGATGGGTTCCCCCCTCGATTCTTTCAAGTTATGTAGGATGTTGTGGGGCCTGATGTCTGTGAGGCTATCTTAGAAATCCAAGCATCAAGATCCATCCATTTGAAGCTCAACTCTACCTTCCTAGCTCTCATTCCTAAGTCACCCGCCTACAAAAGTTTTTCTGACTATCGTCCCATAAGCCTCTGTAATGTTTTCTACAAGATTCTTACCAAGACCATTGCCAATCGTCTGAGATCCCTCCTCCACTCTTTGGTAGGTCCAGCTCAGGGGAGCACCGTTAAGGGTAGAAATATCCTTGAAGACATAATTACTATTCATGAAACCCTCCATACTACCCAATGTTCCAAGAATGCTACGCTTTTCCTTAAACTAGTCATGAACAAAGCTTTTGACAGAGTGGACAGGAGGTTCCTTTGTGCTGTCCTTTGCAAGTTGGGCTTCCATCATCACTAGATTGACCTTGTGAATAGTTGCATTTCCACTTCATCCTTTTTTGTGTTGATCAATGGGTCCCCCGCTGGATTCTTCTAGAGTGCTCGCGACCTCAGACAAGGTGATCCTCTATCTCCTATTTTATTCATTCTTTTGGCAGAGGTCCTTAGCTGGTCTTTGAATGAAGCCCTCTGTCGAAGCAAGATTTTTGGCATTCTGCCTACTTCAAGAGTTGATCCTGTCACTCACCAACAGTTTGTGGATGACACGCTCATATCCACTAGAGCGTCTATCACTCAGGCCAAATCTATCAAGCGCATTCTGTCCCGGTATGAGAAGGCTTTTGGCCAAAAAGTTAATTATTTGAAGAGAAAAATTTATTTTGTTAATACCCCTCTGCGTAGGCAAATTTGCATTGCCAGAATCCTTGAATGCACTATTGATTCCCTTCCAGCAACTTATTTGGGGCTGCCGCTAGTTTGCAATGGGTGAGGTGGTGGGAACATCTGGAATTCGATTTTGGAACGACTTCATAAGAAACTCAGCACTTGGAAAGGCAAATTGCTATCTCAAGCTGGGAAGGCAACCCTCACCAAATCCTGTCTTCAAGGAATTCCCACCTATTTCATGTCTGTTTTCATGCTTCCTATGTTTATCCATTCCAAAATCGAGCAGATTCAAAGGATTTTTCTCTGGTCCGACAACGAAGATAAATCTAGAATTCCTCTAGTGGCGTGGGATAAGGTTTGCCTTAGAAATGACCAAGGGGGCATGGGATTGAGAAGATCCTGGCTCATGAACACTGTCTTAATTGCCAAACATGCTTGGAGAATTCTTATTAATGCATCGACAAAATGGGTCAATATAGTTAAAAGAAAGTATCTTGGGGAAAATTCTCTCCTGGAAGCTGAGTCTCCTCATGAAGCTTTGGATTTCTGGAAGACGGTGCTTCAGGGCCGTTCGGTGATTAACAGGGGTGCTCGTTGGATCTTGGGGGATGGATCCACGATCATTTTTTGGAGATACAGGTGGGCTACAGATGAAGCTCTCACTGTAAATCAGAACTTGGCTGGCTTGAGGGCCCAGATTGATCCAAACAGTCATCTCAAGGTTTCGGATTGCATTGACCGGAGTTCCCTTCCCCCTCGATGGAAACTTCCGACGGTGGATGGGTTTGATAATGAGGTGAATTTCTTGTATAGTGTCCTCCAATCGGTGTTAATTCCTTCGGTCATAAGAGACGACATAATTATTTGGAGCAACACGCAGGATGGGCGATTTTCTATTAAGTCCGCTTATGATCTTCTGTCGTGTGAGGCTGCTATGGACCCCCGGTGGAAAGCAATTTGGAGGAAAGGGATTATTCCTAAGATAAATTACTTTGCTTGGATTACCTTTTATAACAAAGCCCTTACCATAGACAATCTCCACAAGAGAGGCTTTGCAATTCCCAACAGGTGCTATCTTTGCTTAGCTGACTGTGAAACATTCGATCACTTATTTTTGCATTGCCCCTTTTCCCATTTGGTCCTAATTTGTGTGTTGTCTTCCTTCCAAGTACTCTGGTGCTCCCCTCGCTCCCTTAAAGATGCATTCCTCCAATGGCCCAAGCCCTTTAAGAATTCTAAGCTTCGATTCCTTTGTGAGGCTACCTTTCACCATTCCATCTGGAAAATTTGGCTAGAGCGTAATGCTAGAGTCTTCGACAAGATCCCTAGAATGGCTCCCTCTGTTTCCCAACGGGCCTTATCCTTTGCTGTCGAGAATTCAAAAACTATTCCCAGCTCCCGCCCTCACAATCCTTGGGAGGCAATTATTTTCAAAAGATTGGACCTTGGCTCCTCTTCCAGAGTTGACTCAGTGAATGGCCGCAGGGAGGTCACTTGGACCAAACCTCCTTTGGGGTGGATCAAACTTAATTTTGACGAGGCTGCTAAAGGCAACCCAGGGCCCGCTGGTTCCGGGGGCTTGTCAGGGACCATAATGGGAAGCTGATCTTGGCCTACTATGAAAATCTAGGCCCTCAAACCAATCATTTTGTCGAAGCCCGTGGTGTGTTGAAAGGGTTGCAGGTCATATCGAATGATCCTAGGCCTTTAATTATTGAAGGCGATTCTCTAAACATTATCAACTACCTTTGTGGCTCCAAAGACCCGTCGTGGTGGGTCCTGAATATCATCCTCGAGGCTAGGATGCTCCTCTCTCGGTGCTCCAGGTGGGAGGCGGGGCACATCTACAGAGAAGGTAACCGGGTGGCGGATCACTTGGCCAACAAAGGACTGATGACCACGTGCCCGGTTGTTTGGCATTCTTGTTTCCCAACCGAGGTGGACAGTTTGGCCAAGGCAGATATTCCCTCATGATGAAGAATTTGTATCATAGGTCTTCTCCCAAAGTTTGTTGATATATTGTCTTCGGCTATTATTTCGTTTTAATGTATTTCAAGATCAAGATTTCCAAGACTGTCCACGTCTTCTGGGGCCCTCGGGCATTTTGTATTTCCCTGTCTTTTTTATGAA
Source organism: Wollemia nobilis (assembly GCA_028583015.1). Lineage (NCBI taxonomy): Eukaryota > Viridiplantae > Streptophyta > Pinopsida > Araucariales > Araucariaceae > Wollemia > Wollemia nobilis. Next base: position 2,088,948 of record JAQPPZ010016958.1, on the reverse strand, counting down.
CTGCTCTATTTACCCAGCCATCCGACATGAAATATCTTTTAGCAAGGCTGATTTTGTACATAAGGTTTTGGGATCCTTTATAAAAACCCACAATTAATCTATTATTATAATTACCAAAAAAAAAAAAAACTAAAAGAACATAATTGAAAGGATTAATGAAAACTTCAAACGGGTGTCTATCTACTACATACAAAAATATAAAAGATTATCATGGAGGTTATCACCAACTACATGCTTGTAGTGGGTCCAAAATCCAAGGATAGACGTAGTTCCCCATGGAAATATGAGAAAACATTACATGCTTAGAATTTGAATAAATGGTAGATTTACCATTATTGAACTTGAATAAATTGCATAAACTAAGAATTGTTTATCCACTATTCTACTATAAATATTAACTACAAAACCAAGTTCTATTAGCTAACTAACTTTACTACTTTTGCCTAACATTTATCCTAAACTATATACAAAATTTAAAGGGGACCATGAAACTTCATTGAACTATTTTCCATCTCTCAAGGGATGCATTTAGTACTACCATGGCCACATTCTACTTCAAAACAAAATTACAGTTTGTATTGGATTTTATTTATTTTGGAGAATCGATGTTCCAATTTTGGGTGGCTAATATAGTTTATAAAGGAGCATAAAGATTAACTAGAATTATTACCAACCGAAATTATCTTTTAGTTCCTATCATTAAAGCAATTACCTAATCTACTAGAAATGGTCCACTCAGTTTAAAATTGTTACAACATTAAGTTTTCCATTTATCAATCTATAGATGATGATTAGAGTGTTTCCTCTTCTTTAGAATAATTGATGCATGCAAGTTTGTATAGTTGGGAGTCACTAAGTAGTTTTCTTAATGTCTTTACCAACTACCTTTTCTACAATTCAACAATTACATATTTCCATAGTTCAATAGGGTCACTTCAAATCCTAGCAACACCATCCTATTCACTTTTCCACAATGGGTTTATATTTTTGTGACATACAAAGAATTATAATTCACTCAAGGTGAGACAATTAGTATCAACATGCACCATTTTGCACAAAATTTCAAATAAGAAAATATTCACATTTCCATATAAACCAAACTTATATTATGTCATACAAAATATAAAATTAGTTGTCATTATCGTTAAGTACAAAAATAATGGGGGTTTTAAGGCAAAAAAAGTCATATATATGAGTCACTTGAGTGACTTATGAGGTTCAATACTTTTTTTTGACCACTAGCTTAAGGGTGAAGGACAATTGAATAAGTAATACTTGTATTGATTTAAATACTAAACTACAAGATGTTAAGAAATTTGATATCTCTATTAGATGTAATAATCAAAGCAACATTGATTAAATAATGTTTTGGTGGTGTATTCTCTTGATATTTTCTTTTGAAAAGGTACTAGGATAATCATTTTTTAAAACCAATTATCACATACATATGATCATTCCCGTAGCACCTTGTTGGAATTCCTTACATTATGTCCATTGAGACTAATATATAGGACTTGTCCCATGTGGATAGTAGTATTTCCAATCCTTATTTCTTCTTTGGAAGTTTGGAAATTAGACAATCAACACATGGTTTGACATATTATAAAGGTATTTAGGCCTATACAAGTGCTTTTTTAGAATACTTTGTCTTGGAGACATGGAAATTCCTTATTTTCAAGCTATAATGTACTTACTATATTAGCTTCTTTCTCTAATGGGAATTCAAACATATCCTAGGAAACATAAAAGTTATCCTATAAATGCACCTCAAAAATATGTTTACTTGAGAGTCATTCTTGATAGATGCTATTGAAATTAAAATCTAATTAATTTTCGATAAAATCAATTGGATGTTTTATTACAATAAACACTAAAGACTATGGTGAATGCAAAATTTGGCAATTGGATTAGGTGTTCTATAATTGTTTTGGTACTTCCTTTTTATAGTTGATATTTAGATAAGTTACCACATGATGTTAGACCTTTCCAGTGTTGGTCATACTATATATTGCTTTTAGATTACAAGAATTATAAATGTTTATGATATGTGTGAATGATAATATCCTTTTACAAGATGTAGTGTTTGCACTAATCATATACTTGAATAATGTAATGGTTCCTTTAAAGATGATGTGAAGACATATTATCATATTGAGATAGCTTGTTCTATTTGAAATTGATGTCCTTATTGGGTATGTACAGTGAATCAGATAATGGTGGCAAATAACTTATTTTATTATTGATGTCCTTATTGGGTATGTACAATGAATCATATAATGGTGGCAAATAACTTCTTTTATTATTGATGTCCTTCTTGGGTATGTACAATGAATCAGATAATGGTAGTAAATTTGTTATTATTGATTTTTATCATCATAATTTTAAACTTGTTGCTTTGATTAATAATCTTGCAACACCATTTGGAGTCGATTAGGAAAACCTTTGTGGTTGCATCACCTCTAGAATTATATAGTATTGGTTATTGAACATGATGATGATGCTTCATGATCCAAAATCATAAACCCTATGGTACTCCCGCATGTATAAATTAATAAGGATATCATACACATTGAATGGAATGATATTAGAACATTTCAGCCTTGAGAAGCTTAATTATGAAGGATATTTGATATTATTTTGTGACATGAATAACTTTTTTTGTTAAATCCATCTCATATTATATGGTTGAGGATGTCACACCTTGGACAACTTCTTCTTTATATTGCAAAATATAATTTAATCATTTTGGTCAAGGCTAATAGTGGTTTTGTAATCCTATAGGCGCTCTTGATGTAAGCCTAAGGGTATGAAAATAATTTAATGTATTCAACCCTATCAGTATTGGTTAAAATATTAAAATGGAAAATCTTATAATTTATAATCTAACCTTAAGCCATGTTGTCTTGGTTTAATATATTACGTAATTATAATTGGGGATTAGTATCTACTATAAATATACCATAATTATTGATCTATTGTATTAGTATATACGATATCATGGGGTGCCCTATCCTTATTTAATTTACTATATATTTTTAATGTATTTTGCTCTCTTATTTCATCTTGGTCTTTATATCTAATTTATGGTGAATGTTATGCTTTGTAAAATATCTAGAAAATAATATGAAGTCTAATATGGTATCAGTAAATTTTTAACACTCGATCATCTTGAAGCTCTCCTCTCTTTGATGTGAAAGGAGAAAAAGAAGAAAAAATAACTATTTTTTCATTTTTGTAGAGAAAATATCAAATTTTAAAATCAAAAAATAAAATTTGGTATACAAAAATTTGTGCATATATTGAACATGAGTATTTTCAAATGGATATTAGTAGGAAGAGAGCTAGTTCAAAAATAAAATGTCATTGTTCTTCATTTAACATATTCTTGTGGTGCAAAAACAAAAACATTTGAAGTCATGATATTATGGGATTGAATTCCAACTCTTTGCATGTCTAAATCGTTCTAAAATATATATAAGTAAGCATATAACTTCTATGGAATCATGCCACTTCATTATAGTTAATGCATAGATCATATTAGTGAGCACAAATATCCTCAAGTATTTTAAATTTAAATGGCACATGTTCAAATTGTGCCATTCCTTTTTCCAAGGCAATTCATTCTTTTTGGATGGGAGGAGTTATTGTTTTTATAGGACATGAGTGCTTTGGTTCCATCCTATGCCTAAACATCTTGGCTAGCATACAAGTAATTAAACATTTCTTAAGCATAGATCATGCGTTTTATTTGGCCAACACTATTTATTTATTGAGGTTTATTATGTAGCCTTCAAGGAAGACAACAATAGCATATGGATCCAATAGTAACACCTACAATCTCGATCAACACAAACATTTTTAAAGCACACATAGAATCCAAAGTCATAGGTTTATATCCCTCATAGGTCAAGGTACACAATATTCTATTCATATGTGTTTTATATGGTAACTTGTGATGCCTTCATGGCAATATTAATCCAAATATTAGTTGGGCATGGTGGTCAACATATAGTGTTGGTGTATCGTTTCCAAAATATCTAAGTTTTGAGTCATAGTGTTTCAAGTTAAGGAAGAAAATGTTGCTTTTTTTGTATGTGCCATGTTCCATAACCTACCTCAATGTGCAGGATACATTATTTTGTCTTGATGTCTATGTATGGGTTCTTATCTAGTCTAGCTATCGTAGTGTGTATATTTTGCCTGAGGACTCTGGTTTAAATTTTTTTATTTTTTTAAGTAATACTGCTTATACACATCCACCATGGGGATTGAACTTAGGTCACATCACCGATAATTCAAGTGGCATCCTTATCGGTAAACCACACTCATGGGGATACTGGTTCAAACTTTTTTACCTTTAGGTTGCTCAAACCGTATGTGTTAGCTAATGTGGCATTAGCATGGAAATTTTATGTGAATGTGTGTGTCTATATATATATATGGAGAGAGAGAGAGAGATGACGACCCATATCCAATTATAGCATTCCAAGTGTCATTTCATAATTTGAAAAAGATGGAGACAATTTGAAGACAACTATTCAATCAACACATGATAGGTAGTAGATTGTAGTTCATTGAATTTATCCTCTAACATTTGGAGATTTATTTTTTTATGAATTTTATTACTAATATGCCTTAACTTTCAAAGCCATAACCTTTGCATACAGAAGTGTTTGGACACCGTTTTTAATATTATACATTTTTTAATATATATACATTGGTAACATTAGCTCAATCACTTATTATAGTGTTGTAGGATATTTTTGTGTAATATGGATCCTTTGGAATATGTTACTTTGATCTGCATATCAAGGCTTATGATGGTTGCATGAAGGACAATTTACAAGGTCAATTAGTGGTTCCTTATAGGTTATGGCTAGAGTGATCTTGTAGAAGCTTTGGGTGTACTTTTGTCTAAAATGTACCTCAACAGACTCACACAACAGAAAGTTATCAAAAGATGTAAATATAGAAATAGACTTAGAAATAAAATCTCGTATTAATCATGAGATATACTTAGAGAGGTTAAATACAAAGTGATGTTGCAAGGAGTAGGATGCTTTATTTTGTAGAGGTGCACAATAGTGAGAAGAAACAAAAGAGAACGTAAGAAGATATCTTGGTTCTTTGTTTCTAAATTAAGAAAAAAAGTCTTATGCTACATTTTTATAGAGTATACAATATTACAAATATGCTAGAAGGTAAAATACTTCATACTTTTTTCAAAATTTCTTTATTTAGAAGAGGTTATGGATGTGAAACATACTAATACACTTCTCTTGAAAGATAAAACCCATGAGATTCCAAAGAAATCTTTCTTGGAAAAAGACACCTTCCATTTCATTGGGCAAAGTTGTTGAGTCATGAAATGGATTCTCCATATTCAATAATTTTAAAATTTTAAGATTTTTAACACATCTTAGTGATATAAACAACCATCCAAGAATTTAATTCTTATGTCTTTAAAATCTAGATACTTGTTCTTAAAGTGGAAAAATGGCTTAACTAAACTGAAACCTTCTGATGGTGATGTGTAGTAATGTTGTTGATTATTTGTTACACTTATACGAGTCCCAACAACTTACATCATTTTTAGATGAACTATTATTGGTGTTAGAGTATTAATGGCATCAAAGTGGTTTAGCACTGACATAGTCTTAGCACTGATGTAGGAGTTAGTGCTAGCCTATCTAGTGAAGAGTCTAGATAGGCACCAAAGCTATCTCTAGAGTAGCTTTAAAATCATATCCTGAGGAACTCTGAGAAATCATAAATATTCTTAGATCATTCATCCCCCATTAAGGAGCAATGGTTTCCATTACATCAACCCACAACTATGGAAAATATTTTTTGAGTTGGCCAAGTGTGTACCACTTTGATTATGATGGAAATTGACCTTGTTTTGCAACCTTGAATAGGTTGTGTGACCCCTAGTAAATTTTCTTACCAATTACTTTGATCAACTTGTCCTCTATGATAGGTTCTAGCTATGATATATCTACATCAACTAGATGTTTTACTGCCATAAGCTCTAGTATATGGGTAGATATGATTTGAGGAGTTTAGCATGAAATACTAGATGCATCCTCTAGTATGGTAATAGGTTGAGAATCAAATTGTTCTCTCTTATATAGCATTGAATGATGTAAGGACCATAATGTAGTGGTTTAATATTTGATGTAGGCTCAAGAATTATTCTCTTTAGGTGTAACTAAACCTTATACCCAACCTAGAATGTGTGCAATATCTTATACTAATCATGAAACTCTTTATACTTTTGTTGTTGGTATTACAATATTGTTGGACTTGTGTTTGGATATTTTATATTTACTAGAAGAATATTTTTAGCCTATCGACTTCCTTGGCTTGAGTTGGCATTATGGCATTAGTTAATACATCGAAGAAAAATTCCACTAGCGTGATAGGATGAAAAGTTAGACATGCTTGAAACGTACTATATCTTATGTAGGAATGAAAAACCTATTATGGGACTATTAAATATATGAAATATTCTTATCCCATATCCATGGGTGGTTGTGGTATAAGGTGTCTAAAACTTGGTGCACATGTTTGAGGTGTTCTTCCCATGTCTTACTAAACATGAGGATGTATTCTTGGTAGACAATTACAAAGGAGCCTATGAATGAACACAGAACACCATTCATCAGGCACATGAATGTTGTTGGGGTGTTGATCAAGCTAAATGGAATAATTAGCCATATATATAGTCACTCAAAGGTCTTTAAGCTTATCTTCTATAGGACTATATGATTGATAAGAACCTAATCGTAGTTATATTTGAGGTTACTCTTGAAGAAGAATTGTACCCCTTGGAGTTGTTCTAGTAATTCATCAATACACAATAAAGGATATTGGATCTTTATGGTGATCTTATTAGAAATTGAACAATCGATACATAAGTGTTAAATACCATCCTTTTTTGACACTAGCATGATAGGGCTATTGCATGATGATGAGATACGATGTGTTATAGTTTAAAATAATAAGAGGATTAATTGTGTTCTTACACAATGATGTGCATGGGCTCCCCATTGATCCAACAATGGGTGTGGATGAGATATTCTTGTTATTTAGAGGAATCAAACTTGGGGTATTATCTAGCAATTGAGTTCTTGTGCTCAAATATATGGAGTTTACGTCTTATTCTTTATTAAAAGAGAATGAACAACCATTATCCCCTAGATGAACCGCCAATATCTTCTACTTAGATGGATACTTTGAATTATTATTGTAGACACCAAATCCTAGCCACTTGTCCACCATCACCCTTTCCCGCCATTCAATGGCCCACTTTAGCCCTTTCCTACCATTCAATTGGCCATTCCATGCCTTTCCCACCATTTTTTGACCCATATTTGACCCATTTATATTTATTTTATATTATTTATATTTAAATATAATATTTTATATTATATTTTAATATATTTATTATAAAATATATCTTTATAGGCCAAATCAACCTTAGCCATCCGATCAGATCTAATCTCAACCGTCCATATCCCTTAATCTGTGTCACAATTAAAGTTTAATATCAGCCCTTGGATTTGCTTTTATCCTAGCCACACGATTTGGTAAAACCCTAAAGTAAACCCTAGGCTTGGTAATAAATAGGAGCATTCTCAATGCTCAACCCCTTGAAAAACTTGGAAAGCTTGAACGCTGGAGCTCTAATTTTCTTGTGAGATCTAACCTTGTTGAGAGATAGTTTCTTGTGAGTAGGTTGTGCCCTAGCTTATCCTTCCCCAAAATCCTAGCTTGCTCTAGGATTTTTGGATTCTAGCCACCTTCGCATCCCATTTTCGTCGTCGCCATTTTTCGTCCATCCATCGAGCCCTTCGCACCCCCCTGATCTGCTTCTGCAAATTTAACCCTTATTCATAGGTGCATCCAAGAACCTACCACATTCCATAGGTGCATCCGAGCACCTGCCACATTCCATAGGTGTAATCGTGCGCCAATCGCATTTTGCAGGTGCAACCCAATGTCTGTTTTTCCCTTAGCCACACACCAAAATTTGTCACATAATATCACCAAGTGTCGCAAGGGCACCCTACCATCAAATCTGCAATAGAGCAACATAACAACAAAGTAAATATTTTTGTATATTTTTTTGATGCTATTTAGATTCTGCATATTTTGTTCATTCAGATCTAGGATTTTTAGTTTGCATTTTTGAGGGTTCACACTGTGGAACCCTTATTTTTTTACTAATGGCTTTATGTTTGTTGTATGCGTAGGATCAAGTAGCATCAATCAAGGATTTTTCAATAGCTGCTGAAGCTAGAGTGACCCGATTACGGATAACCAGAAGCCCACTCACTTTGTTGGAAGCAAGATACATTGGAGACACTACTTGTTGTTGTAGCTAGGATTTTGGAGAACCCTACCACTTGTATTTATTGAATCAAAATAATTTCATTGAACGGATCAATTGTAACAAAAGGAGTTTCTTAGCTCCCCCCCATTTATTGAATAAAATCATATTTTGTGCAATCTCTTGTTCATATGAGTTATTTATTTCTATATTGCTTTAGTGTCATATTTTTGCTTCACAAATGGTAATCACGGTGGGACCCCACAAGGGTTATATTTAGGATTTACTTTTTTATTTCTAACTTAATTATGTTATTCATTTTGTAGGCTTTCAGGAGCAAAAAATGGATCATTTTCATCGGTTAGGATTTTTGGAAGCTTTGCAGCAGTTGTAGATAGATGCGCAGGCGCTCTACGACACCTGTTGATTCCCACAAGAACACAACTACACCTACACATATGCACATCTACACCTACAGAGGCGCTCTGTTGTTCTTGGCAGTAATTTGGAGCAGAGCGTAGGTTTTCAAGTAAGATTTGCAACCATTTTGTTCCAAAATCCTGCTTTTATGTATTTCAATATTCTGCTATATTTTTCAGATTTTGAGTTTAAGAAAAACACACATTAAGGAATCTAGAAATAAATTCATGTTAGATTGCATCTAGGGCATCTGTGCATTCATTTCATTCACATATTTTGGGTTTTCTATTTCAAGAAGAATTGCAAATTCAAATAATTCCTGCATCTTTCTGTTTGCATTTGAAAGTGAAAAGAATCAATTAGAATTTGTATCTTAGGAGTTAAGGGTTTCTTGTTTTACTTATCTAAGTTGGAAAAATACTTGAATGTAAAAATTATTCCTGCCCTTGGGTGGCACCTTTGTCAGAGAGGTGGATGAACCCTCCAGTTGCTATCTAGGCATGGGGTTTTAAGCAGTGTACTTCACACTCTTTAGAAGAAATTTGTATTTATGTGTAAAATAAGTTACTTTTAATATTTTTTGATCACAATAGAGAATATAAAAACTTAAAATTAATCACACACAACACATTGCACTTTAAATAGTAGTAACTGGATTTCATCACCGGTTGCTGCTTGAGGTTTGGTGACGGTGGCATTCATATCCATCCAACAACTCTCTTCCCCTAGACACCTTAGGACTACCCTTGAGCAAACTTTTTGGATTTCATCACCAACAAGAATCTCATTACCCCATCCAGCCATAGTCTTTTACCTTTATTTTTCATTAAAGAAGATTAGGATACACCAAACACACAAAACTGCCATATCTAAAAGGAGTTCACATTAAAAAGAGATAATCAATGAATGAGGTAAGACACACAAGGTGAAACTTAGGATTTATTGTTTTATTTGTTTCTAAATTCCTTAGCTTTATTTTTAGGTTTGAAATTTAACTATCCTGATATTGTATTTTGATTTAATTATTTTATGGTTTTAACTCGAAATAAAACAAAAATATTAAATCAGAATAATTAATGGAAAATAAAACAAGCACACCCGCTACTTTAGTGGCCAACCCTTCCAATTCCACCCAACCTAGTCCATCTAGGATCATTCACCAATCTCTCTCACAAGAGTTATTCATTCCCCAAAATAATGAACAATCATCCATCCAAATTGATAGGGACAAATTAGAGGTTATCTACAGGTCTTCTAACTATGTTCTCAAACCCCTTAGCCAAGACTAGTTAAACAAATAGAATTGGCTACATCTTGTCCATCCAACCCCACCCTAGGATATCCTAATTCTACCTATGAATATGATATGCCCTCATCTCCTAGTCCAGCTCAACAAAACTCGAGTGTTTTTAAAACTCATCCTCCATTTGGCTATACCTAAATATACTCCAATCCTTTGTATGAGGAGTATGTCAATGCTGCCTAACAGGTACCAAATTCCCAAGTTACCACATCAAGTGTAACTTGCACCATACCCCTTTCCTCTAATCCACCCGCATCCATACCATCATCTTCTAATCCATATAAAGCCTTGTTAATTTATTCTATGGCTAATCAATATCTCCAAGATATATCAAGTATCATGAATAAATTGCTTCTAGAGTATCAAAATGCTAGACAACAAGTTTAAATAGATCCTACGCATCATGTAGCTACAATGCAACCAACCATAGCCAACCAAAATTCAACTTGGGTACCCCAATATTTGATGGTGTCTATCCCCAATCCACCTCCAATCCAAAATTCAACCCCTCCAATCACCATTTCCTGTGGTCAACCCAACCAACTCCTAAATATTCTTCTTCATAAATATTATACTTCTTTCAATCATCAGTATTCCCCCATCAATTTCAAGCTAATCCATTTCATCAAAATCATATCATCACTCCACAACATCTTTCTTCTAGTCCATCACCAAGTCATAAGGTTATCCAAGGCTTCCACATTCCTAGGGAAGATCTTAGAATTGAGGCCATGCAGAAGCAAATAGATCAGTTGATGCTAAGTATTCCTGGCAGGTCAAGTCAAAAATCTATGCTAATCCAACTGATCCATCAACCAATCCATCCTTTGGTACCATCATAGCCATATCCAAAAGACTTTACGTTATCGAAGTTTGATAAATTTATGGGAATCGAGGACCCTAAGGAGCATGTTAGGTCATTTTTTCATGCATGCTTTCAGATTCAAAATGACAATGCTTTCATGCTCTGAATATTTCCTCAAATATTAGGAGGATACGCCATAGAGTGGTTCAATCAGTTACCAACTCATAGTATCTATAATTTTTCTCAATTAATTGACCTATTCCTTGAGCGTTTCATCCTAAACATTAAAAATAAAGTATCATTATCAGATGTGTATGAATTAAGATAATAGGAAGATGAAACTATCTATAACTTTGGAAACCATTGGAGGGTAGTAATTACCAAATTGCCATTCTCCCTCCCAATGGATGAAATCATTAAATTATTTACCAAGAGTTTCTCAAAACCCATCTCTTGGATGCTTCAACTTCATACATATCATTCATTTGAAGAAGCTTTGGCACAAGCTAGCGTCATTGAGGAAAAAAAAATCCAAGAGGATGATTAAGCCTAAGAAGAAAGACTAGCAAATTAAGGGCCAATTTAAAAGCAATCAGTCCAACCAAAATAAGTCATCTTAAGCCTCTTCGGCTAGTACATCCAATCAAGTCAATCAAGTGGTGATGAGTCAGCCTGTAATGGCTCAACAACCCATGCAACAACCGCAACAAATTGCTTATCATGTGGTCCTCTCAATAACTCAAGTAATCACATTACAAAACATAATGCCAAATGTAGTAAACCTCACCTGTCGACAACATGCTCGACCACAACACCAATACACTCCTTTAACAAAGTCGTAGTCTTCCATATTTTAAAATTTGTATGAAACAAATAAGTTAACTTTACCAAAAATTAGGCCTGATGACCCTACAAAACATAACAAAAATTATAGAGAACATCTATTTTACCCATACCATAGGTAAAATGGTCATGAAATCAACACATGCAATGTTTTTAAGAACATCATCCAAGACCTCATAGACTTGGGGGTTCTTAAGGCTGATAAACCCCTAGCTCCACAAAATCAAAACTTGGGAATATTTCAAACACATCTTCCTAACCATGAAGAGGCCCAAACTAATGTAGGAGGTAATAATCATATTACACCTCATAACCAAGTTAATTGTGTTCAAACTAATCAAAATTCTGTGGGAGCAGTCCATGTGGTCACAAGAGGTCAAAGGCAAAGTCAACAAAATGCTCAACAACCAAATGTGTAACAAACTTTCAATCCGCAACCTATTCAAACTTCCTCAAATCCATCCCTGCGAATCCATATTTCAAGTCCACCAAATCAACCAATACGTCGTCCTCTAAGGCCAACATGATGAGCAAGATGCAACAAAAGTATTGTCATTGTCAACATAGTCAGGTTGATCAGTTGATGCAATGGACAGGAGTTCATTGATGAGCAAGGTGCAGCCAAAGTATTGTCATTGTTGTCAACACAGACAGAGGATCGGTTGATGCAATGGATAGGAGTGCAGAGGTCATTAGATGGATCGGTTGATGAAGTGAACAAGAGTTGAAAGCAGTCAAAGCATGTACAGTAAATTTCCAAGAAGATAGAAGTGGCCTAGATTCAAAGGATCAAAGAAAAATACAAGTAAGAAAACTTTCGCGATATCGCGACATGTTTTCTGTCATGATTTCGCGACATATCAAAGGAGAGAGAAAAATCTGGAAAAGCAGTCGCGATTTCGTGACATATCGAAGGAGAGAAAATGGTGAAAAAATTGTCATGATTTCGTGACATGTTGGAAGAGAGAGAAAGCACAAGATAAACTGTCGCGTTCTGCGACATGTTGAAAGCAAAGAAGGCAAGTAGAAAAACTGTCATGATTTCGCGACAAGTTGGAAGCAAAGAAGCCAAGTAGAAAAACTGTCGCGATTTCGCGACATGTTGAAAGCAAAGAAGGCAAGTAAGAAAATTGTCATGATTTCGTGACATGTTTGGAGAGAAGGCGTAGGCAAAGAAAATTGTCACGATTTCGTGACATGTTTGGAGAAATGGCGCAAGCAAAGAAAACTGTCATGATTTCGCGACATGTTTGGAGAGAAGGCACAGGCAAAGAAAACTGTCGTGATTTCGTGACATGTTTGGAGAGAAGGCGCAGAAAAGAAAAACTGTCATGATTTCGTGACATGTTCGGAGAGAAGGCGCAAGCAAAGAAATGTGTCACGATTTTGCGACATGTTTGAGAGAAAGAGCTTGCAAAGAAAAGTGTCACGATTTCGTGAAAATTTGCAAGAGGAAGAGCTAAGGAGAAAAGGTGTCACGATTTCGCGACATGTCATGTTTTCGTGACCCGAAGAGAAGATAAGAGCTAAGGAGGAAAAATGTCACGATTTCGCGAACATGTCGTGTTTTTGTGACCTGAAGAGAAGAGAAGAGCTAAGGAGAAAAGATGTCGCAATATCGTGACATGTCACATTTTCGCGACAACAGTAGAGAGGAAGACTCCGAAGGATGAAGTGTCGTGATTTCACGACAAAAGCAAAATGAAAGAGCATGGAAGCAGAAGCATCGTGATTTCACGATAAATTCAAGTAGGGAGAGCTCAAAGGCGAAAACATCACGATTTCGTGACATGTTCCATTTTTGTAGGTGCAAGGCAGAGAAAAGCACAAGGCAACGAAAGTGTCACGATTTCGTGACATGTTCCATTTTCGCTGGTGCATGCAAAGAAGAGTGTATGGAAGCGAAAAGTGTCACGATTTTGTGACATGTTGTGTTTTCACGGGTGCATGCCGAGAAGAGGACTAGGAGGCAGAAACTGTCACGATTTTGTGACATGTATTTTCGCGGGTAAAATGTGAGAAGAGCACAAAGAGACAGAAGTGTCACGATTTCGCGATAGGTCACAACAGCACGATTACGGATAGCTAACTAAAGTAGAACGATAGTTAAAGGGGTAGTAGTAGAGGAAAATCATGCAGCCAAAATTAGAAGAGTTAACTGAAGTCAGTACAACAGTTACAGGTGGAGTTACAGAGAGAAATCATGCAGTTAAATAAGAATAGTGAACTGAAGTAATTACGATAGTTATAGGGGCAGTTACAGTGATAGTAAACAAAGGTCATTAATGTAGTTACAAGAGCCGTTACAAAGAAATATCATGCAACAGTGGTTACTGAAAGTCATCAGACGAAGACCACGAGTTGGACAGAGAAACGTCTTGAAGCCCAAACAAAGAACCATTCTATTAATAAGATTGCATGTGAGAATAAAGGAGTCGTTACTATTAACAGGCTGCATGCACGAATATGGAAGTTAAGAATAGAAACAGAACACAGTTATAAAAGCAGATTTGCGTGAAGTAGCAAGGTTGAGCTCTATGCAGGAAGTGAAAGCAGTGTGTTGTCGAGCAAAAGAAAAGTGCTGTGAAAAAGGATGTATAGAAAGCACGGCTAAAATAGAGAAGCATATAGAGTGCAACAGAGAGAAAGCAGCTAAAAGTTGCTCAGTAGGAAAGAGTGTTGCGGTATAGAGGGATAGTGTTGTGGGCTGTTACAAAGCAGGAAGAATGTTGTAAGAAGTACAGAGCTATGAGAGCTGCAAGAGTAAGCCATAAGAAAGGGCTGTAAGTGTGCGATAAGTATAGTTGTAAAAGAGTGTATGCTTTGTGGATAGGGAGTTGAGATTAGAAGTAAAAATAGAATATATTGAGTCTCTAACAATTCTCCTTATACTTCCATGAGATTGATTTGAGTTAAGTTAGACCAGGTGAGGGTCTTGTAACACAGAAGGCATTTTTATGTCAATCAAGATTTAAAATAGAAGTCCAAGTTGGTGCTTGGAATCAGGGGTAGGTGCTCCTTTCTCGTTGGTGCAGATAAATCAGGGGTTGGTGCTCCTTCCAGTGGGTGCTGGTAAACTGATTGTGAAGTTGGTGCTTTGCAAAGGCTGGATTTGGATGGGAGTCCAAGCAGTCTATTTTTGAGGAGTAGCCAAAACTGGTGAACCTCGTTAAATCTTGTGTTATGTGTTGCTATCTTGTCACACTTACTGCATCTGGTTTTAAGCATTCATTAGTTCTGAATTAAGAGATGAAGATTTAAGTTTTTAATTAGCTGCACTGATTCACCCCCCCCTCTCAGTGCCATTGTAAGACTAACAATTGGTATCAGAGCCAAGTTCCCAGTTTAGGCTAAATCAGTCAGGGTTGATCTTGGATTAGTTCACAATGGGTAAGAAGAATAGATCCTCCTCCAAAAAGGCATCTCATCCAGTTTCGGTTCTTGTGGAAGAGAAAACTGAACTAGAGAAGGTAGAAGAAGTGGATTCTGAAGTATGCAATGAAAACCTAGAGTTTGAAGTAGATCTAGAAGGTGAGTTGGTAGTCGCACTTGAAGAGTTGAGTATAGAAAAGAAAAAGAACAAAAGAATGTCCAAGAAGTTAGAAGAATATGGGGATGAGATTGAAGATCTCTTCCTACAAGTTCAAAAGGCCAAGAAATCAGAAGAAGCCTTGAAGACACACCTGGATGATGAGGATGATGTATGCAACACAAGTGAAGAGGAATCTAACAAAGTTATTGTTGATCTAAAGCTACAAGTAGAACAATACAAAAGGATTGAAGATATTCTCAGGTCTCAAATCAATGAGAAAGAGACTGTTTGTTGCCAACAAGAAGAAGAGATTGTTTCATTGAAGAAACAACTAGAAGAGGCCAATGTAAATCTCAAATATGAGAAGAGCACAGAGTTGCTAGATAAAATGATAAAGCAACAAAGAAGCTCCATGACTAAGCTTGGTCTAGGATATGAAGCTGAACAACCTTCATCTTCCAAAAGTATAGAAAAGAAGAAGTCCACTGCTGAAGGATCAAAGCGAGAAAAGTCTAAAGTTGAACAACCCTCATCTTCCAAATATGCAGAGAAGAAGAAGTTCAAGGTTGAAGCTGAATCTTCAAAAGGAAGAAAGCATCAAAGAAGATCTACAACAAAACAACCACAACAAAAGAGGTTCTCTCACTCTCACTCTTTTAATAATAATGCTTTTAATGGCTATTGTTCTAAATGCAACTGCTATGGTCACAAGGCAATTTATTGTGGACTGAACAATAGATCAAAAAGTTATGCTGTTAAAAACACATCTGCTTTTCTGAGTGAACACCCTGTGCAATGTTTTAAATGTAATGGCCATGGGCACATTGCAAGGTTTTGTCCAAGCACTTATGTATCCAATCTAAGGCAAGACCATAGATTTCATCATACACATAGAATGCAATACAAACAGGGAATAAAACATGTGCAATGTTTTAAATGTAATGGTCATGGGCACATAGCAAGGTTCTGTCCAAACACTTATGTATCTAATCTAAGGCAAAACCGTAGATTTAATCAGACTCAAAGAGTGCAACACAGACAGGGAAGAAATCATGTGCATCAAAGAAAGGAAAGTAATCATCCATCAAGGATGTACAAGAGACAACCACCCAAGAGAAATGTTCAAGTTCACGAAAAGGTTCAAACCAGGGATGCAGTTGAAAAACTCAAGCCCAAGTTCAAGAAATCTTGGAGAAAGAAAGAAGAGAGGAAATCGTGTCTCCTTGGACAGAAGGAGATTACTCCTCTATTGCACTAAGCCACTCCAGGTGGTACATCCTCAGGGGGAGCAATCTTAAAGTCTTATTTTAATTCTCCTATGTATGTGTTTGGTTATCTGAGGATGAAAGGAAAGTAGTCGGGTTAGTGTTGAATAGTTGTCAAGTGTGTTGTCAGTTCATGTAGTTGTGTGTGGAAGTGCCGTGAAGGGTGATGATTAAATTGAAGAGCTATCACCATTGGTAGTTTTGAGATATGTCATTGTTGTACTATTGATGATTCTTCTGCCACTGTTCAAAATTACGGATCATAACAGTTCAGATAATTTGGTTGAGTGGAAAGAATGTTTGCCCTAGCTGCATATATGTGTTTCGATAAAAGCAGCGTGTATTTGTTCTACACTTTGATGTGAATATTGTTAGATCTTTCATGATGCCTTGGTGAATATATTTAATTCACAGACAGTTTCATTTCAACTGTTGATCAAATGCCAATCCGAGGTTAAGAAGTATGAGGCTGAGCAAGGTGCACTATGGTTGGCCATAAAGTGTTTGACAAAATGTCTTCTCCTGATTTGCATAGTTGAAAGTAAGGTGTGATCTGCAGTAACTGTAGAAAATTCAGATCAGGTTGTAAATATAAAAAGGAATTTGGTTGTGCTACAGTACAGTATTTGATGCTTGGACAGAGTTGAAAGTGGATTGAGGTAGCCTGCTAGATTCTCACTGCAGAGAGAGACAAATTGCTGTGATTAGGTTCAAGCTTGTTGAGAATATCCAAGATGCATGGTGGAGATGTATGCAGATGTTGCTGGCATTGCAGAACAAAAATTTGGCTATATAAGATCATTGTAAGACTAACAATTGGTTCTTACTGCCACTGTCAAAAGTTAAGGATTATAACAGTTCAAATGATTTGGTTGGTTTTGTGGTACTATGTTTGATGCTTGCATAGAGTTGGCAGTAAAATTGCAGTGTTGGTACAGCGTTGGACAAAAGTTGGTACAAGTGTGAGTCACTTGTCAATGTTGTTGACAGATGTGAAATCAGCGTTTTGAATGGGAAGATTGAAGGAGAGGTTTATAATGAGCAGCCAGATGGTTTCCAGCCTGGTGATGATTGGTTGAGTTGATTGATTGAGCCTTTGAAGAAGGCCTTTGGGAAATATTTGAGGACAGTGTTGGGACAGATTTCCTGATACATGATTTGGGCTTACTCCATTGAGATTGATTTGAGCAAGTTATTCTTTGCATTGGTGATTTATGTTGGTGGTTGTTTTGTTCAAATACCTTTGGAAGGAAAAGGATGTCTACTAGTTTCCTTTTCATGTAGTAATTGGTTGAATGCTTCAAGGTTAATCTTGAGTTGAATGATGTTGGTTAAACCTTGTCTATAAGCATTGTTGTTAAAGCCCTAATTGGTTGAGAAAAGATATTGGTTGTGGAAAGAACATGAGTATCATTGTTATATGAGTTATTGCATGGTTGGCAATTGTTGGGTTGTGTTTCATGTTCTTGAGAAAAGCATACTACATCTATCTTATTCTTTTGAGATTGAGATTGAGTTGAGATTGAGATTGGGAGTTAAGTATAGAACATATTGAGTCTCTAACAATTCTCTTTATGCTTCTATGAGGTTGATGAATCACATTGGGTCTCTAACAATTCTCTTTGTGGGTTCATGCTAAGCAAGTTTTTCTTGATGAACTTGTGAGCTGATTTGGACAAGTTCTAGTGAAGACTTGTGAGCTGAATTGGACAGGTTCTAGTGAGGACTTGTGAGCTGATTTGGACAAGTTCTATGTGAGCTTGTTAAGCAGGTTCTGTGTGAGCCTATTGATAGAGTACAGAGAACAGAGTCTCAATGGATAGAGATCCAGTAGCCAACACAGTTGAAGATAGATCTGAGTAATGCCTATTATGCTTATCATGATGTTGTCAAACAGTGAAATGAAGTGGTCACATATTCCCAAGAATAGTCTAAGAATTGACTAGCTATCAGGATCAAATTCTCAAGGGGAGCATTTATGCATCTGTTTATCATATTGCTCATGTTTATGCTTTTTGCTAACTGTAATAATTTTTGCCTGAGAATGTTGTGCATGGACTCGGGGGAGTTTTGCAGCCGCCCTTTGGTATTATTGTCAAAGGGGGAGAAGATTTACAGGTAATTGCACACAATTATGTGTGTTGCCAACAATTCCAAAGGGGGAGATTGATGAGCAAGGTGCAACCAAAGTATTGTCATTGTTGTCAACACAGTCAGGTTGATCAGTTGATGCAATGGATAGGAGTTCATTGATGAGCAAGGTGCAGCCAAAGTATTGTCATTGTTGTCAACACAGACAGAGGATCGGTTGATGCAATGGACAGGAGTGCAGAGGTCATTAGATGGATCGGTTGATGAAGTGAACAAGAGTTCAGAGCAGTCAGAGCATGTACAATGAATTTCCAAGAAGACAGAAGTGGCCCAGATTCAAAGGATCAAAGAAAAAGACAAGTAAGAAAACTGTCGCGATATCGCGACATGTTTTCTGTCATGATTTTGCGACATATCGAAGGAGAGAAAAAGCTGGAAAAGCTGTCACGATTTCGTGACATATTGGAGGAGAGAGAAAATGCTGGCAAAACTGTCATGATTTTGCGACATGTTGGAAGAGAGAGAAAGCGTAAGATAAACTGTTGTGATCTCACAACATGTTGAAAGCAAAGAAGGCAAGAGAAAAACTGTCATGATTTCGTGACATGTTGGAAGCAAAGAAGCCAAGTAGAAAAACTGTCGTGATTTCGTGACATGTTGGAAGTAAAGAAGGCAAGTAAGAAAACTATCACGATTTCGTGACATGTTTGAGAGAAGAAGCGCAGGCAAAGAAAACTCGTCGCGATTTCGTGACATGTTTGGAGAAATGGCACAAGCAAAGAAAACTGTCACGATTTCGTGACATGTTTGGAGAGAAGGCGCAGACAAAGAAAACTGTCGTGATTTCGTGACATGTTTGGAGAGAAGGCATAGGCAAAGAAAACTGTCATGATTTCATGACATGTTTGGAGAGAAGGCACAAGCAAAGAAATGTGTCACGATTTCACGACATGTTTGAGAGAAAGAGCTTGCAAAGAAAAGTGTCGCGATTTCACGACAATTTGCAAGAGGAAGCGCTAAGGAGAAAAAATGTCACGATTTCGTGACATGTCGTGTTTTCGCGACCCGATGAGAAGAGAAGAGCTAAGGAGAAAAGGTGTCGCGATTTCACGACATATCACATTTTTGCGACAACAGCAGAGAGGAAGACTAAAGGATGAAGTGTCACGATTTTGCGACAAAAGCAAAAAAAGAGCATGGAAGCAGAAGCATCTTGATTTCATGACAAATTCAAGGAGGAAGAGCTCAAAGGTGAAAGTGTCATGATTTCGTGACATGTTCCATTTTCGTGGGTGCAAGGCAGAGAAAAGCACAAGGCAGTGAAAGTGTCACGATTTCGTGACATGTTTCGTTTTCATGGTGCATGCAAAGAAGAGTGTACGACAATGAAAAGTGTCATGATTTTATGACATGTCGTGTTTTCACGGGTGCATGCCGAGAAGAGGACTAGGAGGTAGAAACTGTCACGATATCGTGACATGTATTTTCGCGGGTAAAAGGCGAGAAGAGCACAAAGAGACAGAAGTGTCACAATTTTGCGATAGGTCGCAACAACACGATTGCGAACAGCTAACTGAAGTAGAACGACAGTTAAAGGGGCATTTGTAGAGGAAATACATGCAGCCAAAATTAGAAGAGTTAACTGAAGTCAGTACAACAGTTACAGGTGGAGTTACAGAGAGAAATCATGTAGTTAAATAAGAATAGTGAACTGAAGTAATTATGGCAGTTACAGTGACAGTAAACAGAAGTCATTACTGCAGTTACAGGAACCATTACAAAGAAATATCATGTAGCAGTGGTTACTGAAAGTCATCAGATGAAGACCACGAGTTGGACAAAGAAATTTCTCGAAGCCCAAACAAAGAACCGTTCTATTAATAAGATTGCATGTGAGAATAAAGGAGTCGTTACTATTAACAGGCTACATGCGCGAATATGGAAGTTAAGAATAGAAATAGAACACAGTTATAAAAGCAAATTTGTGTGAAGTAGCAAGGTTGAGCTCCGTGTAGGAAGTGAAAGCAGTGTGTTGTTGAGCATAAGAAAAGTGTTGTGAAAAAGGATGTATAGAAAGCACGGCTAAAATAGAGAAGCATATAGAGTGCAACAGAGAGAAAGCAGCTGAAATTTGCTTAGTAGGAAAGAGTGTTGCAGTATAGAGGGACAGTGTTGTGGGCTATTACAAAGCTGGAAGAATGTTGTAAGAAGTATAGAGCTGTGAGAGCTACAAGAGTAAGCCATAAGAAAGGGTTGTAAGTGTGCAGTAAGTAGAGTCTGTAAAAGAGTGTATGCTTTTGGGGGGGGGGGGGAGGGGGGGGTGCTCATCTCCTTTGGGGGGGGGGGGAGATTTTGGTCTCTTTCTCCTTATACTTCCATGAGATTGATTTGAGTTAAGTTAGACCAGGTGAGGGTCTTGTAACACGTAAGGCATTTTTATGTCAATCAAGATTTAAAATAGAAGTCCAAGTTGGTGCTTGGAATCGGGGGTAGGTGCTCCTTTCGTTGGTGCGGATAAATCAAGGGTTGGTGCTCCTTCCAGTGGGTGTTGGTAAACTGATTATGAAGTTGGTGCTTTGCAAAGGCTGGATTTGGATGGGAGTCCAAGCAGTCTATTTTTGAGGAGTAGCAAAAACTGGTGAACCTCGTTAAATCTTGTGTTATGTGTTGCTATCTTGTCACACTTACTGCATCTGGTTTTAAGCATTCATTAGTTCTGAATTAAGAGATGAAGATTTAAGTTTTTAATTAGCTGCACTGATTCACCCCCCCCTCTCAGTGCCATTGTAAGACTAACACAACAGTATCCTTAAGTAGTCGGTTGACTACAAGTTTGAAGATGGCTTCAGCCAAGTTGTCATTATATGAGCTCATCCAACAATTTCCTAGGCATAGATAAGCCTTAATGGAAATTCTAAAATCCATTGAGTTTGAATCCCAAGATCTTAATACCTTCAAAAACTTTGTATGGAGCATTAGAACATGCATGGAGCTATCTATCACCTTCTATGACTTTGAAATAAAGTCAATGACATCATAATCCATAGATCCTCCATTGCATATCATGGCCTTAGACAAGAACCCATTTAAAATGGTCTTAATTGATACTGGCTCATCCATCAACATTATTACTACTGCTGCCCTTAGCAACCTCAAATTTCCACCCTCCCATATTTCCAAGTCATCATTCACCCTCAAAGCATTTAATGATGCTTTGTGTACCACAGTTGGCACTGTTGTTTTACCCATTGAAGTAGGGGTTAAAACATTGCACACCATGTTCCACATATTGGAAGGGTCCATGGCATACAATGTACTCCTTGGTAGACCTTAGATGAGGGAAATGAAGTGTGTTCCATAAATTCTCCACCAATGCTTGAAATACGTTCATGATGGCCAAGTCCATTGTATCCCCACGGATGTAGAACCTTTCAAGTATTGCAACTTCATTTCAAATCCCTATGAATCCATGTTACCTTCCACCCACCTATTCATATCCCCATCATCTTCGAACCCATCCACTTCATCTTCGAATCCATCCACCTCATCTTCAACTCCATCCACTTCATCTTTTAATCCATTCACATTTTCTTCCAAAGCTCCTATTCTTGAGGAGTTACCCATCACAAAAACCCCTCAATCATCCATTTCTTCTTGTACATGTGGTCAAGGTCAATCCACTTTCACCACATCATCAACCTCAACCACTTCTTCTTCATCATCATTGCCTCATCCACCTTATTCTAAGCCATCACCCAATCCCTCTCCATCAGCTGATGTTTCACAAGTCAAACTTTCGGATTGTGAAATATTCAACTCCCCATAACCTTCCACCAATCTTGAGCCATCCATTTCCACACCATCCACCACATCATCCCAAGTCGAGGTCCACATCACTAGTCCTGGTATTGGTGAATACGTGGTCCATGACGTTACCATTACCCCGCTTGCCATTCCTACAGCCAAGGATTTTGGTCGCCCACGTGACCCTCCTTTAACCATAGGTGTTGTCTACAATATGAGTTCTACTCCAAATAGTATCAAATTTTTTTATGGAGGGTTGGATTCCTCAATTACAGAAAAACCACCCAAAGAATCGAAAGAGCCAAGACGTGCCAACATACAAAATATGACGGGATTTCCATCTCGTTACTTTCATATAGTCAATTGGAAAGGTCAAGGTCTAGGTTCCCATGAACAAGGGATACATGACATCATTGATTTCCCATATCGAGGAGCACATGATCGTTCAGGCTTAGGGTATACCCCACTTTCCACAACCGCTTCCCTTGAGCAAGCTTTTCAAAGGCTTAGCCTCAAGGATGAAGACAAAGCCCCCTTCCATGTTCCTCAACCGCTTCTCTTGAACAAGCTCTTCAAGAGCTTAGCTTCAATGAAGAAGAAGATCCCCTAAATTTTTCCTACCCGCTTCCAGATTCCGATGATGAAAGTTATGAAGAGTATGAACTTATGTCCAATGCTTCTGACGATTTTGAAGAGGAATTTCAGCCCATTGTTCCCCTTACCCAACAGGATGAGTTTTACCTCAGACTATTTCCCATCCATCAACCCATATTTCACTTGCTTCTTCCACAAGAACAAGTTGACCCACCTAGTGAACCACCCCCCACTTGAGTTCCATTGAGCCATTCAACCAAGCCAAAATTTGTAACATATGTATATAAAAAAAATCAAAACATTCAAAAACAAAACCAAAATTTTTCTTTGCATGTACATAGCATTTAATTTCATGTTTGTTGTTGCTATCCAGGGTTAACAAGATTTGACATCAATTCCCATCCATTCTTCCAATCCATCTTCTCCTACTAATTCAGTATGAATCCTACTGATTTATTCACCCCACTCCGTAATCCATACAACTTGGCTAAGCCAATTCCAATTGACATAAGCCTTGTTGACATGGACCGGATTTCTTCCCCACCCTCCTTTTTGGAGTTCATCCTATCCGAGGAATTTTTAAGGGCTTCCACCAACTACATTCCTCCTTCCCCTCCACCTTCACCTCCATCTTCTACCAAGAATCTTGAGGTCTTTCAGGTAGAGTTAGATGATGATAAGCAGGAAGAGTTAGATGACATCATAGACTATCCCGACTGGCTCTCAGGCCTGGTACCCATTCGTAAGCTTAATGGGGTGATACGCATTTGCATTGATTTTTGAGATCGGTCTT
Source organism: Wollemia nobilis (assembly GCA_028583015.1). Classification (NCBI taxonomy): domain Eukaryota; kingdom Viridiplantae; phylum Streptophyta; class Pinopsida; order Araucariales; family Araucariaceae; genus Wollemia; species Wollemia nobilis. The sequence continues at coordinate 2,065,163 of JAQPPZ010016958.1, read as the reverse complement.
AGCTCTTCCTTGTCTAGGGGTCCTCTTCTATACATGATTTGATTATTATATATACATGGCTAAAAAAAAAAAATAAACAAAATAAAAACAAATCATTCACATAGGCATGTTCCCATTGCATACATATTGCATTTACATATAGGCATGTTCCCATTGCATACATATTGCATTTACATATAGGCATATTTACATGCATTTTCATATTCCACTTGCATTCATTCCACATGCATTTCACTACATTTTACATCACACATGCATTCCACTACACTCCTGCATTTCACAAATTGCATTCATCCCATCCCATGTTCAATGATATTTTATAGTAGTGATGATATGGCCAAATAAAAAGTCAAGTTTCCACAATTGGGGGTACATATTTTTGGTACTTATGCAATTTTCTCCAATATCATAAGCCAACAATTCCATTTGTCAAAAGTCATAAAGCCCAAATTTTCATTCACTCAGCCACTACTAGTGTGTCTAGAAACCTCCAAAAAGATGTCCAATTTTCTTTAGGACCAAAAAACACTTTTCTCACATTAAGAAAATCTTGAGTCTTGTCAACTTATTCCAAAAACAATCTTGCACCAACCACACTTCTTCACATCTTAAAAAAATTTTGAGTCAAAGAGGGATAACACCATACTTGGGTGGCACCTTGAAGTGAAAAGGGTATTCCTCGCTTGTCCTATCATGCAACATAGTCCAAAATAAAAAATAGTGGTTTTCACCACTATCACAATCACTCTCCAAATACAAACACAAAAATATAGAGTAGTAAGGATAGGGTCACATTCTCATCATACTTCGGTTGAGAATCCGATTCCCCAAAGCTCTATCCAAAGTTAACAAATTCTACGCACACACCATAGATCCCTAAAGTTGTAAGGATCGTACTACATTTCCCTCAGAAAGATATGTAGTCATCCCCAAGGCCTAAAATATCAGATCATTGGACTATGGAGTGAGTCTCCACCAGGGATATAGATGCTTGACTGGTAGTGGAGTAAGCTCATGCGGGGTGACATGTCTCTCTTCCAAAAAGGGAGACCTCTGACCGCACATACGGACAAGCTAGCTTCTTGGTCCTCTCCATAACAGGTCATGCCTAATTTACTCATAATGGGTTAATGAAATTCACATGCACACACACTGGTTCTTGATTGCCTAGGGTCATTGTCATGCTCAAGATTTGGTACATGAACTTCACTTGCACACACCTTGGTCCTAAAGAAAGTTAGACAACCTTTAGTGAGTTTGGTTGATAGCACTAGTCTATTTGAGTCTCTAAAAATATTTCAGCATTCCATATCAACATCCATATATTCTTCCATATCAACATCCATATCTTCTTCCATGTCAACATCCATGTCTTCATCATGGATCAACCCGCATAATGCCACCAAGTTTGGTGCCCCCGATTGCAAAACAATGAACAAAAATGGCCAACAAAATTTTGAACTAAAAATGATCATTTGAACATCATGCATTCCTCTCATATAGTTTGCATTTATTAGTTCATATACATGCCATTTTGCTTGCATTAATCATCCATATAAGCACTACACATCATGCTTACCTTGCATTAATCATCCATAACACTATGCATACACATCATGGTTAGCTTGCATTAATCATCCATAAAACATCCATAAGACATGCATAAAAACATTTTCATAAAACATGCATTGCATAAAACATTAAAGCATTCACACAAAAGATAACACAAATATAAAAGCCATGTATATATATATATATATATATCAAAAATATCATATGTACAATGAATGCCAAAAAGGCTACAATGGAGCACCAAGGCTCATATACAAAAGTGCATCTAAGCACTAAGCTAATGTCCATGAGAGGACCCCTGAGACCTAGTAGGAGCCCTAGACCTAGAACTATGCCTATATGTCATGTGCCTCGATGACTCGGTCCTAGAGGATGATGGAGGATCTAGAAAAGGAATGTGATTAGCCATGCACAAATCCTCCAAGGAGTGTGCATATGTCTCGCTAGCATGTAGTCACCGCAAGTCAATCTGATGTCGATGCTCTCTCACCAAAATATCTTCCCGAAGCCTCGTGACTGTCTCCTAATCACCAGCCCCATATTCTAGCCGCATCTACCTCCATCTAAGCTATAGTAGCCTACAACCCAGCTATGACCCCATATCACCCCGCTAGAGCCTCCCTATGAGACTCTAGTGTAGTCTCTCGCTCCTCACGGAGCTGCTCCACCTCAACCCACAGCCTAGCCACCTCAAAGATCTCCCCCATATCCTCATCATCCTCCCCCTCATCATCTACCACCTCCACCTCAGGAGTCTACTAGGCTGCTCCCCTCGATCACCTCTGACTCATCGATCACTGAGGCCTCATCCTCTTTGGAGTCATCCTCGACCCCATAGCTACCGCATCCCCACCCATCACCACCTTTGGCACCCATACTAGTTGGGCACCAAACCATGTTGCATACTCTAGAGTCACCCCAACATCATCTACGTTAGGGACCTCCAGCCACTCATCATCTCCTATCTACACCCTCCATGGCTCTACGCATGGAAGAGCCACCTCATCCCATCGATGTCGGTACAACACTAGCTCATCCAACACATCCTGAGGTAAGCCAAATTGCCTCAACACCCATGAGTACTGAAAGTACTCCACCTCCTCATCCCTCCTCCCAACCAACCACCATGCCTACCTCACCCGATGTAGCTGCTCCTCATCACCCTCCCACATGGCTCCTCGCCATGGCCTCCATATCACATCAGCCTGAGTCAACCCCGACCACATATCCCTATACCACTGGATGGTATGCACCTCCCAACTTGGCTACACCTCCTCAGCCACCACCCATCTCCTAGCATAGGGCTCACCCATCTGCCATGCCTAGCAAGGTAGCCCCTCCAGCCGAGCCACACTAAAATGCTCCCAAGCCCAACACTATAGGAGGAAGTTGCACCCAATCCCCTTCCTCCCTCTTTGTGTAACCTCATATAGCTCTCGGTATAGCTGCACCAATAATGCAGGAGCCCATGCATACCCCCTTGGATCGGTGAGTAGGTCACTCACCAATCCCAATAGGTTCCAAGGGAACCTACACCCCATGCTATTGGGGAGCACTATGTTCACCAACACGAACATGATCAAGGTCGGGAGTGCATCCAACTCCTTAGCCTTGTACATGCTCAAGTAGCATATCCCCCCATCTCCCATCCTCGCCTCCTACCACCGCTCACCAAACATCTTCTCCATATCCACCTTCTTATCATGCCCAACCATCACCTTCTCCCCCTCTACTAGCACCTTGAGGATGCGGTATACATCCTCAAGGGTGATAGTAGCCTCCCTAGTCGATATCTAGAATGTCCCCCTATCTGAGTCCCATATCTCTATCAATGATGAGAGATACCCATCATCGACCCTCACCACATCCAACCGTGCCACTCCCTCCAAACCCACCTTCCCCAAAATCTCCCAATCACCCTTCGTGAGCTTCTTCCTCATCTCGAGAATGAGAGGAGAGAAGCGATGTTGAGGCTCTATCTCCCTCAACTGCAGAAACAAAATATTTTTCATTAATATTATTTCAAAAATATATATATATATTACAAAATTTTTGCACAAAAAGAAATAGTGTTTTTCAACATTACCAGGGCAAATCGGGCCTCCACTCCACCAACAACATGAACTCCCTCCACCGCCATAGCTCCCACACAAATTCTCACCAACCTCACCTTCCCTCACCAATTCACTCCACTCCTCAGGCGCAGATTCACAAACTCTCAAACGCAGGAATGAGCCTCAAAATTCACCCTACAAGCTTTTTATAGTTGTAGCTAGCACACTCAAGCACATTATGGTACTTGTGGTCCGTAGGCGTACATGGGCACCTACGATGCACCCAAGTGATCCGGGGGAGGTGCCAGCGGGAGACCATAATGTGCCCCTGTAGGATACCGTAGGCATAGTCGGGGACCTGGTGCCAAAATGCCATAAAGATAAAAGGGACCAAAATAGTAGCTTGCCCCCTCAAAATCTCACCAAATTTCATCCACACATCATGCACATCATAAAATCATGTTTTGTGAAAACAAGAATCATTTTGCGCACATATTTTTTGAATACGATGCAAATTTGTAAAATACACAAATCGACTTACAAAACACATCAAACGATTCCAAATTTTTACAAAACCGACACTCATCTCCTCCACTCCATTTTCTTCATCATTCCACAATTTTTTGCAAAAATTGGAGTTGATTTGACCATCAAATCAAGTGTTTCCATCCAAAAAATGCAAAATCAACCACTAAAAGATCTAACATTTACAAATCAACTCCAACTTTGGTGATATCATCACATTCTTCCATCAACAATCTTCCAATATCATAATCTACCATCACTTCTTCCAACAAGTGTCAAAATTACAAGTGAATCTCGTATATAGTGGTTTATTCTATATACTTGGCGATTGCAGCGATTCGCATCCATGCAATTCGGTAAGATGAATGAATTACCATAAGAACACTTGGTCATCATCATCATCACTTATCTCCTTGTTCGAGATCACAATCACATTTGGTACTTCACATTTTGAGTGAAACATTGCCAAGAACAATTTGCACAACCATTGTCATTGATGGCCTAGTTCATGGGGCTTAAAACATGGACACAACTCAAATTTCATCATTCACAATCTCCTTAACACCTTCGAGATACGCACTAGCTAGGATGATTGGTTCCAATCATGGGAATTATTTAAATAGTCACTAGAAGTACATCCAAGGTTGATTTCTTTTTCTTTGCATCATCATTTTGCATATCAATGATGCCGAAAAGGCAAAATGTTTCAACAACATTGAATCATCCCAAATTTGGGGCAACCAAAATTTGATTATGATTTTCCCACGATGGGATACACCTTACATGATCATGACATCTACATTTGACACAACCCCCTTCCCACCATTGGGGCAAAAATGGTATCACATTTTACATCATTCATATCATCCACATCACATCACATTTGCACAAAACCCTTCATCCATTAGGGTACACCACATCATATCACATTTTACACCAACCCCCTTCGCATCGTTGGGGAAAAAATGGTACCACATCATTCATCATTTGCACAATTTTTTCAATTGGCTCATGTGATTCATCCGTAATCTCATTCGCCAATTGAGGGGGTAAGCTACGCAAATTCCAAAATTCTTTATTCTTTTGTCTTCAACATTATTGCTCAAAAATCCAACAAGAGAGAGAAGATGCTTTTGCACCCAAAGGCCCAACCAGGTGTCTCGTATTTTTGCACCATATTGTGTTTCACGCAACATGGTACAAAAAGGGCATATGTAGACACCAAATCCTAGCCACTTGTCCACCATCCCCCTTTCCCGCCATTCAATTGGCCATTCCATGCCTTTCCCGCCATCCAATGGGCCATTCCATGCCTTTCTCACCATTTTTCGACCCCTATTTGACCCATTTATATTTATTTTATATTATTTATATTTAAATATAATATTTTATATTATATTTTAATATATTTATTATAAAATATATCTTTATAAGCCAAATCAACCTCAGCCGTCCGATCTGATCTAATCTCAGCCGTCCATCTCCCTTAATCTGTGTCACACTTAAAGTTTAATATCAACCCTTGGATTTGCTTTTATCCTAGCCACACGATTTGGTAAAACCCTAAAGTAAACCCTAGGCTTGGTAATAAATAGGAGCATTCTCAATGCTCAACCCCTGGAAAAACCTGGAAATCTTGAATGTTGGAGCTCTAATTTGCTTGTGAGATCTAACCTTGTTAAGAGATAGTTTCTTGTGAGTAGGTTGTGCCCTAGCTTATCCTTCCCCAAAATCCTAGCTTGCCCTAGGATTTTTGGATTCCAACCACCTTCGCATCCCATTTTTGCCACCACCATTGTCGTCCATCCACCGAGCCCTTCGCATCCCCCTGATCTGCTTCTGCAGATTTAACCCTAATCTGTAGGTGCATCCGAGCACCTGTCGCATTCCATAGGTGCAGTCGCATGCCTGCTACATTCCACAAGTGCAGCCCAACACCTGTTATTCCCTTAGCCACACACCATAATCTATCGCATAAGATCATCAAGTGCCACTAGGGCACCCTGCCATCAAATCTGCAATGGAGCAACAAAACAACAAAGTAAGTATTTTTGTGCATTTTATTTGATGTTATTTAGATTCTGCATATTTTATTCATTCAGATCTAGGGTTTTTGGTTTGCATTTCTAAGGGTTCACACTATGGAACCCTCACTTTTTTGCTAACGACTTTATGTTTGTTGTGTGCGTAGGATTAGGTAGTATCAATCAAGGATTATTGAGTAGTTGTTGAAGCTAGAGTGGCCCGATTATAGATAACTAGATAGGGTTATCTATCTAGGATCGCAAGATACATTGGAGACACTACTTGTTGTTGTAGCTAGGGTTTTGGAGAACCCTAGCACCTATATTTATTGTATCAAAATAATTCCATTGAATGGATCAATTGTAACAAAAGGAGTTTCTCAGCTCCCCCCCATTTATTGAATAAAATCATATTTTGTGCAATATCTTGTTCATCTGAGTTATTTATTTCTAATATGCTTTAGTGTCATATTTTTGCTTCATAGTTATGATTGTGGGTCTAATGGTGGTTGCACCATTTGTTATTTTCCTTTTACTGACCATTGTATGGGAAGTTAGATGACTTGGGATTGGATGGCATAGGAGGACCCTTAGATGTGGGTGCTTGAGGTGAGATCATTTAGTGGATTTTATTCTAGCATTGGGGTTTTTTATTGAATGGTGACTAGGTCATTTTGCTTATATTTTGACTTCTCCAATTTCAATGTGGGGGAGTATACCCACACAAAAAATAAATGGGAAGGAACTTCATCTTTGACCAAATATGGTAGTGTAGGCTATTGACATACTTGAGTAATATATGTCTCTCATATTTTTTTGGATAAAAAGTAATTGAAAAGATCATCAAACTTATTAGTATATTGATGGACAATTTGATCTCTATGTTTTCATAGTTGTTTGAAATACATGTACTCATATTCATAGTAGCTTGATGGATAGAATTGCTCAAAAACTAGTTGTATAAAGTCTATCCAATAAAAGATAATATTTATAGGCTATTCGAGCCTACCACTAATGGATTCCCAATAATCAAAAACCAATTTTGACATCTTCGAGATTACAAATATGATGTTGTTAGCATTAGAGAACTGATTGACAGTGTAGTATACCTCTACTATGGAATTCAAAGTGTCCAACTTGTTGATATTGATCCAATTTGAGAATACTAGAATGTTGATTTTGGTCTACACCTTCAAAGGACCCTAAATCTACAATGGCATAGGGGTAGTAATTATAGGTGGGGCTCCCAATTAAAATTTGAGGTCTTAGGATTATCCAAGTAGAGTGGTTATTTATTCCTCTAGATCATCTTGAGTTTGATTTATATTATTTATTTTAAATACTTATTTTGAAATTTTAAATTCATATGACTAGAATTTTTAATAATAATAATTTTTTATTGACCACCTAATATGTGTATTAACTAATTGTAAGATTTGGTTTATGAAATCCCATTTTCTATATCTCCTAGGCAAGGTCTATTTGAATAAACTTTCTCCAACCATAGAGCCTAAATATTTTTTAAGTACAAATTTTCAAATTTTTCTTGATCATTGAATAACTTCAAACCATGTTTTATCCCTAAACTAAACTTATAATATGCAATTTTTTAAGCCTATCTCTCCCATTTTTTTATAAACCCTATACAGCTTGCAAAGCTTAGAAACCTAGATTTCTTCTCCATCCTTTCCAAAGATAATCTCTTTGAATTTTATCATATTTGAAAGCTATACTTGTTGGTAATCTTGAAAATAACATCATATGAGATAGATCATGATATAGTTGTTGAAAGTGTAATATGATTCATGGCCAAGGCTAACATTGTATAAGATAATATTAGATAGGCCTAAGGGTATAATTGTACAATGCATTGAGTTTATTGTAGTATTTTATTATGTAATCCCTATAGGATGTAGTTAGCTGTGTTATGGTTAAACCCACTTTATAACTTGTAATTAACATTAATCCCTTTTGTTATGTCGACTTAGGTTAAAGTATTTTATGTAATTGGTGTTTTGGTATTGGTATAACTACCCCTACCACTCCTCATTTTATCAGTGTTGTTAATCTTATCTATGGATAATACAATGATTACTTATTTTGTCTATGGGTGCCCCCAAATCTTTGTGACTCTTTTACATTCTTTCGTCCTTTTATGTTTTCTATATAATATTTGAGTGGATGGATTGATTATGTTTTTTTTGGAAAATATTGTGAATTTTAACATGGTATCAGAGTGAGTATGGAATGCTATTGCTTGGTCATGCAAAAAGTCAACTCAAAGCCTTTGATCCTTTCTTCGATTTTTGGGATAAATTTCTTCTCAAAGTTTCAAAAGGATTTTTAGCATAAGAAACAAAGACGAAATTTCTTTATAATTGTCTTCATCAATTTTTATATTGTTTTGGATACTTCTTGCCTTCTCCAAAATTTACTTCATTGTAACTAAAATTTTGTAAAATTCCCCAGAGAGAAATTTGAGTGCAAATCAAAGTTATTCTTCTCCTATGTCATAGAGTAGCTGTGGAGATATCTTTGGGCCAAAAGAATAGAGATGAAACCAATCTCGTTCATATTCAAATTTGAAATTTGTGCCACAAGGTTATGCATAGCAGTGAATTATTATTAATTAGCAAAAATTAGGATTTCCAAAATTGAAATTGGCTAATCTCAGAACCTTTCACTGGGGCCCATTTTCCCAAAATTTTTGAGGTTCAAATTTTTATGGGGTCAGATCACTTGACCGTGATAATACGTTTTCTCTTTTTTTTTTTTTTTTACAACCACTTTCGCCCAAATTGACGGGCCTTTTCACCTTCAAATTATAAAAAAAAAAATTATTATTTTTTGCCAAGTTCGCCACTTATACCACTAGTATATATACCAAACGTGATAGCGATACTCATATACCTGAGAAACAAATAGCAAAAAAATATCTAAAGCAACAAAAAAACACCTAGAACATAAAAAAATAAGCTATGGTACCTACTCGCAGCAAATGGTGTGTACACGTAACAAAGAAAAGTTAGGTAGGTAACATCCATGTTCCATAGCAATGTAGAGCACTTACTAGAGTAATGTAGAGCAATGTCTGTTTCATTTTAATTTTAATTTTAATGTAAGTAACCCTCAAATAATTTTAGTTTGTATTCACGTAATGTAGAGTGTTTCATTAAAACCCTATATTTACCCTAAAGAAAGAGAGGCATTAAAATCTTGTATTTACCTAAAGGGCTATCGATGCCATGGAAATTCGATAATCCCTATAGGCTACAGATGCCATGAAACACTGGTAGCTGTAAGGGCTACCAACACCAAGCGACAAGGAAAAATAGTAGCCCATAAGGGCTACCGATGACAAGGGACACCGAAAACCTATAGGGGCTATCGAGGGTATGTTCGGTAATACCTATAGGCTACTTGCACCATGAAACATCGATAGCCGATAAGGGCTATCGGTGACAAGCGACATGGAACACCGATAGTTCATAGGGTCTACCAATGATGAGGGGCACCGATAGCCTATAGGTGCGACTAGGGGTATGGTCCAATAGTAGCTTGCAGGGGCTACCGAGGGTATGGGCCACCAGTAGCCTACAGAGGCTACTGAGGGCATGGAACACCGGTATGTTGTAGTCGCTACCAAGGGCATAGGGGGGCATGGGATACTGGTAGGTTATAGGGGTTATACAAATGGCATGGATGACTGGTAGCTTGCAGGGGCTATAGGAACCATGGGATACGCATAGCCTGGATTATGATGGCATCGACGCGCCAAGAATTTCCTAGTATTTTTTGCCATTTAAAAAAAAAGAACTTGTTTTCTCAAATTTCAGGGGTTTCTTGACAAGCAACAAAAAATGGCTCTCTTTATTTTTTTCATTTTTTTTAGACCTCACAACCACAACCCAAAATTCAAAAAATTGGTATGACTTAATGTTTTTCAACCCATAAAAAACTCCACAATTAAGCATGTTCGACTAGAGTAGTACTCGGATGAGTGACCTCCTGGGAAGTCCTAGTTTTGCTCCCTCCAAACTCATATTTTTTTCATAATCCACACATACGCTGGTTGCCTCTACTGGCTACCAGTACCACTAATACTCTGGTAGCCTTCAGAGGCTATTGGTGCCACACATATACCGGTAGCCTTTAGAGGATACTAGTGCCATAAATAAATTGTCTTGTCGGTAGTATTTTACTATTGTTTAATATTTTTGCCAAATATTAACAAAAATTCATATCATTATTATAATTTTGGTGGAAACAAAATCCAATTTGCCATGTCTCCTACATGAATTTGGTCAGGATTTGCCTGGATTTTGAAACTGATTCATATTTTTTTATAATTAGATTTTGGGTCCAACCCCTTATGCATACACCTATTGTGCTAAATATTTGGTGTTCTTTCCGTACGTGTTGTCCACTACCTTCTACAAAAAGGTATGCTTTTGAATGCATGCAGGATGGATAGTAGATTGGTTAGGCACACATGTCTTGAGGGTATTTTCATTGCAAGCCATATAGTGGAAACCGCATGGAGGCATCTTCTTTTTATTTTATAGAGTTAGTCTAAGAAGATAATAAAAATGCATGATACTCCTCATCCTAGAACATGGTGCACTAATTAGCAAGACAATATTTTGAGCATTGAAAGGAAAGAGTTGACAGTTAAATTTTGATTTTTTCTCTTTATTACTCATTTGATGATTTAAGTAGTGAACACTATCTATGGAAGTGTTTGCCTATTGGGCATCACCTGGAATCTTGGAAAGTTGGCTATGTGGATATTGTTAAAGTATTGGGAGGAAGCTTGACCAGTGTTTGATTTTACCAATGGAAGCCTTTTGCAAGTGCAATTGGAGCACGAAGGCACGATGATCAATATTTTATCGAAAATCATTATATCTCCAAGGGCGCCTTTCCACCTTGGCTGGATCAAGGTGCTTAGGGTACATAAGATTTGATTTTGAATCCCATGCAAAAAATCCTTTTAGGTATTTTTATATTCTAATGAATAATCAATGCAATAAATAATGTGGCACTCCTACATACCACATAAACTTATTTTTAACCTATATACATGCCTTCAACCAATTTGAAGAGAGCAAGTGTCAGATATTCAATGCACTAATGGAGCCTAGGTTACTAAAAAAGAATGGTCACCATTAGTGAATGAGTGGATGGCATGTGATAGGTTGGGATTTGATGTTAATTTTTTAAGGTTTGGCAAATTAATTATTCAATTTTTGAGGATATTTAAAGCAAATCTTCTGGAGGCCATAACTTTTGCATGCATAAGTGTTATGATTCCATTTTTTTAAATCACATGGTTGTTTAAGCTCTACACATTAATTAATTAATTTTTTGGACTTTTTTTAGTGTTAGGGACCAAATTATGTAGAATAATCCTCATATCCTTTTGCCCTATTTAAAAAAAACAAATTTATCATATTCTATGTAATTAAAAAATTTACCTTATTTTTGGGAGATATTTATGGAATTATGATAATTGTAGTGGATTTTGAGTCTTTTATATAGGAAACGAATTTAATATGTTCTTTAGTTTATCCCTTTTCCTCCTTTGGGTGATTGATTTAGCTTATTCCTAAAGACTTAATCATTTATGATCTCCTTATTCTTCTATTTTTGTCCAAATACTCTTAGAAGTTTGTTATAGCTCTTCTTTTAAGCAAGTTTATGTAAATCCTCTTTTAGTGACTAAAATCAGATGGCCCAAGGACAAGAGGAAGTCTTCAAAAAAAGGATGTATATTTTAAAAGCAAAAAATATACCTTCAAGTCATACCTTATGCGTCTATGGAATATTGAAGAAGATTATATTTATTAGAGGTGGTAATGTTGATTTCTCTTCTTCATTTAAAGCTCTCACATAAGTATTTTTGTATGTATGTGGGAGTGTCTAATAGTGGTAGTGATGACTATAGTTCATCCTAAGGAGACTCTTATATGGGAAGCATTTTTGTAGTAGCATATTTTATATGATGAGGAGGATTTATATGAGTCTACCTCAAAATGTGGAGGCCCACTAGAGCATCCATTATGGGGGTGTTGGATCCTAAAAATCCAATTTGCAATCATCCCTAGTTTTCAAAAAATTTGGTCCCCTGTGAATCCTTATTTAAAGTTGTTTTGCTTTCATGTCTAGGTAAGGTTTGTCTTCTATTTTAATTTCATAGTTCTTAATGTTGTGGACTTATTCTACTTACCCTTAAAAGATCTGTCACATCATGGGAAATTATTGAAATCACAACTAACACTGTGGATTCTGGTTGATCCAACTCATTAACCTAGGAATAGACTACCTTAGACAGCTCTAAATCGACCAAGTTTGGTAAGGAAACCCCAAGAAGTGGGTCCTTTTACTAATGCTCTATCATGCACATGCCCACTATGCTAGACAAAATGGTGTTACTTTGTTGTTTTGATATTTTTAGTGATTGAACCTATCAATATTAAAGCCTATGAAACCCATACTGGTGCCTTATCCATTATAGAGTCATAGCAAGTTGATAAGTGACCTAAGAAAATATAACAAGAAGAATAACTAGTTTGTTTTACTCCATTCAAATGATGTAATGTAAATAAAATAATTAAACTAGCGATAGAAGGCATTATTTATAGATTTTGATTGTAGTAATACATAAATAAGCTAACACGAGATATTCACACAAAAAAAATCCAAGGGAAGAGTTGAGATTTTCATTAATATAAGATGTGCATAGAACAGATCAATAGAGTGTTTGATCCTCATATGCCATTTGATTATAGTAAACTCCTAGTTTGAATATTTAGAACAAGGGATATCTCATATCCATCCTGATTGCAGTGACGTAAGAGTCTTCAACTTTGACGTGTTCCACTAGAAATAATCACAGTGAACAACGCACCTCAACAATCCCTAGTGAATGACAAGATAAAGGGTGATAAGACACATAAACAAGAGATATAAGGGAAAATACGACTCAAGCAACAGACAATGCTATACTTGGATTTTCTCTTAGAGGTTCGATAAAAGAAGTTTAGCTGCAACACTCCTCTCCTTTATAGTGTGAGGCCACCTGACTGTTGTAACCACCTACTTCGTTGTAAGAATCCTGTTGTACCAAAAATTGGGATGCATTCAAAAATAAGCACGTAGCCCACGTTCCCTATCATATAGGTGGTAGTTGTGCATCTCCACTAGTATTGCCTTGTGTTGGTGTTTGTGGTCCTCCTGGTGCGTGTGCCACAGCGACGGTGGGCCCCACTCCTTCCTTCATATTTTGAATTGCTTGGTCAATAAACTTCCAAGCCTCATCGTGAAAGGTCGAAAAGAAGAGTAGAAGGTTTAAATCTTGCATGGCCTTGATTATATGATCCTTGGCCCACTGCACATTATTATTGATAAATTCACATAGGCGATCTACCATCTCCACCAAAGTCATGAAGCTCTTAGACAACCTGTAACTAGATTCTAAATCAAAATTTTGGATCCTTTTAAAGACAAAATCTTTAATGATTGGGGCCTGTCCAAAGTCCTCAATGGAGAGGTTGTAGTTGCCCAACTCATCGTTGGCCTCGTACTTAGAATCTACCACCTCTTGGTTGCATTGGAGCCAATTTTTCTCATTTTGCAAGAATAGAGAGACCTTAATGTATTATTTTACAAAGAAGCATAAAGAGTCATTTGAGAGAGTGGACGATAGCCCTAAAATAGGCACATAGTCCTCCTAGAACCTTTTGTATATTGGTATGATTGCATCTATTCTTTGTCTTCCTTGTTGTAAGTTGTTTAGGATGAGGTCTACTACATGACTCACAGCATATATATCTACGAGAATGGACTCCAAGTCCCCCATATTTGCTTGGATTTTCTCCTTCATTTCCTATTTAATTTCATCTACGGATGCTAGCCTACACAGTGGAAGGAGCAGGTATCTTCAGTTTATCAACTTCTCCTTAAAGTTGCTTAACCTTGAGATGTAATGGCCCCACATCTACAACCTTGGATTTTCATTCTTCAAGTTCTTTCTCTATCGCTTAGACCACCTGTGCTTGAGAGACCATCTAGTATTTCATCATTTCAACAGGTGCAGCGGATGCCCTTATGACACCTTTACTCACATCAATAGTGGCCTCTTTCATGCTAGGTGGCAAGGGGATATCAAAGGTCACAACATATGTGTCAGTGGCCCCTTGACCAACTATCTCCCTACGCTTAACTATCCCCTTGCTAGGAGATATTTTCTCTTCCATGTCTTGAATCTGATCCTCTTCATCAGCTATAAACTAGCAGGTGTCAGTGATCCTTGCCATTGTCAAACTTTCAACCCCTTTATTCGATGATTCAGTCCTAGCCTTTTTGTGAGTAGGGGACCATGTGGGGCTTTGCACTTCATAACCTCTTAGGATATTAGACAATCCCCCATCTTGATTTATCTTTTTCATCACCTTGGGGTGCACTTGACGTTCTTCTTGATTGATTACCAAGGTGGCAGGATACAAATGCAAACTGGCCTTGCTCCTGTGGGCTTATTAAAGTCAGTATCAATGATGTGGTAGTATGTTGAGATGGTTCAATGGCCAATGCATTCCCTTTTGAAGTGGCAATGGGGGAATTGGAAAAATAAGTAAATTTAGCTTGCTCTTTTTAGGCCTCATCAACTATCTTCATCATGACCTCGAAGAGGTCAGAGTCTTGCTGAGCGATTTGTAGAGTGGGGTCTTCGAATTCTTCTAGAGGGGCCGTCAGGACCAGTGGGGCAATATTATCCACTAGAAAGCTTCGGTGAAATTTTAGTTGGGTGTTATAATCACCAATAGGCTCCAATTCATTGTATGGCCGCTTATACTTAGGCATCCTCCATATCAAGTCCAAGATTTGGTTGCTCCTGAAAGCCCTCTGCATTGCATGTTCAAAATCATCACAATTGTGTGTGACTGCCAGAAGGGTCAACTTGCCAGTAACTTCTTTTCTATAAGTAGCCATCTATGTCATAGGCTCTCCAAGTGACCTCTAGAAAATAGTAGGTGTCCATATTCCAGATAGACCACATCATGGCAAAGTGGCCAAGATAAGTGTAATTGCCCATTGTACAGGGAATGGGCAACCACTTCACTGGTCTTTTCTTCCTTAGATGTCTAATTTTTACCTCCTCGACCATCTATCGAGTGATCTCCAGGATGATGATGGAAGTTGGGCAGTGGAGTGGTAGTTCTTTCAGGGTCAGTTTTGATCCATATATCCTAATATAGGAAAATTATTCCACATAGAAGTAGTCTCTTGCTTTCTCATGGTGCAGGAAATTCCTAACCCCTACCCCAATTTTGTCTAGAAATTTCCCACATAACCAAAAGTGCACTACGGTGAGGACCTTCTCGAAGAAGTTTGTATAACTATATTATCCCTCCTGGATGCACAATAATAGATCATGTACAGTTGGTGCATTCACTCCCCCCGATTGGGTCACTAAGGCTTTGTCCAATTGTGCTATAAACAAATGAATGAAAAATGAATAATAAGAAAATGGAGGCATCTCCATCTTCTCGGCCAATATGGCCTCCTCCAAAAGTTACAATTCTTCATCTAGCTTATCACTGATAATGTCCTCCCATCGATAAAGAGGATTTTTTTCTATTTTGTTGCATTGGAGGATTGAAAACATCACCTCCTTTGTGATTGGCTCCAAGTCCTTCTCCCCCAATGCCAGATTGATCATGTCAGCGTAGTCCTGCACCTAGGGAAAGAGCAAGATATTTTTGATGGGAAAATTTGTTGGCCTCATCCTCCCTCTCTTCAATAGGTTCTAAAGAAACGTAGTATTCAACATATAATTGGCCTGGAGAGCCAATGTCTTAAAATCCACCACCTTGGAAGCAGTGGCTAGGTCGAAGACTTGCCGAATTTTGTTGGTCGACACTCAGGCCACTGCTTGGCCTTTGAAATCATGAATGGTCCATGCTCTGGAGTTGTAAGAGAATACGAGCCACATCAATAGTTTATATTAATGGTACATCTTTGGACAAGTTAATCGATCTAGGTTCATACTCCATTTGTTGCACATAAGAGATGGCTTGGTCATGTCTTGGTAGGCCCATGCATAGAGGTCACTTAGGAGCATCGAGTGACGCTGGATATCTTCCTCCGTGGGGTTGAATGCATAAATTATGGGCCCCTCTAATTCTTTTTATTGCTCCTCGATGATATCCCTACTAGTATCAAGTAAATCCTCAAGCGCCTTAGGCTTCTGCATCCTCCTCGACTTCTTGGCCACGGGCCATACCTTAGTAATTCTACCAATTATCTATCGAACAATGGATGTCTTAGGAGCCATAGCGCTAGTAGATGCCATCTCTTTCGAATAGCAAGTCTACAATTTCCCTCTTGGTTGTAATATTTCCTCTACCCAGGACTGTAATTTCCTCTATGTTCTCCACCCTTTACTCTGCGCTCAACCTCATCGATGGATAATTCTACATGCACAGATGGCGCAAAACAAGGTTGTCACCTTCCTTTTAAAACATGTGTATTAAATTTGGTATATTGTGCATGCACTTTTTTGATTTATAGGAGCTTTGGGGTTGGCTGGGTGTGCCACATCAATTACCACTTTCTTGTTCCAAGGTACTGATGGGGTGAATTACAGATACGGATAGCAGTTCTGACTTGTGGTAATTTGATATTGGTGAGGATAGAATGCAAGAAGGTATGCACTCACATGAGGTGCGTTAGCTTTAAATTTTAGTGTGCATGCTCCATTTGGGAGTGGTACGCACAGCTTTCAAGGTGGGTGCACAAGCTTGTGTTCCTGCTTGACCTTTGTGCATCCCAAGGGAGTGGGGTGCACTTGACTCTATAGGCTACACAGGCTGTGTGCCCTTATAGACTTTGTGTGCTTCACCATAGTGGAGTGCACAACCCAGAGGTAGGTGCACAACCTTGTGCACTCAACTTAGACACTCGCATGCCCCTAAGGGAGGGGTGCACTGACTCGGTATGTGACGCACCACCTTGTGTGCCCCGACATAGATTGTGTGCTTCACTTCGAGAGTGGAGCGCATTTGCTGAAGCAGGAATGCATGACTTATGCACTCCAAGGTATCATGTGCACTTCATTGGAATGGAGTGTACATCAGGATTCGAGGTGCACATAGAAGTACGCACCCTTAGGGTCTATAGAGCACTCTGCCAAGACAGAGCATAAAATGTGGGGGTAGGCGCACAACCTCATACACCCATGAGATTCTTGTGTGCTCCAAAGGAGTGGAGCACATGGGTTTATGATGGGGCATACAACTTTGTGTGCCCCAAAGGGCTGTTGTGCACTTCACTTCCCAGTGGAGTGCATAAACTTTTGGTGGGGCGCACAACCTTGTGCACCCCAAAGGGCTGTTGTACACCCCATTCCCCAATGGGGTGCATGGATTGAAGGTGGGTGCACAATCTTGTTTGTCTGGCTGGGGTACTTCACACTCCATGATATGGAGCGCACAAGTTTGGTTCAGGGTGCACAACCTTTGCACCTGGGTGACTTCGAGTGCGCTCCATTGGAGTGGAGCCCATAGGGCTAATTCGAGATGCACCGCCTTATGCGCCCCATGGAAAAGGTATGAGTTTGGCTCCCAAAATGTGGTTATCATTTTTGGAGTCAACACTTACAATTTTTGAAATAGTCCCTTGGTCATATTTTCCATTTGTTTTGGGTCCTCTTCAAGTTCTAAAAAAAATGTTCTCCTTTGTTGAAAAGTTTTGTAAAAGTATATATCATCAAGATCAGGACTTATTTTTGTTATCTTAGAGTCTTTTTTTGACTAATTTTTTCCCCCCCATGATCACCTTTTATTTTCCAAAGGCCTAAAAAGGAGTCTTTTAAATTCCCTCATTATGTTCTTGAAGGTTTAATTAATAAGGTTTGGCCCTCAAAGTCATAAAATTTTAATTATTAAGGTTTTACCCCTAGTAAAAATTCTCAGCCTTTGCTTCTTACCCCTTTATTACATCCTCCCAAATTATAGTCCATTTCATTTCCCAAGGATCAAAGTCCCTTAATTGTTTTATCCCCCCTCACCCTCATTAAACCTTCCATAACTAAAGCTAAACCTAAATATACCCCCCACCCATGTTCCCTAAGGTTTAGAAATATTTGGCCCCCTAGCCTTTATTTTCCCTTAGAACATTATGGCCACCTAAATGGACCCCCATCATGGTCCCTTTTCCCTTTAAATTATACCCTACCCCAAGTAAAACCTTTAAAATTACCCCAGATCAACAGAAATGACATGCAACATGTGGTAGAATTGAATGAATAAAAGATAAACACATAATTCAATGGTGTGCAAGGGAGCACATAGATCTGTTGAGTGGTGTTTTCACCCAGTTGTGAAAGCACACTCTCCGGTAGGATCTGAGTCCCAAAATCCTCTGCTTGCAAAGAAATTACAACAGATAATTTCTCCAAGGTTCCTGTTATGCTAGCTCTTTGTATACCAATGATGTTGTTCAATTTAAATGCTGGGAATACCTTAGTGTTGCAAGTGAATGTTAACAAGGGGCACTATGGTTTATTTTAATTTGAAATTGCAATGGACTCAAAGTGAATAAATCTAAGAGATGAATATATTTCGATCTCGAACTTTGATGGATTTTCAGTTATTTATTTAAATGACGGTAATTAAAATAAAATAAAGGATTGAAAATAAAAGAAATGCAAATGAAAATGAAACTAAACTACATCCAGAGTGCTACCATCTTGATTTGACAAAACCGAAGATAATGAGGTTTTCTGCATGCAACCTAACCTATTGAACCTGCAAATTCGCACAATCCAGGATAAGCTAGGTGCGGGTTTCAGGGGTTTTTACTGTAATTTCAGATTTAGACATTCGCATGAAGCAACCAAGAACACTTGCATTAAACTTCACCTAGAAGCCTAGAAATCTGAAAGGGAAAGGTAAAACATTAAATCTTGCATGCAAAAATGACTCCTTCTTTCTTATCAATGAGATGCCAACTCTCTGTATTTCTGTATTAAAATAATATATCAATTACAATGACAGAATGTTCCAGGTTTAACAAATCCAGAACAAGTGAAGGAAATTGCTCCAATAGCAGGCCCAGAATGGCTGGTCGCCTTTGGCTCTGCAACTCTGCTAGCAGCAATTTCCAACCCCTGTATCAATCTGCTCTTCTGATTTTATACTATCTGATACGGCTCTCTGTTTCGCCCTGCGTCGCTTCGTTTCACCTCCCAGAATGCATCGTTTCGTATTCTCACCTTTTCGTTGCTTTTGAATTTATGTTCGATGCCGAAACGTTCGATATTTTCTGTTTACATGTAACACTTTTGTAACCCTGACACCTGTATGCCACGTGTTTCGCGCTTCCTATGCATGTTCCGTAATGCCCCATGTAAATCATGACATTTTTATGCATGCGACTTGCTCCTTTCTTCATCGAAAAGCGACATGTCGCGAAATCGTGACATTTTTCACCTTGCCAATGCAATCATGAAATCGTTTTTTCTTCGTGAAATCGTGATGTTTTTTTTCTTTTGTCGTGAAATCGTGACGTTTTTTTTTTTTTTGTTTTGCAATCGTCATGTCTGGATATCGTGACTTTTTTGCTTCGTGCCCTTTGTTGTCGCGATATCGCGATGTTTTTTTGCTTCGTGCCCTTTCGCTGCTTTTTTGTCATGATATCGCTACGCTTTTAGTGCCTTGCCTGTTTGTTGGTTTGACCGCGATTTTGTGACATGTCACGATTTGCGACAATTTTCATTTGTCTTTCTCTCCCTCTGCCGCGACGGAGCAACATGTCGCGATTTCGTGACACTTTTCATTTTCGGCCGCGATGGAGCAACATGTCGCGATATCGTGACACTTTTTCATTTTCGGCCGCGACGGAGCAACATGTCGCGATATCGCGACACTTTTTCATCCTTGTGCAATTTTGCCCTTTTTCTTGATTTTTAGCATCTGGGTCATTGAGATCTTCTTTGAAAGCATGCAAAAAAGGTGGGTCCCCAATTTTGGGGTGTGTTGTGGATCAGTCACAACAAATGGCGACTCTACTGTCAAATGCTCTTGAGCATTTTAGTGAGAACCCTTACCTGGAAGTATATAAACTCGAAAACATGTGTTAGCACATAAGCAATATAAACAAATGCCCAAAGATTAGAAGTACATGAATCATCAGAATCATCAAGTATTAGCTCGGTGTGTGCAATGTATTTCATTCCCTATCGTTTGAAATTGATCAACATTCCATTGTCGGTTTTACATGAATGCATATGTGAGATTGTGAATGATTTGTGTAACTTGATAACTATGCTTAGAGATTTTGTTCTTGTAAAGGCCTAAACTTTCTAGTATCATGCACAAACATTCAAGATTGCCAAACCCTCTTAGGATCCACTAATGAATTGCTTTATTATATCCCAAAGTTGGTTATGAGTCCCTACTATCTTGAACCCATGTGCAAGTGAATGTGAAATCAGAACTTTGGGGAATCAGACTCCCAACCTAACCGAGATGGGAGTTTAACCCTATCCTTACTATTCTGATTTGGAATTCATTACCTCACTTTGAGCAAAATAATTTAACCAATTATGGAAGAAATGGTCATGCTAGTCTAACCCTTTGGACAATCGGTGGTCTTGTTTTTTAGACAAGACATGTTGCCATGCATGGGCATACTTAACCCCATAATCCAAGACTTATCTTCATTTCTTTGGACCTTGGGGATGACTACCCATCCTTTGCTAGAGGACAAGTAGTACGATCCTTCCAATCCAATATAAATATGAGATGGGAAAAATTAATTTTTTACTTCTTGGACCTTGGGGATGACTACCCATCCTTGCTAGGGACATGTAGTACGATCCTTCCAATCCAAGCTTTGGATAAAAATGGAAAATATTAATTTATTGCTTAGACCTTGGGGATGACTACCCATCCTTTGCAGAGGACAAGTAGTACGATCCTTCCAATCCAAGATTTATCATGAAATGAGACATAAGAGCTTTGGGGAATCAGATTCTCAACCTAAGCGAGATGAGAATTTATGCCCTATCCTTACTACTCCATGTAGGTCAAATCAAAGCTTTGGGGAGTTGGATCCTCAACCTAAGTTCGATGAGGATTTAGCCCTATCCTTACTACTCTGATTTTAGGCTTTAAGCTTTATGGAAGTGGTCAAAACCACTGTTTTAAGGATCATGTTGCATAATAGGATAGACATGAAAAACCTCTTTCGCCCAACCTTTTCTTCCAAGCAAGGTTTTGATCATTTTGCTCAAGATCCTTTTTAATGTGTATAAGATGTGCTTGGTTCTAGATATCTCAAGACTCAGTTTCCAACCTTAGGATTTTTTTACATTTATGTTATAACACAACCCTAAGAGGATTTGACACACTTTAATGATTTGTACCTGAGATGCATATGCAACTAAGATGGAATGTATATGTAAAGTGAGATGTAACATGAATGCATTATCTTTTGAATTGCAGATGAAATATTTGCCATACAAAATTGACTACTTCATGCATCACAAGTTTCAAACGATATAACTTAAAATGTTTGTGTTACTTGTGGAGCTTTTACAAGACAATTCCAATATTTCATATTCTCCTAGTCTTAAGCATAAGTTGACATCTCAATTTTTTTTTTTTATTATTTTTTTTTTTTTTATAAAAATAAACAAAACATGTCAATTGAAATCAAACCCACAACCTAAATCCTAACTAGACTAACAATCCTAAACAATGAAAACAAAATCTGAAAATCTCCACCAAAACCGAAAAGAATAACATCAAACTCTTACAACCTAAGGGCTAAAATAATGCTTTAAAATCTGCCCATTAACCGGTAACATAAAATCCTTCCCTTCTAAAGTTTTTAGCCTGAAGGTATTTTTCTCGAGAATTTCTGAAATCTGATAGGGGCCTAACCAAAGACAATCAAACTTTTGATGATTCCCTTTTTCCTCATGTCTTTTGTCCCATAGTAATACCAAATCTGAAATTCTGAAGGACTTAATTTTAGCCCTTCTGTCAAACCATCTCTTGATAACTTCTTGGTGTTTATTCATGTGATTCATGGCTTCTTCCCTCTTTTCATCAAGGTGCAGCAAATGACTTAACCTGGCTTCAACTTGATCATCTGTCCCCAAGTACTCTTGTATGAAATGCAAGGTTTGCAACTTCAAATTTGCAGGAAATATCGGGTCTTGCCCATAGACCAAATGATAGGGAGTATTCCCTATGGATTCTTTTACTCTGGTCCTATCTGCCCAAAGGGCAAACTTCAATTGGCTGTGCCAATCCCGAGGGTTCTTTTCCAGCAATTTCTTAATGATGTTCAACAAATTTTTATTTGAAGATTCGGCCAAACCATTTCCTTGAGGGTAATAATTAGATGCAAACTTTAAACTCACTTTGTTGTCATATGCCCAATCTGCAAATTGCGTAGAAATAAAAGCTTTACCATTGTCACTGACAATAGAATCGGGCATTCCGAATCTTGTTATAATGTGGTCCTCAAGGAATTTTATTACAACGTCTGTGGTGGCATGTTTAGTAGGAATTGCTTCTGTCCACCTTGTACAGTAATCTGTAGCTGTTAGTATGAATTTATGAGAATCAGAAGAATTTGGGTTAATAACCCCAATGAAATCTAGTCCCCATTGTGCAAATGGTCTCATCTCAACTACAGGTTGTAATGGCATGGCTGCATTTCTTTCTCTATTGGCGGCCACTTGACAAATGTGACATGATCGTACATGGGCATGTGCATCTTTGAAAATGTGGGGCCAGTAGTATCCTGCTCTCAGGATTTGATGCGTTGTAGCATTTGCCGCACCATGACCAGTTCCATGTTTCCCGTGAAATTCTTGCAACACCTTGGCAGCTTCTTCTTTGTTCAGGCATCTCAGGTAGATCCCTTCATGATTTTTCTTGTAAAGAACACCAGATTTCATCAGATAATTGACAGACTTAAGCCTTAAAGCTCTTCTTTGAGTTGAATTCAGATTAGAAGGACACTTACCATTCAATAAAAATTGCACAATGTCAACATACCAGTCATCCTTAGAAATGTATTCTGTATTCGAATATTGGCATGTCATTTGCGGATTATTCTCAGCGATCGCCTTCACCAGTCCCTGTCCTCGAACTAGTTTCATAGGTTGGATTTCGAGATCAAATTCTTGGATGGTGGAAATCCATTTCCCTCTTTTCTCACCTAGTTCGTTCTGTAAAAACATGGTCTTAACAAGCAGGGTCAGGCACGATGGCAATAACTCTGCTGTGCACAATGTAATGTCTAAATTTTTTTACCGTTTTAAAAAGTGCGTACATCTGCTTATCAAGGATGGAATACCTTAATTGAGCATCTTTTAAAGGGGCACTTAAAAATGCTATGGGGTTTTCTGCACTATCCTCACCTTTTTGGGTCAAGACACTCGCAAAAGAGTGTTCTGATGCGAAAGCATAAATATAGAAAGGTTTGGAATAGTCTGGACTTATGAGGACAGGGGCTCTGGAAATGGCATCTTTGATGTTCTGAAAGGCCACCCTACTTTCCTCGTTCCATTTGACATCTACATCCTTCTTGAGCATCTTGTTCAGAGGTTTGGCTATCTCGGCAAAGCTTGAGATGAACTTCCTTACAAAATTAACCTGCCCAAAGAAAGATCTCAATTCTTTTTTACTACCCGGGAGAGGCAAGTTTTGGATAGCTTGTATCCTTTCTGGGTCGATGGATATGCCCTCTTTTGAAATGATGTGACCAAGCAATTTTCCTTCTGTTACTCCAAAAATGCACTTTTTGGGATTTAAGGAAATTCCATGTTCTCTGCATCTTTGAAGCACTTTCTTCAAATCTTTGACATGGTCTTCTCTTTTCTTTGAGAATATTGGAATATCATCCACATACACGATGATACATTTGCCTATAAGCCCTTTGAATGCATAGTCCATGGCGCGTTGAAATGTTGCACCGGCATTTAACAGTCCAAACGACATTCTCTTGTATGCAAATGTCCCCCACTTGGTGGTGAAGGCTGTTTTCATCCTGTCATTTGGATGTATAAGAATTTGGTTGTATCCAGAATACCCATCAAGAAAAGACATCATTTCAGATCCATTTACCGTTTGTAGAATTTCATCAATTGATGGCAATGGATAATTATCCTTTTGAGAGGCTTTATTAAGATTTCGAAAATCTATGCACGACCTAATCTCTCCACTCTTTTTTCTTCTTTGGAACGAGGTTAGCAACCCGGGTTGAGTGCCTAACGGGAAAAATGATCTTCGCTTCCAATAATATTTTGACCTCCTTTTCTATTAAGGGCTCCAATAGCGGGTTAACAACTCGTTGTCTTTGCCTAAAAGGCTTGGAGTCCGGCTTTAGAGGGATGGTATGTGTGATGATGTCTTGGTTGTATGTTTTCAGCTCATTGTAATTCCAAGCAATGCAATCCATGTAATGCTTCAATGCCTGTATTATGTTGCTCCTTTCTTCAGCTGTACATGCCTTTGCAATGTACACTTCCTTTGGATTGTCTGCACTCCCTAGATTAATTGAATCACATGCATCTTTGGGGAGTGGGACCCTTTTTCCTTTTTTGGTCTTGTATCCCATGTCGAACATTTTCTCCAATGAAACCACGTCTTTAGGTATTTTGTTGGATTGACATGCGGTTTCACTCTCGTTTTCTGTTTCATCTTGCCACCTTTGCTCCTCATCAATCACCTGATTTTCAAAAATACCCGAGTTCGTGACAAATTTGAAGATGTGTCTGTCATTTTCAAAAACCTGGAAATTCTTGACATTATCGGGTATTGATGGACAAGGAACCAATTCAATGGAGAACTTTTTACACCTTTTTATGTCAACTGGATTTAACATGCCCGCGGCGATTGCAAGAGAGTCTGCTATTCGGTTTCCTTTTCTAGAAATAAGGGCTATATTGAATGCGTCGAATTCCTCAATGAGGTCCATAACCCTAGTTCTATAAAGGCTCAGTCTCCTGTCACGGCATGTATACTGTCCTTTGATCTGCTTGACTACTAGCTCAGAATCTCCCAATACCTTCAAGCATTTAACTTGCTTGCTCAATGCTAGACGTAAACCAAAGATCAATGCTTCGTATTCTGCCACATTGTTCGTGCAAGGAAATTGCAATCTATAGGCAGCCAATAATGGTTTACCTCCTGGACCAGTGAGCTCGACTCCAGCTCCTGCTCCTTGTCTAGATTTGGATCCATCAAACCTGAGCAACCATGTGAAATCATTTTCCTCAAAAGAGCCACCATGACATGTTTCCTTTTTAGGCTCTTCAGTAGCTTCCTCAACATCAAGTGCATAGACCCCCAGTTCTGGCTCAGAAAACTGAACTTCATTCGGCTTGTTAAATTTTGTTATGATTTCTTTAAGCCTCGGTTCATTTTCCACTCTGATTTGATTTGCAATTCCTTTCCAGGGTAGCCACATATGTGAGCGATCTGTTGAAAAATAGCCATTCAGAGTTTTCATCCAATCCCTTGCAAGTAGCATTCCATATCTACTTGGGATATTAACAACCAGAATGTCGACAACCTGTTGGACCCCGGGTTCAGAATTTAATTGAATTTTGACATCATATAGGGTCCCTACCACATTTACCTCCGATCGGTCCAATTGCAAGACCTTGCATTTGGATGAAACAGGTTGCAGACCTAGCATTTGACATATCTCCGAAGGCATGAGGTTGCTCGTGGCACCCGTGTCCACCAAACAGTTATGCAAATTCTTACCCGCAATTCTCAGAGTCAATAAGAATGGCGGGACATCCCGTCTCTCCTTTCGTAAAATCAGATGGGACTCAACTCCTTTTCCCTTCCACATTTGATCAGGTGAGTTCAGAGCCTTTATCAATGCCTCCTTTTGGCCAGGCAATCTAGCCGCGTCCAAGAACGAAAGGCTAGATTTGGACTTCTTTAGATCCTCCACTATGTCATAGTTTGGTTTTTGAATTTGATCTGTCTTACGCACGTCATTAGACATTTCTCTTCTAAGTGGAGGAGGAGGATTATTATCTGCCTTAGTATCCGGAGGAAGAATAGAGTTGTTTGGTGGTGTTGATGAGGTTTTAGGGGCTTTAGATTTACTTCTCAAATGGTATCCATGATTCCCCTTTCTAAAATCTCGAAAAGCTTGCACCTCCTGTTCCAAAATTTCGTCTTCTTCTTCCTCACTCTCACCTTCTTGACGATATAAAGTTTCCACCACCATAATGTTATCATCTTGATGTTGCGATGGACCCTCATTTGATACCAGTTCCAAATCATCAACTTGGGCCTGGAGACAATGAGTGTATCTAGCAATTTCAGGACAATTCCTCTCATTGTGTTCTTTTGTGTTGTGCAACCTACACCCCTTTTCCCATGCCAAATCGGAAAGATTCAAAAGGGAATTGGATTGACTAGGTCCTGTAGAAGTATCTAGTTGATTAGCAATGGGGGCGGGTACTCCCCCATTGTTTGGCTTTGTGTTCCAATGTCTCCCTCTATTGTTAAAATTTTGATTTGAGTGAGGGGCATGGGATTCATACTTCTATTTTTGAACCATGTCATTGCTCAGTTTATGAACTATCTTCTTGAGCTCTTCGACCTCCGAATAAATCTCCTTCGATGGAATCACATTGTTGTTAACTCCCGTTGGATTTGCATAATTGGTGGGGTCTTGATTCAACATTTGGGTCGGGTTTTGAGGAATTTGATTCCCGTATGGATTGACACTTTGAATCGGAGTTGGATTTGGGAAAGGAACTATAGCCTGAGAATTAACTTGGTTGGTTCCTTGCATAGTCGATTGACTATTTTGCAAAAATGCGGGAACAGGTGGAATGGATGTGATTGGTTGGATTGGAATGGGTGCATACGCAGGTGCTTTGGTGGATACGGTTGTTGATATGGGAAGGCATTCATGCTTGGCATTTGCGGTGCCATGATCTGATTTGCCAAGGGAGCTTGACCATATGGAGCATATTGTCCCATCATAGGCATCTGGGGAAATCCATAGCCCTGTGGTGTCATTTGCTGCTCGATGGTCATGGCTTCATTGTAGGCTAGAGCGAGCATGGTGACTTGAGGATTTCGTCTTGCAAACATGGCTGTCATGGGATCCAATGCCCCAAAATATATTTGCAAGGCCACTGCGGGATCTATGGCAAAATGCCGAACTGCTCTATTATAGCACTTTTGGAATTTTTGATTAAATGTTTTGATAGGTTCACCCTGGCCCCTTTTGCATGTAATGAATTGATTGTAAATGGTTGCGGGATCCAAAGGTGACCTAAATTGATTGACAAAGGCGTTCTCCATTTGCGCCCATGAAGTGATTGAACCTGTAGGCAAGCATATATACCATTCATATGCTATTGGATCTAAGCTCATGGGGAAAAGTCTGCAAGCCACATCCTCATGTTGGACTTGCAGCCTTATTAAAACATCCCTATAGGCTTGGATATGTTCTTCTGCTGTTCTTGGGCCATCTGGTTTGTATTTAGGCAAAAATATTTCTATGTTCTTAGGGATTTCATGGATATCCCCTGCAATGTTCAAAGGAATATTATTAGCTCCATACCAAGGAGCTGCTGGAGGTTGAGCCATTTGACTCAAAATCGATGAGGACAACCCTACAAGAGCAGTGGAAATATTACTGACAATAGGTACACTAGTGGCAACTGATATTATTGGTGTAGGTCCACTCGATGTTCCTGGAGCAAAAAGGTCTTTTGTGACTGGTAAGCTTACAACTTGCTTGGTTTTATTCTTGGGAGTACCAGTGAGTGTAAGGTCATGGAATATGGTTTCCCCGGTTGTTTGGGACCTAGTCGCAATACGACGCGGTGGGTCCAGCCTGCCTGATGAAACTCTCGGTTATCTCCAAGAAAACCTGCAACAGAAAAACAAATGTTGCAGTTTAGCTGTTTGTGAGATTTAAGAGATAATTTCAAAATCGAATCAAAAAGATATTACTTATGTATGAAAATCAAAATAAAGTAAACCAATCAGGCCCTCCTTCTAGCGCCAATCTGTTGAGTGGTGTTTTCACCCGATTGTGAAAGCACACTCTCCGGTAGGATCCGAGTCCCAAAATCCTCTGCTTGCAAAGAAATTATAATAGATAATTTCTCCAAGGTTCCTGTTATGCTAGCTCTTTGTATACCAATGATGTTGTTCAATTTAAATGCTAGGAATACCTTAGTGTTGCAAGTGAATGTTAACAAGGGGCACTATGGTTTATTTTAATTTGAAATTGCAATGGACTCAAAGTGAATAAATCTAAGAGATGAATATATTTCGATCTCGAACTTTGATGGATTTTCAGTTATTTATTTAAATGACGGTAAAATGCAGAAAATAAAATAAAGGATTGAAAATAAAAAGAAAATGCAAATGAAAATGAAACTAAACTACGTCCAGAGTGCTACCATCTCGATTTGACAAAACCGAAGATAATGAGGTTTTATGCATGCAACCTAACCTATTGAACCTACAAATTCGCACAATCCAGATAAGCTAGGTGCGGGTTTCTGGGGTTTTTACTGTAATTTCAGATTTAGACATTCGCATGAAGCAACCAAGAACACTTGCATTAAACTTCACCTAGAAGCCTAGAAATCTGAAAGGGAAAGGTAAAACATTAAATCTTGCATGCAAAAATGACTCCTTTCTTATCAATGAGATGCCAACTCTCTGTATTTCTGTATTAAAATAATATATCAATTACAATGACAGAATGTTTCGGGTTTAACAAATCCAGAACAAGTGAAGGAAATTGCTCCAACAACAGGCCCAGAATGGCTTGTCGCCTTTGTCTCTGCAACTCTGCTAGCAACAATTTCCAACCCTTGTATCAATCTGCCCTTCTGATTTTATACTAACTGATACGGCTCTTTGTTTTGCCCTGCGTCGCTTCGTTTCACCTCCCAGAATGCATCGTTTCGTATTCTCGCCTTTTCGTTGCTTTTGAATTTATGTTCGATGCCAAAACGTTCGATATTTTATGTTGACATGTAACGCTTCTGTAACTCTGACACCTGTATGCCACGTGTTTCGCGCTTCCTATGCATGTTCTAGTAATGGCCCCATGTAAATCGTGACGTTTTTATGCATGCAGCTTTGCTCCTTTGCTTTCATCTGAAAAGTGACATGTCACGATATCGTGACATTTTTCCACACCTTGCCAATGCAACTGTCCGAAATCGTGATGTTTTTTGTCGTGAAATGTGACGTTTTCTTCTCGTACGCTCTTTCAAATCGCGTTTCATTTCTGTCGAATCGTGACGTTTTCTTGTTTTTTCGTCGAAATCGCGATGTTTTTCACTTGTTCTTTTTAAATCGCTCGCTTTTCTTATCTTTGTCGAAATCGTGATGTTTTCTTTCTTTTTTTTTATCTTTTTGTCTTTTAATATCGCGACATTTTTCGCTTCGTGCCCCTTTGCCTTTTGTTCGCGATATCACGACGTTTTTCGCTTCGTGCCCCTTTGCTGCTTTTGTCGCGAAATCGCTACGCTTTTAGTGCCTTGCCCTGTTTGACTGGTTTGACCGCGATTTTGCGACATGTCGCGATTTCGCGACAATTTTCCATTCTGCTTTCTCTCTCCTCTCTGGGCCGCGACGGAGCAACATGTCGCGATTTCGCGACACTTTTTCATTTTCGGCCGCGACGGAGCAACATGTCGCGATTTCGTGACACTTTTTCATTTTCGGCCGCGACGGAGCAACATGTCGCGATTTCGCGACACTTTTCCATCCTTGTGCAATTTTGCCTTTTTCTTGATTTTTAGCATCTGGGTCACTGAGATCTTCTTTGAAAGCATGCAAAAAAGGTGGGTCCCCAATTTTGGGGTGTGTTGTGGATCAGCCACAACAAGATCTAATGGTGTAGGAGAGGGTACACAAATCCAAGCGCTTGAACATGATAGTGACACATGGCATCAAACAAATGGTCGATTAGGATTGTACAGATCCAATAGTGTGGACACGAGTGTGGGGAGATGAGAGGTTCAAGCACTCTAATTGAAGTGTGACAATTGGGGACAAGTGATTGGTGGTAGAAGTATGTCCAAAAATTGAGGTAGGGAAAATTCAACAAGTGGATTTGATGGGGTAGATTCTAGTTCTATATTCGACAGAGCAAATGTAAGTGAGGGTTCTTGAGCACTTCAATCATGTGATGATGTATGGCAATGCAAGATAGGTAGACTCAGGAATACAAGGAATCAATGGCCCATGGGATAGCGCTATATCCAATGGAGCGGATACAAGTGAGGGTTCTTAAGCACTCCAATTGTATGATGATGCATGGTAGTGTGAGATAGGAGAACTTAGGCATACAAGAAATTAATGACCCATGGGATAGCACCAGATTCAATGAAGCAGATATAAGTGGGGGTTCTTGAGCACTCCAATAAAATGACAACACATGGTAGTAGGATATAGGTAGACTTAGGTGTACTAGGAATAAATATCCTAGGGGATAGCACCAGATCCAATGAAGCAAACACAAGCAAATATTTTCAAGCATTCCAATTAGAGCATTATAAGTGGTGACATATGATAGGTAGGTGTTGGCATAGGACATACAACAGTTTGAAAATGAACGCATGATCTGATGGTGTAGGAGGTATCATTTTGGAAACAACACTCCAGTCCACATGCAACATGTGGAGTACACTAGGTAAAACCCCTAGCTAACTTTTCAAATATAGATCAATGACTAGTATTTTACCATGTGGTGGCCTATGGTTTGCAATATGGGCTCTTATGAATTGAATGGTTTAATTTATTTCATCCCACACTCAGTGTGGGTTTACCCTTATGGGGTTTAAATATGCATAGGCACCCTTAATTGATTGACCACCTCGTAGTGGTCAAGGCGGCCTCTCGCACTAGGATCGCCCAGGTGAGGTCGCTTGGAGGTGCCAATCAATGATGTCAGCATAGGGGCCCACTTGGACAGCCTGAGGATATTTTTGCAATATTTGTGTATAGTGGTAGCATTTGGGTATGGTGATGTCCCGAGCAGTCACAAATTATTAAAAGGATAATATTTTTTAAGTCTATAGTAAATTTAGTCAAAATTTTGACCAATGTAGTGGGTAATAAAGTGAAAAAGATTTGTAACAATACCCCTAACAACTAGCCACCGAATAAGTAATTAAATGCCTCAAATATTTATTTATTTATTTTATTATAGTGCCTAAGGCTAGCTATTTAATCAAATAAATGACTAAGATTGAATTAATAATCTAAAGCCACTTTTGGCCAAACATGAAGGTATTTTTAATAGGCCAAAGCAGAGGTAATTATAAAATATGACCATTATCAAGCTTTAAATGGAGTCATTTTTAACCAATTGAGACCACTATCAAGCCATGAACGAGAGGAACCACAAATGTAGTCAATATTATGAATCAAATATGAGAGAAGTTGTAGTTATTATGGGCCATCAAGAAGACAGTTGCAGTTGTAATAATTATGGACCATCATCAAGATTTGAATGAGAGCCACTTGGGGACCAATAATCAAGCTATATGAAAGAGGTGTTGTAGTAGAAAAAGGATCAAGTTTTTATGTAGTAAAATTCTATAAGAGGTATACTAGAGTGCCTATCCTTTGTCAGTTGTATTTTCTTTTCTATGTCTTGTCTAGTCACCCTTCTTTCTTCCCCATTATTGTGCAATATTTTGCTAAGGAGGTGTCTAGTTTACTAAAATTATTTCCAGTGGTTGAGGCTAGAAGCAAGAGGCTCTTTTTTACATCATTTGAATGAAGAGTTAAAGTTCTCTATTGCATTATTCGAATGGAGAACTTATTTGTATTTGCTTAGCAATATTTGGTTATCTTGATCAGACTCCTATTCCAATGATCTTTTACATTAATACAATCTTGCTTCCTCTTTTTAACATTTCTATGTACAATTTTTTTTGGTGTATTATTTACATGTTAAATCATTTGAATGTGTAAATGATGTATTCCTTCATTGGCATGTTTAATCACCTTTATTGCATCATTTGAATGAATGTGGTTGGATTATTTTTTTATCTTCTTCTTCTTTCTATTTCACATCAGTGTTTTAAGTTTTGCTATAATTACCCAATGGATAAGGCATCCATCTACTAATTGAAGCACTAGTTGGGAGTTACTTCAAAGCTTGGTCAAATTTTATGTTACAATTTTTCTTTTATTTTTACAAATTTGGATGAGCATGAGCATATGAGAAATATTATAGGCTCACCTCTAGGGTTTCCTTACCTTACTTGATCTATCTAGAGTCTTAGGATAATATTTCAAAGAGGTGAATCCACCAGAGTCCATAGTGTTTATTGGATCAGGTAAGTCTTGTAGTGTCACAAACATCCAAGGGTGCAATAATTTCTCCCAACAATTTTTAGCACCATTGTCAAGGAGGACTTGGTACTATTTTTATGTTTTATATTTTTTTAGTCTTTCCCGAATCCCTAGAGTAAATTTTGTGGGAATTGAGTGGATATCAAGCTAAGCAATCTTGGCCTAAGTATTATTAAATATATTGCTCTTTATTTGTACACATGTTCTAGCGACTCCAAACGAACTCAGATTTTTGAAAATAAATAAAGAAGGAGGAGATGGATGTAGCATCTATAAGAATAAGTGGTAAATAATTGCTCACTAGAGTGTTGAATACTAGGGTATTCTTTAAATCTCATTAAATAAATTTGATTCCAATTCATGTTAATCCTCTTTCTAGTATAAATTAGTATTCCCCTACTATAAATTATATACCCATAGTAAATCAACATGTAGTAAATATGGCAGCTTTTAATGCTAACCAAAATATCAATCAATGTAGAACCAATAGGTATAGAGCCTTTTTTTTACCTCCAAATATAAATTCCCTCCTTGGTAAAGCCCATAAGTACTTACCTGAATTTCAAGGAAATAATATTGTCATTGGTGAAGATCATATCAAGGATTTTTAATATGCCATGGATAGTGTTGAGGTAGATGATGAAGATATTGTCCTTAGGCTATTTTTCCAAACTTTGGAGAAATATGCTCAAGAATGGTTTAACAACCTTGGAGCTACCACTATCGACAATTTTCAAGAAATGGAGCAAGATTTCCTCAAGAAATATAGAGAGAGGAAGAATGAATGATCCTTGCTGACATAATTAGCTACTATGAAGAAGAAAGAAAATGAATCAATGAAATACTTCGATAGGATATTTTTTAAGACTAGAAATAAGATTCCAGTAGTACTAAGGCCAAATAATGATCAATCAATCTACTTTTACAAGAATGCCTTCCCTGGAGATTTTAGTTATGAATTAAGACAGCAAGCCACAACCACCATTGATTCATGTAAAGAGAGAGCTACTAAAATAGAAATAAATATGATTGATAGTGGGAAGATGAAAGCATACTCTTTAGAACCCAACCAACCTAAAAGAAAGTCCAAGAAGGTTGAATTCTCTATTCCTAAGAAAATAGATTAGGTTCCTATGAACAAAATAGCTAACCAGTTGAGTGAGATGTTTACCACTTTGAATAACAAATTGGCTAGAATTGAAAATGGCAAAGATACCATTGAATAAACTTCACAGGGTGATAACAAACTGTTGAGAAAGGTGCAAAAACAGTATTGTCATTGTTGTCAACACAGATAGATAAATCAGTTGATGCAGTGGACAGGAGTTCAGAGGTCGATCGAGCATGTACAGTAAATTTCCAAGAAGACAGAAGTGGCCCAGATTCAAAGGATCAAAGAAAAATACAAGTAAGAAAATTGTCGCGATATCGCGACATGTTTTCTGTCGCAATTTCGTGACATATTGAAGGAGAGAGAAAAATCTGGAAAAGTTGTTGCGATTTCGCAACATATCAGAGGAGAGAAAAAGCTGAAAAAGCTGTTGCGATTTCGCGACATATCGAAGGAGAGAGAAAAAGCTGGAAAAGTTGTCGTGATTTCATGACATATCGAAGGAGAGAGAAAAAGCTGAAAAAGTTGTCACGATTTCGCGACATATCGAAGGAGAGAGAAAAAGCTGAAAAAGTTGTCACGATTTCGCGACATATCGAAGGAGAGAGAAAAAGTTGGAAAAGCTATCATGATTTTGCGACATATCGAAGGAGAGAGAAAATGCTGGCAAAACTATCACGATTTCGTGACATGTTCAAAGAAAGAGAAAGCGCAAGGAAAACTGTCATGATTTCATGACATACTGGACGAAAGAGAAAGCGCAAGGAAAACTGTCATGATTTTGCGACATGTTGGAAGAGAGAGAAAGCATAAGAAAAATTGTCATGATTTCGTGACATGTTCGAAGAGAAGGTGCAAGCAAAGAAAACTGTCGTGATTTTGTGACATGTTTGGAGAGAAGGCGCAAGCAAAGAAAACTATCACGATTTTGCAACATGTTTGGAGAGAAGGCGCAGGCAAAGAAAAATTGTCACGATTTTGCGACATGTTTGAGAGAAGGAGCTCGCAAAGAAAAGTGTCGTGATTTTGTAACAATCTACAAGAGAGGTAGTACGAACGAAAATGTGTCACGATTTTGTGACATGTTTGAGAGAAAGAGCTTGCAAGGAAAAGTGTCACGATTTCACGATAATTTGCAAGAAGAAGAGCTAAGGAGAAAAGATGTCGCAATATCGTGACATGTCATGTTTTCGTGACCTAAAGAGAAGAGAAGAGCTAAGGAGAAAAGATGTCGCGATATCACGACATGTCACATTTTTGCGACTAAGAGAGGAGAGAGAATGTACGAAGATAGAAATGTCGTGATATCGCGACAACAGCAGAGAGGAAGACTTCGAAGGATGAAGTGTCGCGATTTCATGACAGAAGCAAAATGAAAGAGCATGGAAGCAGAAGCGTCGTGATTTCGTGACAAATTCTAGGAGGAAGAGCTCAAAGGCGAAAGCGTCATGATTTCATGACATGTTCTATTTTTGTGGGCGAAAGGCAGAGAAATGCATAAGGCAGCAAAAGTGTCACGATTTCATGACATGTCATGTTTTCATGGATGCATGCCGAGAAGAGTGCAAGGAAGCGAAAAGTGTCACGATTTCACGACATGTCATGTTTTCGCTAGTGCATGCTAAGAAGAGTGCAAGGAAGCAAAAAGTGTCACGATTTCGTGACATGTCATGTTTTCACTGGTGCAAGTCGAGAAGAGTGTATGGAGGCAAAAAGTGTCACGATTTCATGACATGTTGTATTTTTGCGGGTACAAGCCGAGAAGAAGACAAAGAGGCAAAAGTGTCATGATTTCGCGATAGGTCATTTTGGCGCAAGCTAAAAATAGAACCCAGTCGTATTAAGATATGTAACCGTTAACTAAAGTTACACAACAGTTATAGGGGACGTTACAAAAGAAAATCATGTAGCTAATTTAAGAACAGTCGAAGAAGGAGAAATCTAATAGTCATATAAATAGAATCGAATATGCATGCATGCACAGAAAAGAATACGAACAGTCATGACCAAGAAGACGAACAGTCATGGTAGGGGTATTTGTGTAAATTCATAACATGCATCGTGGTTGATGAAAATCCTACCCTATATTTATACAAAAGCAGTTACAATTAGAAGGCGTTACAACTGACAAGTGGCGCATGAGAAATAAAAGGAGTTACAACTAGAGTTATAGTTAGACAACTTGATTATAAAAGGGTAGTTGCGTAGAGAATAAAGTTGTCACTGAATGTGTGAAAGTGCCACTGAAAGAGGGTTAGAAGAGTATTGTAAGAGAGCGACAAGCAGAGCAGTAAGTGTTTACTAAGTTTTGATAAATTGTAGACCAGTAAAGGTCTTGTAAAAGTGAAGGCATTTGTATGTCATTGATATAGCTTTCAAAACTGTGATCCAAGTTGGTGCTTGGATAGGGGTTGGTGCTCCTTTCTGTTGGTGCAGATAAATCAGGGGTTGGTGCTCCTTCCAGTGGGTGTTGGTAAACAAATTGTAAAATTGGTGTTTTGTAAAGGCTGGATTTTGACCATAGTCCAAGCAGTCATTATTGAGGAGTAGCCAAATTGATGAACCTCGTTACATTGTGTGTTGTGGTGTGCTCTCTTGTGATAATTGCTTTATCTATTTTTAAGTCCTCTTTGCTTCAGCTTTAAGAGTTGTAGATTTGAATTTAAATAGCTACACTGATTCACCCCCCCTCTTAGTGTCATTGTGAGAATATCAATTGGTATCAGAGTCGGGTTCCTAACAAGCTTAATTAGTTAAGGTGATCTTGGAAGAAACACAATGGTAGGTGGTGAAGGATTCTCATCAAACAAATCTCCTTTGTTTGACAGAACTAATTACTCATTCTGGAGACTCAGGATGCAGACATATCTATGTGCGTTGGGATACGACATTTGGGAGTCATTAGAAAGTGGCTACACAATACCCACTACTCCTCCAACAGATACTGCCGAGAAGAAAAAGTTTGAGAATAACTCCAAAGCAAGAATGCCATAATGTGTGGGCTAGTAGATAGTGAACTGATAAGGATCATGAGCTGTAAAACGACAAAAGACAAGTGGGACAAACTGAAGAGCATTCATGAAGGAGACAACAAGATCAAGGAATCCAAGCTACAAACGCATCGAGCTCAGTTCGAAGCATTAAAAATGAATGACGATGAGAACATAGAGGCATATATGTTGAGAGTCAATGGAATCATTAATGCGATCAAAGGACTTGGCAAAGAAATCAAAGATGTGATCGTCGTGAAAAAGGTACTTAGAACTCTTCACAAAAGATTTAATTCTAAAGTTTCTGCAATAGAAGAAGCTAAAGATCTAAATAATTTTAGCATGGATGAGATGCATGGTTCTTTGACTGCATACGAAATGAGAATAGGACAAACTAAGCCCATAGACACAGAAGTTACTTTTAAAGCACACAAAAATATAAAAATTGAACAAGAATCTGAGGATGAATAGACATCGAATGAAACGGAAGCTAACTTTGTTCGGAAACTTATAAAGGGAAAAGGAAAATATAGAGGAAAGTTACTGTTTAAGTTCTTCAATTGTGGAGGGGTCGGTCACTTTGCAGCTAAGTGTCCAACGAATGAGAAAACCAAAAGTGATGAAGGGTCACACCAAGAAAGAAGTGACTGGAAGAAGAAACCAAATTTTAGAAAAAGCAACTTCAAAAATAAAAGTTTCATATCCAAGAATGTCAGCTCTTCTAAAGATAGCTCAGGTGAATATTCTGAAGAAGAAACAGGTGAAGCTCTGTTCATGGCATTTGAAGAAGAAAAAATAGAAAAAAAATAGGAAGGTGACACAAACATTAAGGATGAGGCTAAAGTATATCTAGAAGGAGAGTTGGTTGCTACACTTAAAGAGTTGAGTACAGAAATGAAAAAGAATAAAAAGGTCTCAAGAAAGCTTGAGGATGCGAATGACATAATAAAAAGTTTGAAAGTATAGACAAAATAATTTAAGAAATTTTTTGAAGAACTCGAAGTACAATTAACCATGAAAATAGATGAGTGCAGCAAACTTGAAGAAGAGATTGTTGTCTTAAGAATGCGGCTAGAAGAAAAGAATCAAAAATTGAGTTGCTATCACAAACTTGAAGGAAGTTCTGCAAAGCTTGAAAATATTATAAATAGTCAGAGGACTACAGGCATCAAATTTGGCTTGGGCTTTGTCGAAGGAGAATCGTCAAGTGGATCAAAGTCCATAACTGTAGAACAAGTAAAGAAAGAAGATAAGATCAAGGTTGATCAAGGAAAAATGAATCAGGAAAAAGAAAGCAACAGTGTCAGGCACGAGAAGAGTGCTGATAATGAGGGATTCATAAAATTCACACATCAAAGGAGAAGAAAATTTGTGGCTCCTACTACAAAATGGTAAATACCAACTCCCAGGTTCAATCATTCTTTTTTTGGTTATTTTTTTAAATGCAATGCTTACGGTCATAAGATTTCAGACCGCATTTATAATATAGGACAAAGAAATTTCACCAGTAGAAATGTCTTTTCACCCTTGATGGATTATGTAGTAGAATGCTATAACTGTTATAAATTTGGACACATTGCAAGAAACTATAGAAGCACATATGCAGCAAATAAAAATCAAGGAAGAAGATCTCAACCAAACAGTTTAAGGCAAAACAAAAAATTCTCAAAAAAACATGCACAGGCTATTGACAAAGAAAAGTCTAAACAAGTGACCAAAACTATAGTCAAACCAGAGTGGAAAGAAAAGGAGTGACCCAAGGAAGAAAAGGAATCCTTGATTGTACAGACAGCATTCAAAGCACAGAACAAATCTGCACCATGGATATTGGATAGTGGATGCTCCAACCACATGACAGGAGATAAACAAAAATTTGAAAAATTACAGAAATATGAAGGGGGCTCTGTAAAGTTTGGAAATAATGATGAAGCCAAGATAGTTGGCAAAGGATCAGTCAAGATAAGTGATGAAAATATCAATTCCAAAGAAGTTCTGTTTGTGATTGGTTTGAAGCACAACTTACCGAGCGTAAGTCAAATCTGTGACAGAGGTCATGAAGTCATCTTTAAGAAGCAGGGTTGTGAAGTCAGAAAAGCACATAGTGGGAAGCTGATAGCTACTGGATCGAGGACTTCTAGAAACCTGTATACTCTCTTAGATACTTCAGAAGGAGCATGTTTTATTTGACAGGAAGATGAAAATTGGTTGTGGCACAAGAGGCTTGGTCATATTAGCTTTGACAATCTGGTAAAAATAAGTTCAAAAATGGTAGGAAGAGATATACCCACCATTGGCAAACCATTAAATAGCATTTGTGCTTCATGCCAAAAGGGGAAGCAAACTAGATCCACATTTAAATCAAAGAAATACTTCACCAGCAAACCTTTAGAGCTAATTCATACTGATTTATGTCTACCCATGAAAACACAAAGCATAAATGGTGACAAATACTTTATGCTGTGCATAGATGACTATTCCAGGATGACATGGGTACTATTTTTAAAGCTTAAATCATATGCCTTTGAAATGTTCAAGACTTTCAAACACCAGGTTGAGAATCAAACAGAAAAAGAATTAAATGCTTAAGATCAGATAGAGGAGAAGAGTTTATCTCAGAGGATTTTATAGAGTACTGTCAAAAATATGGGATCAGAAGACAGTTTTCAGCAGCAAGGACACCTCAGCAGAATGGTGTTGTTAAAAGAAAAAATAGGACAGTGTAGGAAATGGCACGGATAATGTTGACAGAGAACAAAATAGTAGACAAATTCTGGAAAGAGGCAGTTCATACTATGGTTTACATCCAAAACAGGTGCATGTTGAGGACACATGAAAGCAAAACTCCCTATGAGCTATGGTTCGGCAAAAAGGCGACAAGAAGATACTTCAAAGTCTTTGGCAACAAGTGCTAGATCAAAATAACTGAAGATAATCTTGGTAAGTTTGAAGATAGAGTTGATGAAAGAATTTTTCTTGGCTATTCGACAAAAAGCAAAGCCTACACATGCTATAACAAAAGGCTAAAGAAAATTGTGGAGAGTGTCGATGTTAAGGTTGATGAAGGTAGGGAACGAGAAATTAGCTATGAAGAAAACTACCCTATTTATGAAGAATTTATTGAAGGAGATGAAGAAAATGAAACAGAAGAGAATAAGAAAATTGACCCAGATGATTTAAGTATTTATCCAGAAGTAGAAGAAAACAAGAAATTCAAAATAGGCAGCTCGCAGAAAAATCATCCCAGAGAGAAAATTATTGGGGACCCCACAGTTGGTATTCATACAAGGAGAATAGTAGTAAGGAATTACTCTCTATTATCCAGCATTGAGCCCAAAAATGTTGTTGAAGCAAGCACAAATGAAATTTGGATGAAGGCAATTAATGAAGAACTAGACCAGATTGAGAAAAACAAAACCTGGGAGTTAGTACCAAGGCCAACAAATAAAAATATAATCGGTACTAAATGGATTTTTTGAAACAAATTGAACGAATATGGACAGGTTGTAAGGAATAAAGCAAGACTGGTCTATAAAGGCTATGCACAAAGTTGAAGGTATTGATTTTGAGGAAACCTTTGCACCAGTAGCTAGACTAGAGGCAATCAGAATGTTTATGGCTTTAGCAGTTCATAAAAATTTCAAATTATATCAAATGGATGTGAAATCAGCATTTCTGAATGGAAAATTGGAAGAAGAGGTTTACATTGAGCAGCCAGATGGTTTCCAACTCGATGATAATCCCAACTTTATTTGCAAGTTGAATAAAGCTTTGTATGGATTGAAATAGGCACCCAGAGCATGGTATGCAAGGCTGGATAACTATCTGATTCAACAGAGGTTCAAGAAAGGTTTGGTGGATAGCAATTTTTATGTCAAAACAAAGAATGGCCATCTTATTATCCTTGTTGTTTATGTAGATGATATCATTTTTGGCAACAGCAATGATAAGTCTTGTAGAGACATAGTAAATAAAATGAAGAAAGAATTTGAGATGTCTATGATTGGTGAACTTTCTTATTTCCTCGGACTGCAAGTAAATCAAAATGAAAAGGGCATTTTTATCTCTCAAGTTAAATATGTGAAAGAAATGTTGAAAAATTTCACAATGGAGGATAGTAAACCTGTTAGCACTCCCATGACAACAGGTTGCAAGTTAAGCAAGGATGAGAAATCTCCAGATGTAGATCAAACCATGTACAGATCTATGATTGGTGAACTTTCTTATTTCCTCGGACTGCAAGTAAATCAAAATGAAAAGGGCATTTTTATCTCTCAAGTTAAATATGTGAAAGAAATGTTGAAAAATTTCACAATGGAGGATAGTAAACCTGTTAGCACTCCCATGACAACAGGTTGCAAGTTAAGCAAGGATGAGAAATCTCCAGATGTAGATCAAACCATGTACAGATCTATGATTGGAAGTCTACTGTATTTGACAGCTACTAGACCAGATATCTTACAGGAAGTATGCATGGTAGCAAGATTTCAGGCTAGTCCCAAAGAGACTCATGTGATAGCTGTGAAGAGGATTTTTAGGTACCTCAAGGGTACTATGGAGTATGGGTTATGGTACCCAAAAGGTAAGGACTTCACTCTTATTGCATATTCCGATGCAGATTGGGCAGGATGTATAGATGACAGAAAGAGTACTAGTGGAGGAGCATTTTATCTTGGAGACAGGCTAGTAGCATGGCACAACAAGAAACAAGAATCAGTCTCTCTATCCATAGCAGAGGCAGAATACATTGCAAAAAATATGGCAGCTTTTAATGCTAACCAAAATATCAATCAATGGATAACCAATAGGTATAGAGCCTTTTTTTTACCTCCAAAAATAAATTCCCTCCTTGGTAAAGCCCATAAGTACTTACCTGAATTTCAAGGAAATAATATTGTCATTGGTGAAGATCATATCAAGGATTTTTTATATGCCATGGATAGTCTTGAGGTAGATGATGAAGATATTGTCCTTAGGCTATTTTTCCAAACTTTGGAGAAATATGCTCAAGAATGGTTTAACAACCTTGGAGCTACCACTATCGACAATTTTCAAGAAATGGAGCAAGATTTCCTCAAGAAATATAGAGAGAGGAAGAATGAATGGTCCTTGCTGACATAATTAGCTACTATGAAGAAGAAAGAAAATGAATCAATGAAATACTTCAATAGGATATTTTTTAAGACTAGAAATAAGATTCCAGTAGTAATAAGGCCAAACAATGATCAATCAATCTATTTTTACAAGAATGCCTTCCCTGGAGATTTTAGTTATGAATTAAGATAGTAAGCCACAACCACCATTGATTCATGTAAAGAGAGAGCTACTAAAATATAAATAAATATGATTGATAGTGGGAAGATGAAAGCATACTCTTTAGAACCCAACCAACCTAAAAGAAAGTCCAAGAAGGTTGAATTCTCTGTTCCTAAGAAAATAGATTAGGTTCCTATGAACAAAATAGCTAACCAGTTGAGTGAGATGTTTACCACTTTGAATAACAAATTGGCTAGAATTGAAAGCGGCAAAGATAGCATTGAATAAAATTCACAGGGTGATAACAAACAACAGGTAGATAACAAGCCTACTTTCAAAAGTAATTTCAATAGAAACAAGAATAACAATGAGTAGGAAAATTGGAACCGAAATAGAAATTGGAAAAATAAAGAGGTATAAAGAGATCTAGATTATGTCCCAAACTCAATACCATCTAACAATATAACATCAAATAATTTTTCTATTGCTTTACCTGTGATGCACCACATAACCCTATTGATTTTGGTATTTACCTAAGTTTACATTCTAATGTTGATTTAAATGTTGAATCTAAAGAAGACATTAGAATTAATGTATGTTGGACTCAAGAGGATGAAGTTAGAGAAAATGAATTTGAAAGATATGTGGACATATGTGCTAATAATCATGAACAAAAAGCCTTAGTCTTTGGAGAGGCATCAACTTCATGTGAGTCTCCTAATACCAGATTCGATAGGATGAAGCAAGGGAAGCTTATACCTACAACAAAAGATGTTGAGTCTTTACATAATACATGCTATTAATCTCAGTAAGAGAATAGTGAAGGAAAAAATTGATGAAGGGCTTACCCAAAAATGGAAAACCATAGGAGTAATTTCACAGAAAAGGTAAATCAGATGAAGTAACAAATTATTCATGAGGATCCTGATTCAGAAGAAATTATCCAAAAACAACAAAATAACATGGTTAATAAAAAATCTAGAAAAGGAATTGATGCTAAAAAATATCAATTCAATGTGGGTATAAAGGTTGCTAGGAAAAAACTCAGCATCACTTTTGGGTAATTGAGGACCATCCTAGAGTACCAGTATTAAGTATGTAAAGCCTTCAAGTTAAATGATCAATAATGGTGTCAGCCTCAAGCCCCCATATGCCTTGAGAATAATGCAATCAAAGCCCTATATTTGGTTAAACCATTCTACATATCACTGAGGTATACATCAGGCTATGGAGACCAATATGTTATTGATAACTGCATTCTTGATAGTGATGCTTCCATGAATGTAATATCAAAATAAGTAGTTGATCAGTTAAGCTTGATTTATCAAAAATAGCACCCCCTATTTTTATAATGGATAAAATGAGAGTACCTTGTGTAGGTATTATCATTGGGATTCTTGTCCATCTCAAACAATATCCTAAGAAAGGTGTGTTAAAGGATGTTGTAGTTGTAGATGTGGACATTTTCTCTTCCATATTACTCTTTGAGGAATTAAGTAGAGAAACTAGGTGGTACTATTCAGTTGGATTGGTCATATGCCACTATCCCGATGTTGGGCAAGGAAAAAATCATCTTGAAAAGAGAACCCTTCAACAAGTATTTAGTTGAATTCAAAGATCCTAATGATAATATAATTAATATCATGATTTTTATTGAGGAAAAGGATATGGGGGTTTACTCTATTTGGAATTCTACTTTCTTATTGGAAGTATTCGATGCTAAGAATATGGATCCCAAAATAAATACTGAAGTGGATGCAAAATATAACTGAATTCTGAATTTCGAGTTATGGACTATGACCTTTGATGGGTCAAAATCTCAGGCAGGAGCAGGATTCGGGGTAATGTTGATGGATATTAATGGAATCTATCTTGGCATACCATACATGTTAGAATTTTCTTGTACAAAAAATATTGTAGAATATGAAGCTTTATTACTAGGGCTAAGGAAAGCCAAGAAATTAGGTATTAAAATTAGTGGGGATGTTGAGATAATAATTCAATAGGTCAAAGCAAAATATCAAACGAAGCACCCTAGACTAAGGCAATATAAGCAAGCAATGTTGGATGAGATAGATATATTCTTAGCTTTTGATCTACAATATATTCCTAGAACACAAAATCACAATGTAAATTTATTGGCAATTAATGTTTCTAGAGCAGATAACCCTGAGATAGACACTTGATTTATGGATATATTCTTAACCATCACTACATCAAAAAGGATATTTAAGAATCGTTCTTAAAGGCCTTTAAGGGTGTTTATTCAGCCACCATCTTTGAGGGTGTTGTAAAAATTTTGCATCATACGAGGGCGGTTTTAAACCACCGTCGTAGGCCCTAA
The DNA here is from genome assembly GCA_028583015.1 of Wollemia nobilis. Lineage (NCBI taxonomy): Eukaryota > Viridiplantae > Streptophyta > Pinopsida > Araucariales > Araucariaceae > Wollemia > Wollemia nobilis. Next base: position 2,020,888 of record JAQPPZ010016958.1, on the reverse strand, counting down.
TAGGGTGGTTTTAAACCATCATCTTAGTGTAAACGCATGTCATACGAGGGTGTTTTTAAACCATAATATTAGGCCCTAAGAGGGTGGTTTTAAACTGTTGTCTTAGGGCCTAAGACAATTGTTTAAAACTACCATCTTCTAAGAGTGTGATTTTAAGTGGCCATAATAATACCTTCTAATGGTTAGATTGTAGTTGATATATATACACCAAACCCATGTGCAATCATTTTAAAAATATCTAGAATTCCATAAAGTGGTCATCTTCCATTAGATTTTTGAATAACCTTAGATAGGTCAAAGCATATGCACCTTCAGGATGGCCTTTCTCTCTTTATTCCATCTAGTCTGGCTTTCTTTATCATCTAATCATAGCCTTCTTGAATATATGAGCAAAGCATTTTTGCGTAACACTTCAATCCCTTCCTTCCATCCAGCACTTATGACCTAGGATCACTCGAACCAATATGATATTCTTCACACATTATTTGTATATGAAAGCTTAAATCACCAACATTTCAATACCCATTGCAATTATAATGGTACCTAATTTATTTATATGGTAAAATATTATAAATATTAAGTTTGGTATGATCCAAATATGTAAATATATAGAGTTTCAAGGTTGACTCTCCTATCTAACAAGAACCTTTGGGCCATAACCAGATTCTGAGGGTTGTTCTTCATCCTGCATTTCAATGCATGTGAAATTCAACATAGACCTATGTATTGCTAACATCTTATAAATAGGCTTGTACCCGTATATTTCTTCTAAGTTATAATAACCTAATGTTAGCTCTACAACATGATTCACCTAGACTTGTACCACTAGTGAATTCCAGGAACCTTTGGCATCATTATAAATATAATATCAAAGAAGAATGGCATTAGTGGCATATCATGTGGGCTTCAACATACCAGGTATGTTTTGGATAATAATAACTTAATGTTAATAGATGATCATTTCTACCATCTTCGCCATTTGTGATAGAATGCTAAACATCCTGCTTGCTGGAAAAGCAACAAGTCAAGCCCCTTTTAATTGGAAAAGGGTAACATAAAAATAAGAGTTAAAAAGTGGGTAATCATCATTTTAGATCTTTTATATCAATATCAAAACTTATGAATAAACTCTGAATTGAATAAGCTCACCTTGGTTGCTAGCTTGATAGGGCAGCCCTCAAAGATTTTCCACTTCAAGGATTTTGTCACCATGTTGCAAAAGCACAATCGAGTACCAACTGAGGAAGAAATTCTTGCAATATATTCTGTAAGTTCCATGATTACGAAAAAACCTATAGAAGTCGGTTGGTCATTGTAATGGACTACAATATCAGGATTTAACAATCCCAACTCTGGTTGACCTATACTTTCTATAGAAGCTCTAAAATCTAACAGGAGATATTCATCATAGAACTATTTTCATGCCCACCAAGTATTCATGATTTGTAGTGTCAAACCCATATTTTTGTATTCTAGAATTAGTTTCATTCATAAGAAATAAATGTTATGTCTCATTCCATCATCCTGTTTATTCAAAAAGAATACAATCTTAACTAAAATGTTCCAATTCCAGGGAACTTCCAACCCTGGATTTTTGGATAAGATGGATATGTAATTCCCTTGTCGGACCAAGACCCACCTCTATCTCAGTTATGACTCTTGAATCTAAAAAATCAGATATATTTTCCCTGAAGCTCTTCATGAAAGCAGAGTATACCTGTTATAACACATAAGCACAATTGAATGTATATTTTACCTAGATAGCATGCTATTATTACTTTATTCAAGATATTGTTTAGTTTTTCTATAATGGAGGCCCCAAAAAAATGAAAATAATAATAATAGCAACCAAAATATTATCTACTTCAAATACCTCAATGGCTATGTTGCCTTGAAGCATAGGCTAGTCATCCACACCATAGGTAAGTCATTCCTTGTTCTATTGACTATTTTTATTTGTAAAGAAAATGTTTGGATTTATTTTAGCATAGTTTTACATATTTGTTGACCTTACAAGATGTTGCATCTTTTTATGTATTAAAACTAAAAATATATATTATTTTCTCATTCAAATTTTTTATAAGCCTAATATAAAAGCGCTTTAGGAAGTTTGTGACATACAACATCCTAAATCCAATAGAAATATTGTTATATATACTTCAAAGTAATAAAATAAACTTTTAGCCAAGCTAATTCTTTCTATCATAGACATATGTAGTAAGAATTGTTCTCAAATTTAGTAATGCACTGACATAGATGTGAAAAATTAAGTCAATTTCTCTTTTGAGCATGCACCTAGTGGGTAGCTTACCAGGGACACAAAAGAAAGCTAATCAAACTTATGTTCAAATTGTAAAGTTACTATGGAAATTGGTCCTAAAGGTTCTTTTGAGTTGAGTGTTGAGTTGGCATTTTAACTCACTTGCATATTCCTCCATACAAATACCTTCTTCTATGATTGGATGTTATCCACATATACTATTACACAGGAAAGCATGTTGAAAAGTCATTTACTATTAATGTAGGGCAAAAAACATTAGAGACTTTGAGAAAGCTATTAAATTTTTAAACCAATTGGTACAATATTGAAAGAAGTCAAAGCAATTTACTATTTCCAATCTACTTAGAGTATATCTTGGCTTAGAAGTTCCAAATGGAATTGAATGGGTATGAATCCCCAAAACTAGAAATTATAGATTTCCTTATGATATTTTAATAAAGAATTTTATTTATGTATACCAGATGTGGTGCAAAATGCATACCAAGTATTGATAACATATGCTTTGCAAATGATATTTCTTCAGCACCAATTTTTATAGGGGGTACTAAGAAGTAACATTCTCAATGCACGTACATTCTCAAAATTAAATTTAGAAGTACAAATATAGGTGAATGGAAAAACTGAGCCCTCCATGTAATGAGTAGATGTCTAAACATCCCTAACCACCCCAACCATCAAATATGAGGTGAGAGGGTATCCTGAGACTTTCGTCAGATACATAAATATCCATATATGCAAATAAAGTACTACTGCTAAGGACTAAGACTAAGAGTTAAACATGAAATATAAATTTCATAACTAACACTCACTCAATACAATAAAACTTTATTTCAACACATTATAACATGCATGCATGAATAGACTCTTAATCCTATGCCCTAGCAGCACTTACATTCTCTCTTTTTTTTTTACCAAATTAACTTCTTATATCTGACTGGCCAACCTCATGCTCATGATACCTACTCACTTCACTCCTATCTTAGCTTCCCAGTAATTATCTACTAGCATTTTCTAAAAATAGAAAAAAAAATGTCTAACAATAGTTGTTAATTATTTCCATTAATTATAATTACTTTTGAAGTACAATAATTAGGCTTCCAACAATGTGCCCTCACATTCTTCATGAACATATTGAATGTTGTCATAATTTGCATTTTTATCTTGTAAATTTTTAGGTCCAGCAAAATCTATTACTCTAAATACACTGACACATTCTACCTCATATACTTCACTGTCTTTGATCCCTCTTGGAGGTAATGTGAGAACCACATACCAACTAGTATCAAGTGGATCATTTACATAAAAGACTTGTCTAGATTATGAATCTAGGATAAATGGACCATATTTTTTTCCATCCCGACCAAGTAATATATTCATGTTGACCAATGTAAAGCCCATTTCATTCTTTCTACATCCATTCCTCATATCAAGAACATTCACCTAGTCAAATTTGAATAGGGGGTATCGAAACCGATAGTAATCCAACAAGATTATTTCCCTAATTGTAGCCAAAAGAACAACACCAAAAATATAGATAAATTTGAACACTTGCAATAAAAAAAGAATGATATCTCTTTGTATTAAATAGGGGAGCCTGAATCTCCCAATATTACAAGGATATATTTTGAATTACCCCAAGTATATTAGGTGCAATATTACAATATAAAAAGTACCCAAATGATAGAATGTGATCTTTCAAACAATCAACTGGTGCTCTTCGTTCTTTCTACTACAACTTCATAGGGGTGAGTGGGCTTCAAGTATCCAATGTAGGGACCACTCCAGCTTTTTCAGCTTCTCCAAGGTACCTATTTCCTACACATATGAGTACCATATGAGGGTTAGTAGAACATATGAATCTATATAAAGAATACTGCTATAAAACCCTAAATGAAGAAAGAATGTAAGCCTGAAATAGAGAAAATAAACTAAATGCTTTGCTACAAATATAAACTTCTTACTGATCAGATCTAGTTTCTGTGTTTGAATCTGAGAAATCGTAGGCGTGTGGTGGCAACTGGCAAACCACACACCGACAGTGGGTAAATCGTGCAAACATGATTTTGGCTGAGGAATCATGGATGTACGATGCAGACTAAAATCAAAATTACTTTATAAATGGACCTCCAAACTCTGGATCTTGGTTCTCCTCGATATGCATGCAAATATCTAGTCCTATTTTGATAGCCTGATGGTATGAATTTTTAGCCTCCTTTTGTGGATGGGGTGAAGGTACCTTTATAGGCTCCTTAGGGTTTTGGAGGGAAATAAGAGGTGACAATCCAGGATTACCAAGTGGTAATTCTAGGCTACCAAATAGAGGGGGCAGATAGAGTGAGTCACCCAAGGTGTCTCACTTAACTGGGATGAGGTGGATGCAAGTGGAGTGTTATATGGATGGTTACCCCATGTGAAGGGACAAAGGATACAGGGGTTTATGAGATGTGGTAAGGTGGGATAGTGAGATGGCTAGGACACATATCTAGTGGGTAGGTAGGGTATCCTAGGCTGATTTTCTAGATTTAATAAATTTGGGAAATAGGATAATGTGCAATATTTTACATGCCTAAGTCTAAATGTAGGCATATAAATTATTATGCAGATTTTTGATGTGGGGTGAAAAATATAATGTTTTGGATGACTAGTTTTTAGTGTTTACAAATGTCCCTTTTTGTACCGCATTGTGTGAAACACGATGTAATGTAAAAACCAATGACACCTATCTTTATTGGATGGATGGACTCAACTCTTCTTAACAAGAATGACCAATTTTAAAAAAAAAATTGATGGGATTTTGATTTGATTGCTTACCTCCTCAATTGGTGAATGGGTAAAGAATGAAACCCATGAGCCAATTGACTAAATGTGGATGATGGGATGAGGTGAATGGTGAATTATGTGAATGTGATGCAAATGTATGACATTGAATCAACTTGATACCCCAAGTTTTGGATTGTTTGTGTTTTGCAAATTTGCATTTTGGTTCATTTGTGGCAAATGTTGGATAAAATCGTCAATCATGTTTGGAGGTCTCATTCCCTTGTGACCATATAAATTCCTTCCAAATGATGGGTTCAAGGAACTATTCATTCTAAGAATTCGATCCTCGTGTGATTTTTTATTATTTCTAAAATTGAATTAATGTTTTTCCACTTTTGACCCAATGGAAGGGATTGAAGGATAACCTTGTGCAAATTTAATTTGAACATAGTCAATGAAGAACATAGGCTTATACTGAGAGAGGGGGTGAACACTATAAGATCAACTTTTACTTTTCTTTGCTAAACGATATTATCTAATATTATCAATGGAAATATTAGTAGAAATAATCAAAGTAATGCATAAATCATCACACACAATAAAGACACTAATTTAACATGGTTCACCCAATGTGGGCTACTCCACGAAAAAAATATTTCCACTAAAATTTTATCAACAAATATCTTGGGAATCACTTCCTATTACAATGTTTATGGAACTCTGTCCAAAGGAGACACCAATCCCCTAATACTCTGATTTATGAATCTTTCTCCACAGGAGAAATCTTTCCCCTTTTCTCTGGTTGGTGGAACTTGATCCGAAAGAATTATTTCTCCTCAACTAGTTCATGGATCTCTCTCCACAGAAGAACTCTATATTATTAGCTAGTTAATAGATCACACTCCACAGGAGAACTCTTCCCCTTACTCTAGTTTTTGAAACTCTATACAATAGGAGAACTCCTCCTCTGCTCTAGCTGATGATCCTCTAGAAGACTTTTACCCCCACTACACTAACTTGTAGATCTCTCTCCATATAAGACCTTTATCCTCATTGCCATGGCTAAAGGATCTATATCCATTGGAGATTATTATTCTCTGTTCTTTCACCTCCAAAGCTTACTCTCAACTCTATATTCGATATGCACCAAAATATGTCCCAAGTGTAGTATAAATCTACTCTATCTCTATCTTTGGTCTAGCACAAATATACTCATAAATCTGCACCAAACTCTATCCTAAAATTTATCCTCAAACCTTAAAACAAAGCTTGATTAAATCACCAATAAAATCTACTCATATGTGCCCCAACCCTTAGCACAAAGCTTGAACAAATCAATAATCAACTCTGCTCAGATTTTCCCCAAGCCTTAACACAACGCTTGAACAAATTATCAATCAAATCTGCTCAAATTTACCCCAATATTTAACACAAAGCTTGAACAAATCAATAATCAACTCTACTCAGATTTACCCCAAGCCTTAACACAAAGCTTGAACAAATCAACAATCATATTTGTTCATATTTATCCCAATCCTTAACACAAAGCTTGAACAAATCAAACCTACTCTTAATGTTCTCTCAGGTCTTCGCAAGACTTGCTCAAATATACCTATAAGTTCTATCAATAACTTGCTCAATCTGCTCTCAATTATTCACCAAGAGTTACTTCAAATCTGCCTTCAAGCCTTTTTAAAGACTTACTAAATCTTCTCAAACACATGCTCAAAAAATCTCACAAGATATGCTCAATCAATCTCAAATATTGCACACAATGTTGTCAAATGCTTTGTCCAATCTTCAAAGTAATTTTTTTTAACTTGAAGCAGTTTAGACATATTCTATTCAGAATTTGTTTATCCTTTGGAACATATAGAGAATGATATACTCTATCAAAAACTCAATATGTTGATGAGGCCTATAAATGCCTCATTTTTACACTATGTTTGACATATAAAAACTGCCATATTACCAAACATGACAAAGTTAATTGCCAAATAGTTTATTAGAATATATTATTTGTTAAGTATTTGTATGATTTTATGTTAGGAACACTATATCTTTGTTTTTGACTATTTTTAGCATTTTGTGATTGTTTTTGCTTGATTAAGTAGCAAATAAAAACATGCATTTCAATTAGCCAAATGTGGCATGCTGATATACATTAACTTCACAATGGTTTTTGAATGTTTTTCTACTCTTCAACTTGTTTGAAATCCACATTAAAGCCAATTTTTCAATACTGTCATAAATCTGAAAATCTGCAAAAAAATAGCCATATAAAAATGAGCAAGCTGTCACTTTATAGCAGCACCTTGAAGTTGTTAATAAAAGCATGAGGAAATGGATGGAATGAGTTCAAAAGGACTACAAAATACATCTGACCTATTTAGAAACATTCCCACATGGTCTAAATAGGCAGCAACAAGGTATAACAGAGAAGGGACAATTGTGCAGCATTGTTGCACTATTTCAGCATGGTTACTTGGTGAATGAAGTGTATAAATTCAGTAGCAACTTGATGTACTCCTTCATGTTGATATTTTAATGATTTTACCATGTTCTAATTTGTTTGAATTTGCAAGAAATGCCAATAATTTGCAACTGTGCAGCAGATCTGGAAAATGCAGTAATTTACCATGTAAATTCCAACCAACTGCCAATGAATGGCAAGGCCTAGAATTTACCAATAGAAGAAGGTAAAAATGGTTGGGATCACCTCCTGGGAGCTGGATTAAGTGACCTACCTAAAATAATCAACAAAAAAAATCATTCTAAAGATGTTTTAAACTTAAAGTGCACCTACAACCAGTTATTCCAAAGATCTTCGGAATAACAGGGGAACACGCTTCTGTTTGAATTTTTGCGGTTTCCAAGTGGTTGAAAAGGAAAATTACGGTTGAGATGATATAGGAAAAGTCTTCTACAGTTGTCCCCACTATTCCTTGCTGACCAAAATATATAGCTCACGAGGAAATATCAATTGATGCAATTGACCCTATTCTAAAATAGACCTAGATTAATTTTAAAATATTAGGAAATGATATTTTAAAGTGGAGACAGGTGTGCAAGATATTTCTAAGACTCCTCCAACGTAATCCTACCACTAAAGATACCCTTTAATGGCTAATGAGTGATGGTGTAGCATAAACTATCCAAAATTACACTTATTTCAGTTGCAAATTATTTGGTAGATCACTAAAAAATAGCAAATAGGCTGATTTGAGCATGAGATATATTGTAATATTTTATTATAAATAATGCAGCTCCCTCCTTGGTTGAGCTAAGACAACATTTTTTATAACATTTCTGATAGAAATAAAGTGTAGTTTTTTTTGTTAATTTCTGTTTATGAGAAAGTGTGATTATTAATTAGTTAAGAAGTTTCTTCCCCACATTATTCTAGATCAGGAAGCATGGGCCCACTTTCAGGCCTAGAAGGAGGATTTTTATGACAAGTTTTAATCTGTAATTTTGCTATAGTAGAATTAACAGATTGCTTGTTAGATTTAGTTTTCTTGTTTTAATTTTGTGTGATGTTATTTATGTTTTTCATTATGTTTGTATACAGAATTTGTGTGTGTGTCATCTGAAAAATTAGATTAGATATTTATTTCCCATGTTTCCTCTACTTTCCATGTTCTCTATTTTTATGTTTCAGCAACTTTCAATTTTCAGCAATTTTCATTTTACTGTCAGTCATTGTAGCAGAAGCTTGACAACCTTCTGGAGCAAGACACTAATAGGTGTTTTTAGGATAAGTTTTATTTCCAAGCATCATTTCAATTTTTCAAGAGTAAACTAGGTTTCAATTCTGCAAGTGTAATTTAGGATTTCATTTTAGCAACATTTCAATTTAGCAATTTCAATTCTGCAAAAGTAGATTAGATTTCAATTCAACAATTTCCATTCCTGCACTTGTAGTTAACTTTAAATTTTTGAACTTAGAATTAGTTTTCAATTCCTGCAAGTTTCCATTTTGTAGATTAGGTTTAGTGTGACACCAAAAGGCTAAACCAAAATCTGTTTCATCCAATAAATGCTTGAAACCTGAATGCCTAAATTGTACTCTGCCCTAACCATCTATCGTAGACAGCCTTGGACACCACCCCATATTGATAAATCATAATATTTAATGATGATATTAATGACATGCATAATATGTTCTACTCAATCATTAAGTCTATGTCGCTTTCACAAATCTGATTTCTAATGTTTGCACATTCACTTTCAATATCACTCAAAACCAATGCTCAAGAATTTCACTCAATCATTCAACCAATGAAACACAACTTGCTCATAAACCCTAAACAAGTGTTTTCAACTTCTTCAAACAAAGAGTACAATGTGGGTCTCAAACCCTAACTCAAATAATCTTCAATATCTATCTCAAATGTTCTCTAACCATTCACCAATGAAGCATATAAAAACTCACTCAAATATTTCCAACAATGCTTATCAAACAATCCTTTTCACTCCACCTTATATTTCACACTCTCATTCCAATCACCTCTAAACAAAATATAATTTGCCCATACCTTTTTGTTGTGATGGAGATATGTCTTCAAAACCTGTTTTACTCACAACCAATTCCTTTTGCCAATTCAAGGTTAGATAGCAACAGTCTATCTCAAAATCCTCACAAGAATATTCACCTCAACAAATATTTCTTCATACAATGCCAAATCACTTATACACCTTATTACTCCTATCTTAAAATAAATTTCATCAACAAGGGTTACTAATCACATAAACAAAATTCTCACATCCACCTTATAACTCCTTTTAACAATAAAGCACTTTAAATAAATTCAAAGTTATTACTCACTAACCCTTATAACTCCCAACTATGAGCATACACAATAATATTTATTTAACCCTCATTAATTTCAAATCATGGCAACAAAAATTTATCCAAACCTTATAACTCCCAACTATGGAAAATAATAAATATTTATTTAAACACCTTATAACTCCCAACTATGGCAAATAATAAAAATTAATTTACCACCTTATAACTCCCAACTATAGCAAATGCACATACCTTAATGCAAAAATCAAATGCCTCCATCATCACTCGAACCTGCGACCTCCTAGCCCCACGCACCCTAACACAAGGGCCACTACCGCATGGGCTATGCTGCCCCATGTGAACCAAGGAGCATGTGCTCCTTAATTTCCCTTTTCGTCGATGCAAAAATTGAATGGTCTACGCTCAAAAAAACCCTCCATGCGGTTTGAACTCTGCACCTCATTGCTCCCAATGCGTTGCACCAACCAACTCAGCTGCCACCTCACTTAGGTGGGGACAGGCACCTTCCACGATTTGACCTTCTACCTCCTCCGAACAACATGAACACCTGCACCTTCCTCTCTCTACCGTGTGCGAGTAATAAAATGTGCAAGGGCAAATATCGAATGCGAATTGTCTCTTGGCTTAGGCTAACCTTAGCCTTATTTATACACATGCCCAATATAATTTTTGATGTCGGCTACCTTTGTTTTAATTCAAATTTGAATATTTCGAATTATTATATTTAATTATAATTATTTAAATCCTAAAGGATTTAAATATTATAATTTAAATATTTAAAACCTCTTGGGCTTTTTCACCTTGCCACCATTAGCAAATATTTTAACCTTTGCCAAATTACCACCAAGGTAATTTATTGCCACCATTAATATTTTAACCTTTGCCAAATTACCACTAAGGTAATTTATAAATCCTTTTTCAAATATTATGGAGAGGTCTTCCTTTCTTCTTGTTGCCTTATACCTCTTATGCCATCAAGAGAAATATTCTCACAAATATTTCCATCAACTTAGGACCTTTAACCTTTTGACATTAATCAACCCTTTTGACATTAATTTCATCAAATTGGGACATCCAACCTTTTGACATCAATGACAACAAAACATGCTCAAATTTCCAACAATCTCCCCCTTTGTCATTGATGGCAACCCTTTTTCTTTAAGCATTCTTTTTACCTTTTTCAATACTGCTCCCCCTGAGAAACTGCTCCCCTGATTGAATGCTCTCCCCCTAACTCAAATCTCTCCCCCTTTGACATCAATGGCAAAGGGACTCCTTTGGGGCTAAAGATAAGACTCTTAGCTCAGCCCCCTCCCCACCTCCTCTCCTTGAGGTGATTAATTTTGGGGTGGGAGTATCTCTACTCCCAACATACAATGCTCTTTTTCTTTGTCCACCTTCTTTCTCAATTGACTCTTCTGATTCTTTTGAATATCCCTGTTCTTGCTTGTCTCTGGAAATTATGTTCTACACCACTTAGCCATATGCCCAACATTATTGCACTTATAACACTTAATGTTGTGGTTCCTAGAAGGTGCAAATATCTTGAAGTTCCTCTTGGTGAAGCCATATCCATTCCTATCATGAACCCTACAATGAATTGCTTTATGACCAAAATGATTACAAGAGTAGCAATACCCTTGAAAGAGATACCCATTTCTGAAATTTCTCTTAGTGAAACCATATTCCTTCTTTTCATGTGTCCTACATTGCATAGCCTTGTGACCAAACCTATTACATGAGAAGCAACATCCTTTGAAGAAATCTTGCCTTGAACCCATTGGTCTCTTAGTCCTTTCTTCCCTGTGATGTTTCCTATTCCTCATTTGTGCATTGTTTCCTTCCTTGGTGAACCTTCTATTTTTCAACTTATCCTCATAAGTTTCACTTTCTCCTTCACTCTCTTCTTCTGAAGCTTCTTCTTCTTTGGAGCTTGAGCTTGACTCCTCTCCTTGTTCTCTTTGTTCTTCTTCAAAACCAAGTCCTGTCTTGTTTGATGAAGATCTTTGTGCATTGAGAATCTTATCCAAAGTCTTTGAGCTTCTCCCAAACCTGTGTAGCTTGTCTTTAGACTCTTTCACTTCTTTCCTTAGAGAAACTACCTCATGCTCTAATATTTCACATTCTAAGACTTTTGCTTCTAACTTTTCTTTAAATCTCCTTGTCTTAGCTATTGAGTTTGTTAGATCTTGTATGAGCTTTCCTTTTTCTTCATCACATTCTAGAAATTGAGCCTTGAGCCTCGAATTCTATTTTCTAACCTTCCTTAATTCCTTAAGAGCAGAAATAAGCTCAGCTTCTAGATCTACAACTCCTTCCTCTTCATTTTTTGATTCTTCCTCTGCTTCTTTGTCTTCAAGAGCATCTTCATACTTTTCAGATTTATCTTCAATAGGAGCACTTCCTTCTTCCTCTATTGCCAAGAAGAGGATTTCTTCTTCTTCATTATCTGAAGATCTTCCATCACTATCACTTGAACTCTTGCCTGTCTTGTCTACATAGAAAATTTTCTTATGTCTTTGGAAAAACTTCTTTCCATGCTTGCTTTGTCCATCCCTACTTTTCTTTTGATACCTGGATTTTCCTGCTTCCCTGTTCTTATGATCTTGTTTCTCTTCACCACTATTGCTTTTGGCTTCTATACAGTTAGATGCATAATGACCATATTTACCACAATTGAAACACTTTACTATTTTCATACCTTTGTGCTTTCCTGAATCCCTCTTGTTCCTTCTATCATAGTTAGCTTCCTCATCACTGATTGACTCATCACTTGAAACAGGTTTCTTATCCTTTGCTTTCTTTGTTGCTTTGAAAGTTACCTCTTTATTCGGAATAGGATCCTTTACAATTCTCATCTCATATGCTATGAGTGTTCCTTGTAACTCATCCAATGTCAGTTTTTCAAGATCTCTTGTTTCTTCTATGGCTGAAATCTTTCCATCAAACCTCATAGGAAGTGACCTTAGAACCTTTTGACAAACATCAGATTCTTCAACTTTAAACCCAAGTCCTCGCATGGAGTTAACAACCTCATCCACATGAAGTAAGTATGTAGCAATGTCTTCCTCATCCTTCATCTTCAAGTCTTCAAATGTTTTCTTGTGATTTTGCAACTTTACCATCTTGACCTTTTTATCTCCCTCATATGCATTCTTCAACTTTTCCCATATTTCTTTTGTTGATATGCAATGCATAACTTTTACAAATTTTACTTCATGTAATCCACCCAAGATTGCATTCATTGCCTTTGCATTATACAGGTGTAAGAGCTTACCATATTTATCTGTAGGAGGACTAGTTGGTGGTGTGTACCCATCCTCAACTACTTGCCATATCTCAATTCCTTGTGCCATCAGGTAAGTCTTCATTCTTACACTCCAAAAAGCATAATTGTTCCCATCGAACAATGGTGCCTTATTTTCTGAAGATCCACTTTGAGATGCCATCTGTGTTCCTGTACACTCTTCCTTCAAGCTATTAAACTCTTTTGAAGGAACCCGCTCTGATACCAATTGAAGAACACATGCTTATACTGAGAGGGGGGTGAATAGTATAAGACCAAATTTTACTTTTCTTTCCCAAACAATATTATCCAATATTATCAATGGCAATATCAATAGTAGTAATCAAAGCAATGCATAAATCATCACACACAATAGAGACACCAATTTAACATGGTTCACCCAATATGGGCTACTCCACGAAGAAAATATTTCCACTAAAATTTTCTCAACAAATCTCTTGGGAATCACTTCCCTATTACAATGTTTATGGACCTCTATCCAAAGGAGACACCAATCCCCTAATGCTCTGATTTGTGGATCTCTCTCCATAGGAGAACTCTTTCCCCTTTTCTCTGGTTCATGGAACTTGATCCAGGAGAACTCTTTCTCCTCAACTGGTTCATGGATCTCTCTCCATAGAAGAACTCTATCTTCCTATCTGGTTCATGGATCACACTCCATATGAGAAATCTTCCCCTTGCTCTGGTTCATGGAACTCTATCCATAGGAGAACTCCTTCTCCTCTTCTCTGGTTGATGATCCTCTAGAAGACTTCTACCCCCACTACACTGGCTTGTGGATCTCTCTCCATAGAAGACCTCTATCCTCACTACCCTGGCTAATGGATCTCTATCCACTAGAGACTATTGTCCTCTACTCTATCACCTCCAAAGATTACTCTCAAATCTATCTTAGATCTACACCAAAATCTATCCCAAGTGTAGTATAAATCTGCTCTATCTCTATCTCTAGTCTAGCATAAATCTACTCATAAATCTACACCAAACTCTGTCCTCAAATATATCCTCAAGCCTTAACACAAAGCTTGATCAAATCACAAATCAACTCTACTCAGATTTACCCCAAGCCTTAACACAAATATTGAACAAATCATCAATCAACTCTCTCAAATTTTTGCCAAGCCTTAACACAAAGCTTGATCAAATCATCAATCAACTCTCAGATTTTCCAAGTTAAGAATATATAATTCTCAATATGCTCTCAAGTCTTCACAAAGACTTGCTCAAATATGCCTACAAGTCCTCTCAAGAACTTTCTCAATCTGCTCTCAAGTCTTCACCAAGACTTGCTTCAAATCTACCTTCAAGCCTTCTCAAAGACTTGCTCAAATATGCTCAAACACATGCTCAAAATAGCTCACAAGATATGCTCAATCAATCTCAAATCTTGCACACAATGCTATCAAATGCTTTGTCTAATCTTCAAAGTAATTCCTTTAACTTGAAGCAGTTTAGACATATTCTATTCAAAATTCATTTATCCTCTGGAACATATAGAGAATGATATACTCTATCAAAAACTCAATATGTTCTACTCAATCATTAAGTCTATCGCTTTCACAAATCTGATTTCTAATATTTGCACATTCACTTTCAATATCACTCAAAACCAATGCTCAAGAATTTCACTCAATCATTCAACCAATGAAACACAACTTGCTCATAAACCCTAAATAAGTATTTTCATACTTCTTCAAACAAAGAGTACAATGTGGGTCTCAAACCCTAACTCAAATAATCTTCAATCTCTATCTCAAATGTTCTCTAACCATTCACCAATGAAGCATATAAAAACTCACTCAAATATTTCCAACAATGCTTATCAAACAATCCTTTTCACTCCACCTTAAATTTCACACTCTCATTCCAATAACCTCTAAACAAAATATAATTTGCCCATACCTTTTTGCTGTGATGGAGATATATCTTCAAAACCTGTTTTACTCACAACCAATTCCTTTTTCCAATTCAAGGTTAGATAGCAACAGTCTATCTCAAAATCCTCACAAGAATATTCACCTCAACAAATATTTCTTCATACAATGCCAAATCACTTATACACCTTATTACTCCTATCTTAAAATAAATTTCATCAACAAGGGTTACTAATCACATAAAAAAAATTCTCACATCCACCTTATAACTCCTTTTAACAATAAAGCACTTTAAATAAATTCAAAGTTATTACTCACTAACCCTTATAACTCCCAACTATGAGCATACACAATAATATTTATTTAACCCTCATTAATTTCAAATCATGGCAACAAAACTTTATCCAAACCTTATAACTCCCAACTATGGCAAATAATAAATATTTATTTAAACACCTTATAACTCCCAACTATGGCAAATAATAAAAATTAATTTACCACCTTATAACTCCCAACTATAGCAAATGCACATACCTTAATGCAAAAATCAAATACCTCCATCATCGCTCGAACCTATGACCTCCTAGCCCCGTGCGCCCTAACACAAGGGCCACTATCACGTGGGCTATGCTACCCCACGTGAACCAAGGAGCACGTGCTCCTTAATTTTCCTTTCCACCGATACAAAAATTGAATGGTCTGCACTCGAACAAAACCCTTCGTGCGGTTTGAACTCCGCACCTCGCTGCTCCCAATGCATTGCACCAACCAACTCGATTGCCACCTCACTTAGGTGGGGACAGGCACCTTCCACGATTTGACCTTCTGCCTCCTTCGAACAATGTGAACACCTGCACCTTCCTCTCTCTACCGCGTGCGAGTAATAAAATGTGCAAGGGCAAATATCGAATGCAAATTTTCTCTTGGCTTAGGCTAACCTTAGCCTTATTTATACACATGCCCAATATAATTTTTGATGTCGGATGCCTTTGTTTTAATTCGAATTTGAATATTTTGAATTATTATATTTAATTATAATTATTTAAATCCTAAAGGATTTAAATATTATAATTTAAATATTTAAAACCTCTTGGGCTTTTTCACCTTGCCACCATTAGCAAATATTTTAACCTTTGCCAAATTACCACCAAGGTAATTTATTGCCACCATTAATGTTTTAACCTTTCCTAAATTACCACTAAGGTAATTTATAAATCCTTTTTCAAATATTATGGAGAGGTCTTCCTTTCTTCTTGTTGCCTTATACCTCTTATGCCATCAAGAGAAATATTCTCACAAATATTTCCATCAACTTAGGACCTTTAACCTTTTGACATTAAATTCATCAAATTGGGACATCCAACCTTTTGACATCAATGACAACAAAACATGCTCAAATTTCCAAAAATCATGCTCAAAATATTGAGGGATTTAGCTGATTAATCTTATTTTGATTTAAGTTTCCTTATGGTGAGCTATCCATCCTACCAGTTTGCATGGATTTCTAGTCGCTGCAATCGCCAGGTGTATAGGATAATTCACTAGATACAAGACTCACTGATGAACGTGATGTTGATGATGATGAAAATTTTCATGATGATAATGATGATGTGTTTGATGATGGTGGTTGGGGTTATATTTTTTTAGTTTTGCTTTTTTTTTTTTTTTTGTAATCATGTATGTGTGGTTTTTCCTTCCCCTAATCATGCGTCTATGGTTTGAGTCGCAAACCACAAGACTGTATTTTTACTTGCTTCAAAAAATATGGGTGCACAATTTTTATTGTGAAAAATGACTATATAAAGTAGGGAGGGATCAATTTTATTTCATTGTTGTGGTTCGATTCTTCTAAGCATTTTGAGAAGAGAGAGTGAGATGGAGGCTAGTGAGGGGAGTGGAGTTGGTGTGGGTGCGGGTGGTGGTGGCTTGGCTGGAGTGAAAGTCGATGTTTGCTATGCTAAGGTAGGTGTTTTGTTCCTTACATTTTGTTTTATTTATTTTTGTTTTGGGTGTTTTGTTTGTTTTTTTTTTTTTTTTTTGGCAACCACTAAGAGGGACTGGTAAACTTTTTGAATTTTTGTTTGTTTTGGCAACCACTAAGAAGAGCTAGTAAATAATTTTTTTTTTTTACATGTGTAAATGGGGAAAGTTTGAATTTTTTTTTGCTAGGATGAAATGCTATATTTTTTATTTTGTTTTTTTATTGTTTTTGAAATGCAATTTATTCTAAAATGCAATGTTTTTATGTTTTTCTTGTTTTTGAAGTGCAATTTATTCTAAAATTTTATGTTTTTCTTGTTTTTGAAATGCAATTTATTCTAAAATGCAATGTTTTATGTTTTCTTGTTTTTAATCTGGATGTGCACTGATTTTATCTTTGTTTGTGCTCCAGGTTAAGTTTATTATTGCTAGACACCGATGGCCTTGCACCATATCCAAGGTGCAAAAAGCTTTCATAGTTGACGAGTGAAAGTTTTTGGAGGCTATGTGCTTGGAGTGTTGCGGATAAATGGAGACTGTCCGAGCTGACGAGGAGTTTCTATCTACCCTGGTGGAGATATGGGACCCTGATAAGGGTTATTTC
The DNA here is from genome assembly GCA_028583015.1 of Wollemia nobilis. Classification (NCBI taxonomy): domain Eukaryota; kingdom Viridiplantae; phylum Streptophyta; class Pinopsida; order Araucariales; family Araucariaceae; genus Wollemia; species Wollemia nobilis. The sequence continues at coordinate 2,003,269 of JAQPPZ010016958.1, read as the reverse complement.
CAAATTTTTATAGGGGAGCTAACTGTGACTTTGGAGGATTCTTATCGCACCTCCTATGTGCCTATCGAGGGTTTACCTATGAGGGTGGGCCATGACAAGAAGGCCACCCTTAGTCCCATTTATAGATATGATTGGGTTGTTGACTATAGGAAGGGAAGTATTCCTCACCTTGACCTGTATAAGGGTAAGAAGTTGGATGCCCTTCTGACTTTTTTTATGTACATACTAGGTAACATGTTGTTGCCTAATAGCATGGGCTCAAGGTTACCTTGGAACCAGACATACATTGTGTTGTAGTTTATTACAGAGCCACAGATCTATGCTTGAACTCTCGCTCTCTTGTATCAGTTGTATGGGGAACTTTATGAGGTGAAGAGGTAGAAGTGAAAGGGGCTCGATTGCATATTGGTACTTCAAATTTGGGCATGAGAGCATATCATATTTGGTCATACATAGGGACTACCGTGTGCTTGTGATGGTTCTCTTCCTCGTGATTTTTGCTAGCAGGTTAGTGAGGAGTCCTCTCCTACTTGCCCTCCTTGCATTGCAAAGACATACTGGGAAAGCCTTAGTGGTTTGACTCATGATGACATCTACTGGTGACCTTGGAGAGATCTGAATTGGGAGGGTGATGCAGTGCAACTTCATCTAGTTAGATGAGGTAGATGGATGGCTGGGAGCCACAAGCGAGAGATGAAGTACATCTAGTTTTCATGAGTGATGAGATAGTTTGTCTTGGTGCAAGGAGTTCTAGATGCTCCTATTATGTATAGGCGATGGGGAGACGAACTCATTCTTCCCTTGACTCTAGATTTTTGGACTGTGGATGATGTAGTTGATGAAGCAGTCATGGATGTTCTCAATATAGATGATGTAGGGATGACTGTAGACTATGAATCTTGGTTTAGAACACAACCTCCTTAGAGGCCTAGCCAGGCATTGGATGATGCTATCAGTGAGGATGAGCTTGATGTTGGTGAGCAGGCTCCTAGGTGGTAAAAGTACCACTAGGGCAGTGCAGGTAGGAGGTAGTCTATCATTGGCACACAATAGGCAGATGTTGGTATCGAGGTTGGTATAAGCCATATACTTATTTATGTCATCAAAAGCCTCTTGACATTCGATTGTCTAAGAAAATGTCACCTCCTTCTATAGGAAGTGATTTAAAGGCCTACATTTGTCTGAGAGTTGTGCAATAAATCGTCAGATAGATTGGATCTTTCCTTGTAAACTATGCAACTCTCTCAGATTTGTTGGAGGTGGCATCTCGATGATGGCCTTGACCTTATCAGGGTCCACTTCAATGCCTCACTTGGAGACAATAAATTCTAGAAGTTTTCCTGATGTGATGCCAAATACGCACTTCTTAGGATTCAACCTTACCTTATGTTCAAGAAATCGATCAAAAACTTTCTCTAGAACCTCAATATGCTCAAGACGTGTTTTAGATTTAGCAATCAGATCATCCACATAATCTTCAATGATTTTATGCATATAGTCATGGAAGATGTACGTCATGGCACGTTGATAAGTAGTTCTTGCATTCTTAAGGTCAAAAGGCATCATCCTATAACAAAATGTCCCCCAAGGTGTGGTAAATATCATCTTGTATTGGTCCTCAAGATTAATTTGAATCTGATTGTATCCTGAGAAACCATCCATTAATGAAAGCATTTCATGGCCTGCACATGAGTCTACCAATTGATCGATGTTAGGTAGCAAAAAATCATCCTTGGGGCATGCTTTGTTTAGATCTCAAAATTCGGTGCATACGCGTACCCCCCCATTCAGCTTGCGAATGGGTACCATGTTAGAGAGCCACTCTAGATAATCAATTGGGACTATGAAATTCACATCCAATAGTTTTTGTAGCTCTTCCTTGATAATTAATGCTATGGTTGGATGAAGTTTCCTTAGTTTCTACTTGAAAGGCTTAGCATCTGGTGCTAAGGTAAGGTTGTGGACCACCAAATTGGGGTCAAGGCTAGGCATGTCCTTGTATGACCACGCGAATATGTCTTTCTTCCTTGTTAAGACATCGATCATACGCTCTTTCTCCTCTATGGATAAATCTTTTATAATTTTCACTATTTGTGGATTGTCCACATCTTGGCTAAGGTTCACATTGATAGATTCTTCGATAAGCATATGGGAACCTTCCTCTAGCTGATGTGGAGTTGGGATGAGATGAATATCATCCTCCACATGCTCAAATGACTCAGAGGACTCCCCTTCTACTTTGGTTTGGAAAATTGAGGTAGAGGAGGATGAAGGTTATTGTGGAATGTAAGCATTTGAAGCTCGTAGTAACTCTTCAAATAGGATAAATTCGATGATGGATGGTGGGGATGAAATCCTATCCATGATGATAAGGCTAGCATCGATTGAAATCAACTTTACCAAATCATACGAGTTATGAAGTGGGGTGAACAAGTCAACAATGATCATATTGACTTGGTGGAAATGATGTGGCTATGATTTGAGGAGTGATGGCTCACTCTCTCTAGGTTGCAACTGACCTAAGGTAGATGAGTGGCGATGTTGCGAGAGCAACCAAGGTGGTGGTGGCAGATCTGGCTCAGGGCGCTCACACTCCTTGTTGAAGTGAAAGATGGTGTGATCTATGGGAAACATCTTAGTATAACACTCATCTCTCTCGATGGGCTCTGCAGGGGCCACATCTTCTTGGGGACCATAAAATATTTGAATGATCCAATCTAAGTTTACTTCCATCTATCAAAATTCACCAAAATATTCATCGAAGATATAATCTTTGAAATCCTCATCGAATATGTAATCATCTAGAATATGATCAAATCATGAATGTGTGCAATACAATCTTCAAAAAGGCCTCATGCAAATGAGGTATAAAGTCAGGGTCCAAGTACTCATCATCGGTATCATCACAATCATCACAATCATCGCTCTCCTCATCCTCTTCTTCACACTCAAGAGTGAGTCGTTGAAAGGTATGATTGAAGGAAGAGTTTGAGGTAGAAGGCCTATATCCTAGACCAGAGTGATCATGTGCTTCTCTATATTCAGGCTCAACAATATGATGTGGACCCTGCTCATGTCGTCCAAGTCTGTATCCCTGCCAGTTGACCCTATGAAAATATCACAAAGGGAAATTTGGGTTGGATAGATATTCTAAATTTGCATTAAACTCTTGTAAGGGTTCCTCATTAGGAGGAGGTGGATCAAATGAAGAATCCACTCCCCCATATATGAAATTGATCATGTCTAGTTGGGAACCCATTTTTTACACTGTACCTATGGCTAAAGGTGGGTCGCATGGGTGACCATAATCTCTGATTGACTCAATAGGTGGTGTAACTGTGACACTCTCAATGATGTACTCACCAATGCTTGGATTGGCAAGATGCACTACAACTTGGGATGGTTGGGATGATGATGGTTCAATGGATGAGGAGGGCACTTTAGTGGTGGCTTGCGGTTCGGGTGGAGGCGATGGCTCCTCTCGGATAGGTGATCCTATCTATGAGACAATGGGTGGTGATGCTTGGGGTGGATTAGGCTTGATGGGATTGTTAGTTGATGGAGTGGGTTGAGCTAAAAATATGAATGGTGTTTGTGAAGTGGGTGGTGTGGCTAATGAAGTTGGTGATTGGTTAGTAGGATGATCGAGTGCGGTGGAAAAATAAAATGTGGTGGATGAGGGTTGACTAGAGCTGACGCTTTTGGATGCAAAAGTAGGATCAACTATCGATAATTCCTTTGGGATGGAGGATTTTGATGAGGTGATGTTAGTGGGAGTGGTTCAGATGATGAGTGGTTGAATGGAGAGGTGGGTTGATGGAAGCAATGGCTCATAAGGATTTGAGATCAAGTTTTAGTATTTAAAAGGCTATATGTCTGCTTGGATGCAATGTACTTTACCCTCATGTACATATTTTAGACATTGGTGTAATATCGAGGGCACACACTTCATCTCCTTGATCTAGGGGTATCCAAGAAGTATGTTGTATTGCATCACCCCTTCCAAGATGTGGAAGAGTACATGAATAGTATTCACCCCCATGGTGATAGGAAGAACTACGTTCCCCATAGTTGAGCATAAAGCATCATTAAAGGCCCTTAAGGTGAAGGTGGATGATGTAATGTGGGATGATGGTAGGTTAAGGTGCTTGATGGTGGGAGTGGTAATGAGGTTAATGGAGGAGCCAGTATCAATAAGTACCCTCTTGAATGGCTTCCTATCAATATGAGCAACTATGTGCAATGGAGGATCTGGTAAATCTGATGACACACTCTTCTCCTTGAAGTCATAAAATGCTATCGAGGGCTCCATGCATTTTTGTACACTTCCCACAAAGGTGTTGAAGGCATTAGGGTCTTCTGATTGCACTTGAATGGACTTTAGAATCTCCATAAATGCCTCATGATGTGGGGACGACTGTTGTATTAGCTCATAAATTGATAGTTTTATCGATGCCATTTTCAAACTTTGTGTTAACCGGCTGCCTAGGGTGATGGTTGGGTGAGATGGATTACTTGGATTATGGATGGGTGGAGGTGGAATGGATGGCCCTAGTTGTATGGGCACACTAGGTTGTGTTGCAGGAGCTTGGGTTGTGCGATTCACTTGTCTCTGCCCATGGGTGACCACATTGATAGCCCCTACAAAACCTTGGTACAATTGAGACACATAATTAACTTGGTTGGGAGGAACTGTAGAAGTTGATGCTCCCATTGCTTGTTGATTTGCCTCATGATGAGGCAAAGGTGTCTGATAAATTCCAAGGTTCTGATTAGGTTGGGCTAGTGGATTGTCGACTTTGATTTTTCTCGCTTCTAATAAATCTTGCACAATACCTTTAAACCCATGGCAAGTTTTGAGGTCATGCCCTTTTTGTCGATGATAGATGCAATATAAATGATCTTTGTAGGCCTTTGATTTTGGCTTACTAGGGTCTTCGGGTTTAATCTCTGACAACGTAAAAATTATGTATGCATACAACTTTTGAAAGATAGATGAATAGGGCTCTTGCAATGGTGTATAATTGTGTTTGGGCCTAAAATGATATTGTTGCCTTTTTACAGGTTGTGTTTGGTTCTGTACCTACTGTGGGGGTGGAACCACTTGATAATTCAATTGTTGTGGTTGTTGTTGTTGTTGTTGGGGTTGTTGGATCTGAACTTGGGCTTGTTGATTTGGTTGTGAAGGTTGGCCCAAGACTATCTGATTAACCTATGTGGCCTTGGACTGGTCATGGTTATTCCCCTTTTGGTTCTTATTTTGCCACTCTTTTTTCTTAGGCTTGATCTCACCCTCTTGAATATTTATTTCCTCTATCACTCTGGCCTGGGCGAGTGCCTCATCGAATGTTCTATATTGTTGTAACTATAGCAACAAAGAGATGGGCTTGGCACAACTCTTCATGAATATTCTTGTTAATTCTATCATGGGGAGGGAGAATGGCAATTTGATCATAACCACCCTCCAATAGTTGCCAAAATCATGGATCGATTCATCATCATATTGCTTCAAACTAAGTAGATCGATCAATGTGGTTTTCTTCCTGACATTCAGGGTGAATCGCTCCAAGAATTGGTCCATAAGCTGCTCGAAAGTGTAAACACTCTGATGCGGTAGGTGGTTGTACCAATCCTGGGCTTCTCCAACATGTATCTGAGGAAAGGTGTGTAGCATGAGTGTGTCATTATTTTTGATCCTGAAACACGTGTTAACAAACCTTGTCACATGCTCTCGAGGGTCCTCATCCCCCTTAAATGTATCAAACTTCAACATCTAAAAATCAATTGGATAAGGTGGTGCGGGTACCGAAGCATGGATCGGGTGATTGAGTAGCTATCGTAAGGTGGGATTTTGATATTGCAAACCTGGTGTCTGCATGGCAAGGCTATCAATCTGGTTCTATAGGAACTAGAACTTAGGATCTTCCATAGGGTTAAAACCCTGGTTTACCTACTACTATTGGTAGTATTGTGCATTGTAAGTGGAATGAGGATGATGGGGGATGTTAGGCTAAAATGCATGATGATATGATGGTTGATGAAGGTTCTGATATTGATGAGGTGATGGGGGTATGTTAGCATGTTGACCTGATGAGTTAGCATACATATGATGAAGTGGGTTAGTTGTTATGGTAGTGGTTGGGGGGTGCAATACCCAAGATGGATCTTGGATAAAGGTGTGGGCTTGATGTGAGGTTGATGGTGGGTTTTGATCAATCCTCTACAATTGTTGTTGGGGTCAGGGTTAATGCTACAATTAGCATTATCCAAAATCATTTTTTGTAGCTGCAAGAAATCCTATTGCATAGCAATCGTAGATGATGTGGGTACAATCACATATGAAGTGGATGGTTGTGTTGGTTGTGAAACAACCATGTTAGTAGATGTAGGTGGGGGTAGGTGGCAAAAGGTATTTCCATCGAATGAGGGATGATAGGATGTGTGGGGCATGTAGGGGTGGTAGATGGAATGGATGTGGGGACCTACGAAGCAACTTGAGTTGGTACTTCATAAAGGGGGTTGGTGCAAATGATGTTTTGATGTGGCAAGGTGATGGGTGGTTGGCTAGATGATGATGGATGACTAGCCAAGGTGGCAACAGTCGACTCAAAAAGTAGATTGGTGAAGGGTAGATTGAACTGTTATGGGTGTGTGAAGGTAGACTCTTGATGCAATGATGGCATGGTGTGATATGGGATGGTAATCAGTGGCAATGATGGAAAAACCATAGTAGTTGCATTCAGGTACATCCTAACGACATCCATGTCTACAAGTGTGACATGACCATCCATTGGTGTGAGTGGCTCACTCCTAGGAGTCTCAAGAATAGCGGTATGGGTAGCCCTATGCATGATTATCTATATAAAATAGGTCCACTACTAAAGGGCCCTTCATTTAATTTCTAGGACATAATAGGGACTACACTAACTTGCCCTACCATCGAGGTGTTAGGGACTTGACTAACCTAGGATGGATCCATAGGGGAGGACAACTAACTCTGAATTAATGCTAACTTTTTGGCCTGACCACGGGTCGTTACCATACGCTAGGGTGTGATGATGTATGAAATGCAAGTGTAAGTGTGTGAATGCATGAGAGAAGCACAATGTAAGATAACACTCAAAGTAAATAAACAAACAAGGTTTTTATTCCTAAGTTCATGCAAAGTTTGATTTTTTTTTTTTTTTTGAAGTTTTGAAAAGTTTTTTTTTGGATTTTTGAAGGTTTTTGATAAAAAATAAAAAGCGATGTGCAAAATATTTTTCCCTAAGATGAATCTAGGATTTCACCTGTATACTCATAACGACTAATCCTGGTGATAAAATCTAGACATCCATAGTGTTGAGGATACTTAGGCTTATCCATTTAAGCCTAAGTTATTGTTTTATTATTATTGTAACTTCCTATTTCTTGCACTTTGTATTCACGTGAGGCATAGTATACCTATGTTGAAAATAGATTGTTAAGTTGTTCGATGTCTAGTTAAGCTATTATATTGGGCATTTGTCTTCTAGCAGTTAGTTGTCATCCTAGATTAGCATATTGTTATTTGTTAGTTAAGTGGTTGTCCGTGTTTAGAAAATTGTTGCAACCACTTAACCTACGTGATATTCTTAATAAGAAATATATATTTGCATTATGTTATTAATAAATCAGCTTCACGTTGAGTTACTACATCAGTGGTAATCAAAATCGAGGATAAAATTTTTGCAGGAAGGAGGGAAAGTTTGCCACTTCTTTGCTAGGTGTATAGTTGAGTTTACAGCTAGTTCATCAAGATCCTAGGTATATGCTTGTGTGAAATTGGTTGATGCCAATCACAACATCAGTTTGTGAAGCTCAGGAGGTGGTGGAGGGTAGAAATTACCCCTACACCAAATACCCCTAGCAAAAAATAGAGGGTAACCAGACTTGCCTGATAGGGGCAAGAAAAATTTTCTTGGTTGAAGGAAATTAATTTCTGTTTTGAAGATCAGAAAGATCAAGATATTTGAGGGTCAATTCCATAATTTTGAAGCCAAGTGGTGGCCAAAATGAGATATTGGGAGTGTTGTCGTGATAGCTTCAAAGTGTTGCCAAACAAGTGCACAAATTGTTAAAATTTTGAAGGGTAAGGGTTGCTATTTAAATCACCATAACAAGGAGGGTTGGAGAAATGATTTTTTATTTTTCCTCCCCTTCTACCTGTTTGATCGACCCCTTTGGCCAATTGACCACCCACCGATCAGCTACCTACCGATCAGAAGGGCTTGGGCAACTCCTACCCACCTCCCCCCATACTCTTCCTTATCCCTCCACCCTCTTCCCTCCTTATTTCTCCATATTTATCCACATTTGACTCTTACGGTGCAGCCCTTGTTTGTCCTGTACAAACAAATACCAGTAGAAATTCGATGTCACTGGGTCGATGTCGCCTTGCATAGACAACCACATCATAGCCTTGTAGCATCGTCATCGATAGTAGGACGTCCATGCAATACGAACCTGCATAGCCAAAGATCAGATCAGATCTATGGATAGAAGTCATAGTCATAGGTGATCAAGGGTAGCTACGATGGGAGAAAAGTATAGGCAGTGATGGAGAAAAAAAATCAAAAAAATTAATCACACCTAAGGTTTTAAAATTCATCCAATCAAAATGTGAATTAAAACCCAAAAAAATGGTCACCATTCAGAGATAGACACATGGCAGATCGTGAAGAGCTCAAGGGAATCTATATGTTCAATCAGGGTTGACCACGTGGTGCAAAAAACCTAACACTCACCATTCTGACGTCAAATTCTTTTTCGATGAAGTTTTTCGTGATTTTTTGACTTACGACAGAAAAATTTGCGTTTGCAAGCCATCAATGCATTCTTGCCTAGTTACCAGTATACTATCGATTATTGGGAGAATACTATTATGATTCAATTATTGTGAGTTAGTCACAGGAGGTAGTGCAGGATAAAATTCAACAAAAACCATGTGCAAACGATTTATCGAAAACATCTTGGGTTCCTGACTTTTGTAGGTAGTTCTAGTGACATTGTATAATTCTACGACCATCCATAGATTTGATGAGAAGTTATAACTCTAGTAGTGTCACATTTCTGGCAAGACCGACATCCTTGAAAAGTTTTTTGGTAATTAAACATGTTTTCTGGTGCGAAGGAGAGGTTTTCGGTAGCCTGAACATCTTCAATAGACAAGGACAACAATAATCTAATTTTTAGTGGGAGAAATTTTTTCTGGCGATGGGATACTATACCAAGACATCATCATGGTTCAAGTGGACGAGGTGGAATTTGGAAATGTTTTGGGATATTTAGTCCCACATCAGGTGCGCGAGCACCTGAGTACGCTTTAAGTGGGTAAGTCATCCATGTTAGAGGGTGGTCACCCACTGGTCGTGCCTATCACACGGGCCATAGCGCCTTGTTGGTGTTGTGACATAGTAGTTGTGTCACGTTGGTTGTTGTTTCTAGATGGACACTTGGTAGAAACATAGTGGATTTTAGACCATTGTTTGACCTTGAGTGGACCGACTGCACATTTGACCAACGCAGAGTCAATTGCACAAAATTAAACCAAATTTTCGATGTCAATGATGAATATTTTTTGCCAACTATGAATTTCGAATTCAATTTTGAATTTTACAGCCAAAAATAGGGAAGAAGGTGAATATTTCAAAAAAAATAGCAATTTTTGCAAAAGTGATCAATTATTTTGCCTCCAAAGTCAATTTTTGCATTTTTGAAGGGCTAACTTTTGGAATTTAGTGCTATTTTGTAATTGCAAAATTGATTTTAATTTTGTAAAAGCACTTAAATTAGCCTATTTTTGTAAATTTGGAAGGCAAAATTGTTGTAATCTAGGCACATTTCTGCATTAGGAAACTACAAATTGTTCCTAAAGCCTAGATAGTCTTGCAAAACCATTTTGTAATCCTCCTAGTCTGGCATATACATGGAAAAACATGGCTCAAGACCTCAAAATAAACATGGAAAACCTTACTATTGCAGTAGACATTTTGGCAGATAAGGTAAAAGATATTGTTGTGCAATTGACTCCTAGTGATAGAAAATTTCATCACAATCATGCCAACAAAGCTAAATGTGAGGTCAAATTGTATGACGGATCAAGGGATCCTGATGTCTTGTCTACATGGATTTTAGATATGCAAACTTGGTTCAATTATGCTGAAATTCTTGAAGATGAACAAGTTGCATTTGCTACAGTCAAACTCACAGGCTTAGCAAAAATTTTAATTGTAGAAAGACAAAGCCATAATGCCACCATGACTTGGAAAGAATTGATCCAAATTTTGAAAAACATATTTTTTCCACCAAATTACCAAAGTGACCTCACGACCAAGTGGTATAGATTGAGGTAAGCCTATAGTATGTTTGTTTCTGACTACATTTTTCAATTCAATAGGCTAAGGGTGCTTCTTGGTGTGAAATATTCAGAAGAGGATTTGATTAATAAGTTCACTTGTGGCTTGCAAGATCAAATTTTTAGGGAAATCAAGTTCAATGTTTTCCTCACCTTGGATGTGGCATTCAACCATGCCATTCTTGCAGAGGAGAAATTTGGTGCATATCACAAATCTCATTCATCACAGGAGAGCTCTTCTAGAGGTGGGAATCAGCATCAACAAAATGTGAAGAACACTTCTCATTATTCCCCTCATTCTTCTTCTCCTCCCACTTCTCCTAAAGCACATTCTTCTTCTTCTCATTCTAAAGATCCTTCTTCTTCAATGTATTGTGATTTTTGTAAAAAGCATGGTCATGTAAAATCCAAATGCTTTACTTTTAAAAAATTTAAGAAGAAGTCCCTATTTGTAGATCCTACAAGTGAGGAACCACATGATGGTCCCATTGTGGTTACAAGGATAGAAGAAGAGTATCCTACTTTAAAGGTTAAACTAAACAAAGTTACCCTCATGTCAAATGTGTTTTCACAAGGGGGTCATGACCATTTGTTTTTCACTAGAGCCCACCTTACACATGATTTTTATGTGGATTGTATCATAGATAACAGATCGCAAAAGAACCTCATTGTAAATTTTGTTGTGGAGAAGTTGAAGCTTCCCATAAAGCCACATCACCAACCATATGCACTTGGGTGGAAAGATGTAGACTCCACATCTAACATCACACACACTTGCACCTTGAATTTTGCTTTTGGTGATAAGTTTGTGGATAAAGTAAGATGTGATGTCACAGAGATGGATTTTTGTGGACTATTGCTAGGTAAACCCTATCAATTTGATAGGAATGTTGTATATCATGCTAAAAATAACACATACACATTGGAATTGCATGATAAAACCTACTTGATACAAAGCACTACACCCACATCAAATTTGATGCTAAGTTGTAGGTAAGTTTGTAAGCCATTAAGTCAAGCACTCATTTTGGCTCCTACTTGCATAATTTCCACACAAAATGAAGAAAAAACACCATCAAAGGAACATGATAAAGAAGAATCTTCACTTCCACAAAATGAACAATCACAAGAGCAAGTGGTTAAGGAACCCATCACTCTCACTCATGAGAAATATTCCATTCATTCTATTGGCATCATTTCAGGTACACCTTTGGACACACAACCACTTGCTCCATAGAAGTTACCTTTGGCTTTGCCTCCTCCCACCATTGCACACATGGAGGAGTAAGCTAAGGTCACTTTCTTCATTCAACATTGGCAGAGCCTTCAGGGTAAGATACCACAAGACTTGTAGGAGACTCCGTAGGAGCAGCAGAGTGTGGTGCACAAGCATCACAATCCTCACTCATCTCAGGTTGGAGATAGAGTTTGGCTTCCTTTGGATAAGCACCACTTTCTAGAGACACCATTTTAGGATCCTCTTTTGGTACCTAATCTTGTCATCAACCCTATAGTAGCAGTGGCACCTGATCATCAGCTTTTTCTCATTTGAGATAGAGTTTTCTAGATGAAGACTCATCACACTCGATAGGGTTCTTCCACTACTTACCTTGTCATCCATCGTGGTCACTTTCCATACATGGCTCATTGGATTCCTCACCATGAGATGGCCCATGACTTTCCACATTTGTTGAGAGCATTTGGGTCCAATGCTTCTATGGTTGGGAGGAGTGTTGAGGATACTTAGGCTTATCCATTTAAGCCTAAGTTATTATTTTATTATTATTGTAATTTTCTATTTCTTGCACTTTGTATTCACGTGAGGCATAGTATGCCCATGTTGGAAATAGGTTGTTAAGTTGTTGGATGTCTAGTTAAGCTGTTAGATTGGTCCTTTGTCTTCTAGTAGTTAGTTGTCATCCTAGATTAGCAGATTGTTATCTGTTAGTTAAGTGGTTGGCCATGTTTGGTAAATTGTTGCAACCACTTAACCTACATGAGATTCTTTGTAAGCACTATATATTTGCATTATGTTATGAATAAATCAGCTTCATGTTGAGTTACTACATCACATACCCACAAAAATATGGAGATGAAAGCCATATCCAGTCAGGGAGCACAGTTCCTATCGATCCTCACTCAACACCCCGTGGGTAGCGATACACCGTCTGAAGAGGAATGTGTGTTATTTTCTATGGTTAGGACAATTCTTGGAGTCGACTTTGGCCACGGACGGGTAATAGTATGTTGGTGGTTGGTGATGAAATCCAACCTAGCAGTGATGAAATCCAGCCATTTTAAATATTTATGTGAGTGTGTGAGGCTTGTTTATATTATTGTGAAATACAAGCTATAATGTAATTCTACTTTTATGCCTAAATGCAGAAAACAACAAACAAAATCAGATCAGGGGCTAATACAGCTAATTTCAGGTGAGATCTGGCAAAGTTCTGATGTTCAAGACCAAATTGCAAATGAGTATTTCGTTCTAATAAACCAAATTTGTGTGGTTTACCAATTGCATGCGAGCTTTTGGGGGATCCCAATCGCAAGTGCACGATTTTTACTGAACACTAGAACAGGGCATACTAGACCCGAACCCTTGAAAATACACCTGAATTATTTCTAACACATGCTACGTAAAATGCTCTATTTTCCTAATATGTAGATGCAGATCCTCTTTTTTATTTTATGTTTTATGAATGATTGGATTGAAAAATAGAAATATTTATCCTAAGACCTAAATGCAAACAAGTCACACAGGACAGGGACCTCTAATTTAGCCTATATGCAAACACTAATAACTAGAAAAATAGAGGTGAAAAGGGGTACAAGGGTATGGACCTATGATCCTTTCGTCGCTCCTTATAGTCTACTTCCATCGCAGGCCTGTGGTTTTATAATGCCAAAACCTCTTGCATGCATTTTGACAAGCGCTCCACCACCAGTACGTGGTTCTATAGATATGCACCACCTATGCGTGGTTTTTCAAGTACTCTATTACAGGTGCACGATTTCACAGTAATAGGGAGAAATAAAAACAGGTCTTGGATCCACCAATTCGAGATCAAATATTTGCACGCTTTGCGCACTTCCAACTCTTGAAACCTGCAAATCACAAAAAACACATATAAGTAATTAAATCAAGCAAGGCAAAAAACAAATAGGACCCTTAGGGGGTTCCATCGTGATCATCATTTCTGTAACCAAAAGAACACCAAACAAAATAGAAAATTTTGAACACTTGCAATAATAAAATAATGATATCTCTTTGAATTAAACAAGGGAGCTTGAATATTCTAATATTACAAGGATATCTTTTGAATTACCCCAAGTATATTGGGTATAATATTACAATATAAAAAGTACCCAAATGATAGGATATGATCTTCTAGACAATCGACTGGTGCTCTTCGTTCTTTCTGCTACAACTTCATAGGGGTGAGTGGGCTTCAAGTATCTAATGCAGGGACCACTCCAACTTTGTCAACTTCTCCAAGGTACCTATTTCCTACACATGACAACCATATGAGGGTTAGTAGCATCTGCAAATCCAGATAAAGACTACTGCTATAAAACCCTAAATGAAGAAAGAATGTAAGCTTGAAATAGAGAAAACAAATTAAATGCCTTACTACAAACATAAACTTCTTACTAATTGTATCTGATTTCTATATTCAGCTCTGAGAAACCATGGGCGTACGATGACAACTAGTAAACCTTGCATCGATGGTGGGTAAACTGCGTAGATGTGATTTCGACTGAGAAACTACATACGTGCAATGCAGACTAAAATTTAAATTGCTTCATAAATAGACTTCTAGACTCTAGATCTTGGTTCTCCTCAAGATGCATGCAGAACTCTGGTCTTATTCCAACAACTTGATGGTATGAATGTTTGGCATCCTTTTGTGGATGGGGTGAACGTGCCTTTATAGGCACCTTAGGATTTTGGAGGGAAATGAGAAGTGGTAATCCAATATTACCAAGTGGTAATATTGGGTTGCCAAATAGAGGGGGTAGTTAGAGTAAGTCACCCAAGGTGTCTCACTTAAATCGAGTAAGGTGGATGCAAGTGGAGTGTTATATGGAGGGTTGCCTCATGTGAAGGGACAAAGGGAACAAGGGCATATAATATGTGGCAAGGTGGGGTAGTGAGATGGCTAGGACACATGTCTAGTGGGTAGGTAAGGTATCCTAGGCTAATTTTCTAGATTTAATAAATTTGGAAAATAGGATAATGTGTAGTATTTTATATACCTAAGTCTAAACTTAGGCATATAAATTATTATGTAGGATTTGATGTGGGGTGCCAAATGTAATGTTGTGGATGACCATTTTTTGGTGTCTACACTAATAACACCATAATATGTGACTATTTGAAGCACCAGGTTTGTGTCTTTTGTGCTTGCTCTGCACAAACACACACATCATTGTTTTGAGTTGTTCTTTGTTCCTCCTTGTCTTTGATATGAACTATAAATGTTGATCAAATAGCTCAAATGTTTGATTGCAACTTTACTCAAACCGTGTGCCAACCATTTTATTGTGTCAGAGTTATCATTATGTTGCATTCCATCTCCATGAAACTGAAACAAATAAGAATAGTTTAAATATGATTGTAGAATATTACATGACGTTCAGTACATGACAATCAGTATAAATGTTGAAGATCATATTCAAGAGAGCAGACAATAACATAATATTGTAGCTAAGTGATAAATATTTAATTATGGAATTTTTACAACACCCCTTCATCTCTCACTATACAGGGATTGGATTCCTTGATACTCTTCAGGTGCTTCTTGATTTGGCCCAAAGTTTGTCAGGCTTAGTTCGATCTAATTAATATTCTACCATATATAACAACAACAAATAAACATCTACTTAATCTATCCAAGGCTGAACTTTATCCATGTTAAAGTGAATGCATCAATAGGCTTGCTCATAAAAAATTTCATCTAAATCAAAGTATTCACCACTAGACAAATGCCTCCCATAGATTATAGTTTATTTGTCCTCATCACTTCAAACCTCATTGCAACCAAGGTTATCACCAGTTATTTATGTACCTCTCATGTAGTCCGCATAGAATGAGACATATTCCTCGATAAGATAACACTCAACAATACAACCTTTAGGCCTATCTCGATTCTTTACATAGCCCTTACAAATATTTATAATTCTAAGAAAGGAAACAAACAATTTTGATTAGATGAGACACTATATAAAAATTAGAAAAATAGTGGTTTATGAAAATGATGAACGCATACAAACCTCTCGAAAGGGTACATCCATCAATATTGTATAGGTCCACATAGATGTACCTCCCGCACCAAGTGAACAGTTAGGTGCACCATGATATCAAAAAATGAAGGGGGGAAGTACTTTTCAAGTAAACATAATGTCTCCACGACCTCTACCAATAATTTCTCTATTTTTATGAGATCCACCACTTTAGCGCATATATCTTTGTAGAACATGCACAACTGATAAATGGTTTGTCGCACTGGCTTATCAAGCAAATACCGTAGTGCTACTGAAAGGAGTTATTTCATGAGAACATGGTAGTCGTGTGATTTTAGGCCTTAGAACTTAAGTTCTTTCATAGATATATATTTTATAATGTTTGAACTATATCCATATGGTACTTTCATATTGTAAGTGTATGACATAACCTTTCTTTCTCAACCTTTAATAGATTATAGGGTGATGGTGGAAGATGTGTCTTGTTTCCATCCATTACTGGTCACAATGTGTTCTTGATACCCATATTTTTAAAGTCCTCATGGGAGTTTTTGCCATCCTTTTATTTTCCATAAATATCTAGTAGTGTTTTAAATAGGCTTTCATAGACATTTTTCTACACATGCATCACATCCAAGTTATGACGAACTAGAAGATGTTGTTCATAGATAGCAACATAAAACTAAAATTACTCAACATTGAGAGACATAACAATAGATATAGAAATAAAGTTGCATGTTGTACCTCCCAATGTGGTAGATTGAAGAATATAGATTTCTTCTTCCATCCTGCTATAATAACAAACATGCTATCATCATTCATGTCATGTTTCCTTTTATTTGAGTTGCTCTTTCCCCAATGTGATGGAATTCCCTATACCATGTTCATTATTTTCATCCCATTCAAAGGTTTGGGTGGTTTATCAAGTTCTTGTTTGCCATTGAAATATGTTCTTTGATGATGAAACGAATGATCTGGATGAAGGAATCTCTTGTGGCCCATGTAAGCGATCTTTCTACCACATTTAAGATATTATGCACATGTGTTCTTCCTGTATATTGGATATGTTGCCTTTCCATTTTTCATACATCCTGATAGGTTTCCATAAGTAGGAAATTCATGGATGACCCACATCATTATTGCTCTCATATTGAATGTAGTATTGGAAAATGCATCATACGTTTCTGCTACTTTAGTCCATATTTCATGCAAGTCATCAACCAATAACTATAGATAAACATCAATATCATTAACTTCTTGCTTGGGGCCAAGTATTAAAAAGGTGAGCATTGAATGTTTCCTCTTCATCCACATCCATGGTGGGAGGTTTTAAGTGACACAATGGGCCAACAATTATAAGCAGTAGTACTAAAGTTAGCAAAAGGGTTGAACCCATCGGTTGCAATTGTAAGTCATACACTACATCGATCATCGATGAAATATTTTTCCTTGACATCTATAGTTTTCCACATTGAGGATTCAACTAGATGTTGCATATTGTCATTTGAACTCCTGTGCTAGGAATGCCACCTCATATTCTCTGCAACCTGTGTAGAGCTACAGGAAGAAAGCAACTCACTTCAGTCGCATCTAACAATTTTGACAGAAACAAACACAACAAAGCTAATGATATAATAAAATCCCTTACCTATACATTCTCTTCAACCTCAATATAATGGGAAAATACCTCAACACCTTCGCAGGAACATTAATGTATACCTTTTGTGAATGAGGGTCAAATTTCTATCAAGATTTACCACATGTTGGGTAAGCTTACTTATTTTCATGATTTTTCCAATATAAAATACAATCATTGATACAATACATGTATCATTACATAATGTAATCCCAATGATCTCATCATTTTATTCATTGCATATGTGGACTTTGGAATTGTATTGTCGATTGGGAGCATATCTTTCAGTAACTTTAATAAGTCACCAAAGCTTTTGTCCAACCAACCATAAATTGTCCAACCAACCATAGTGAAGTGTGAGAGGAGGAAGAGCATAATTGGGACAATTTCCCACCTAGCCAAAGAATTCTCACCTATAATTCCCCTTTCATTATATTCCCTAATTAGAGCACTAACCTCTCAAGGAGGAGATTAGATACATAGCACAACCATGTCAAAATATAAACAAGTAGATATGATAAATTATTTGTATGATGCCACACTATTATACAACTTAACAAAAATAATTCATCGTAAAAGCATGAATTTTGGACATATATTATTCATCATACTTTTTTATAAAATCATCACAATGCATCCTAATTACATAAAATAATTAATTCATTCATATTACGAACATAATGACTATTTAATCATAGTTTTGGCTAAATTTTTTGATGGATCAATTGTGTTGATTGATTCCTTATGGTTAATTGATTATAATTATTTGGTATATTAATGACTTTTCTCGAGCATGCCACCCTTATGTTCATCCACATAGGAAAAATAATTGTAATTCTATCTACAATTTTTATTCAAATATTTTTTATCTCTATACTTCTATCTTTTTTTTTTTAAATTATTTTTGTGTTGGGATAAGATTTTTTTTAAACAACAGGGGAAAAAAAAACCCAAAAACAAAGTTTGGCCTTAGTCATGGGTGGGTAGTGTGTGCTTCTAAAATACAATTTTCTCTCACATATACAACCAAAAAAATATATCATCTAGAAGGTCAACTCAAAAGGTTGAACAACAACACTATATAAAAGTTAATATGAAGGCTTTATACACATCTCCATGCATTTTAACTATTTTAACTATTTGATTCAATTTATCTTTCATCCCTAAAACATAAAGACATATTACAAACATATAATATTATTAAATTATTTTTATAGTGGAGTATTACCCTTTCAAATCTTCTTTTTTATGGTTCAACATTATTTAACTTTAGATTGTATTTATATGATTTATAACAAAGATTTTATGTATTGACAATGGAACATAACTAGTTAAATCGAAAACATTGCAAATGCTTACACTTCATACATGTTATTTCATTAAGCATTACCAAGTTGATAGCATTCAACATTCATCCATTCGATCAAGGATAAAACAAGATGTAGATAGCATGCACTAGGCTAGGAAAAACTTGCTCAACAAAGGCAATAGAGATACAATCCTTTAGAGCTTCAAATTTATCTTCTTCTGTAAGAGGCCTGTTGGCAGATGCATCAATTAAAGGTTGTGTTCCCAGCTGCAAAATGTAATGGCATGATAAAAATAAGTATTGTATTTACTCTTGAAAATTTTAGGTAAGTCAACCAACACTATCCAATCCAGAAATTATGGCAGCTGACATATTAGAAAGAAAAACATAAAACTCAAATAAGTATGAAATTCAAGAGGTCATTTGCAAATCCTTAGCAAACTCAATTTTTGAGGTGATATAAACAGAAAACCTAACTCCCTTATTAACAAAGATATCTTAATGCAGCTCTCATAAGTTCGCACTTGTTCCATAGAAGCAAGTTCTTGTCAATTTGCATAGTTTTATGCTAATCTGCTATCCAGAGTAAATCCTAATATTTGGCTGATATTATCTATTATGAAATTAAGCATCCCAGTGTACTTTATCACATGCTATATCCTGGTTGATTAAGGTAAAGGTAAAGATGGACTTATATGTAACAACCTAGCCACAACACACATAAGAAACAAATTTTTCGTACACATTATTAATTAAATTATGAATAAATAGAAATATTTATTAATTTAATTTGTTTTATCAATGGTCTATCTAGCACCCTAATTTAAAAATATGTAGGCATGCTTTGAATCAAACCCCAACCAAACAAAAGGAGATAAAAAGAGGGGAATTTCATAGTGCATACTGGAAACCCATTACCTATAAAAACATGGCAAGTTGGAGATGTAGTGGCCTCTTCTTGAAACATACAATTTCTCTAAAATGCTCTCAATTTCTACCCATTCCAATGATCTCTTCCCTCCTTTCAAAAATTTGATGGGAATATTCCCTAATTTAGGGGAAAATATAAAAAATAAAGTTCAACGCATGAGTTCTTGCTTAGGGCTTGCTAGACAGACAATACAATTTCTGAGGACATATGTCACTACATTGTCATAGATACAACTGCTAGAGCAAAGAGAGTCTTGAGTCCCAAAGGTGACCATACATAGGCTAAATTAAATTTTGTGGATTTGAGGGTGCACCGTACTATAAGTGGGCAATTTATAGGTAAGGTTTCCATAGCCCACTTTAAATTCATCACAAAAATAAAATATATTTAAAAAAATTAAAATATACATCCATAATGTCACAAAAGCAACCTTTGATCTAATCTCTTTTACAAGGTTTTCAAAAAAAAAATCCAATGGAAAATATTTAAATAATAATAATAATAAAGTCCGTCTAAAAAGGACCTCAAGTTGAAACCCTAAAAGCTACAATTTAATGCAAAAAACACCAAATAGTAAAATTTAAGCTAGACTAGTAAATTTGAAAAACTCATGTTTCGCTTAGTCGGCTAGGGAATTCCACCACTAAATTTGTAAATTGTACATGCACCAGCACCAACATTAGCATCCCCACTCTCCAAAACTAAATCAGCATAAACAACAACATGGCCTTTTGCATTTAATCCTCCGCTTGAAAATTAGAATTATTTATTTGGCTACACTAGATGCCCAATTACACTTACAATTACAAGCTTCACTGCTTTCGATTGCTGAATGTAAACCCTTGCCTAACTCCAAACCCTGCAAACCCGTCCATGCATATAAAACCCTGGAAAACAGAGGGACTCTTCCTACTCAATTAAAATCTAAATCTTAACCTACCTCATAGGCAAGTGTCCCTAGATTAACAAAGACAAGTAAAAATAGCAATGGAATTACAAAAGCGTTGCAGTCAGGAATAAAACATAGAAACCCAATTGATGATAAAAGTTTCAATCACGTATTTGTTTCAACCTCAAAAAATATAAAATATAGCTTGTTCATCACATTTCTTGCAACTACGACTTTGGCACAATGTATTTCTTGAATTTCTATATTACATTACAAGGGCAGAATATCCCAAGAATTTTAGTTATCGTTGTTGATTTCAAAAAATGAAAATGTCTCCCTCTTAAAAGTAGGAGAAGCTATTGGTAAAGGCCAAGGCCATGGTCCCATGGAAGGGGGATAGGTAAGACTTCTCGATAGGAGTTGCTTAGATATTTTAGGAATCCTTTTGGTCCCATCAATGTTAGAGTTTGTGTATTTCCTTTCGAACACTTTTCCACTAAGTTTTTTTTAAGAAAATGCATCAAAAACTTACTATAGTCAAGTTGCCACGAAATGCCTAAGATCTCTCTAGGTGCCATTAAGCTTCAGCACCCTGCTACATCCAATGATTTTCTTTCAAACCCTAATACGTCTAATGAGAAGAAAAAATTAGGAAGAGAGAGAATGACTAATTTCTTCTAGTGGCTTTACAATTATAAAAACTCAAAATCTAAGACTTAAAGTTGTTGATGCTTTGATGCCATGTATATTCATCCATAACTATTCTTTGATTCAATGTATAACCATAGCGTTGTTACTACTGCACAAAATGCTCCCACAGATGTTATCATCCATGGATACCACCATCCCTGACTTCCTGAACTTAAACCTCCTGATTTTATTTAAGTCTTTGAACTTGTCTTCAATGTGTTTCCCTTCACATGAGTAAATTTTATCTTACATTACACACAATTAAATCTTATCATTTTTATCTTAAGATTACTGAACTTGCGAGGGATTTTTCACATATCAAACAACTGTATGCCTCTTATGTTGCAACACATTATCATAATTTATTTTATATCAAACTCAAGATGAAATGAATAAATCCTTCCTTTTTAAAACTGTTCAAAAAATTGTACTTGCCAAAGTGTCAAGGTTTTAATGGGCATGAAGCTTTTGTGGGTAGGTAGTCTTAACTTATTCTTGGACTTCATCTTATTATCAGTCCATGTTCTATAACTTTTCTTCTAAATTTTGACTCTTTCAAATGCTAACCAAGCCTCTACCACCGAAAAACTTTAGAGTTGGAGTACTACTCACTTTTACATTCTCCCTTTTTGGAAGGAACAAGACGCTCATGATGACTGAAGATAAAATTCTCATAACATATTTTCTTTCAATTATATTTTCTCCTCATTATTGCTTAGTAACAACTATTCCAATGGCTCATGATTCCTGCTTTTATCTCACTACAACCTCATAAAATAGGATACAACTTTTCTGGCAACACAATTCTTTCTTAAATTTCTTCCACCATGATATTTTCATTATGTCATCTTAAACCATAATTCAATGATAACAGTCATTTGTAAACTAGATGGGGAAAAATAGTTAATTCCTCGCCTGACAATCCCAAATTTAAACTTTATGGTCAAAAAAAAAATTGCAATCTAGAATACTTAGGTCTAATGTTGATAATTCAACAAGTAAAAGGTAAGCACTTTACTGTAATGGAATTCTTAACAAAAATATTGGATTCAAATCCATACTGAATTATGTACTACTAGATCAAATTATCCTTTTGTAGATCCTTTAGATGGGCACATGCTTGGAGCACACTCAGCATAGATACTACATCAGTCTTAAGACTGATCAAATACATTTCATGAAAAAACATCAAAGCATGATCAACATATCCATTATGTCCATATCCAACTATCATTGCATTCCATGACACCACATCTCTCTTGGAAATTTTGTCAAATAGTTGTCTTACCACATATATACTCCCACACTTGGCATACATAACTATAAGAGAATTCTCCATAAAAAAATTAGACACAAATCCACCTTGAACAATGCAGGTATGGTCTATTTTGTGCATACTTGTCTATCATTGAATTCCACGAGACCACGTCTCATTCAAGCATTTTGTCAAACACTTTGTGTGCAAGGTCCAATCTCTTTCATTTTGCATACATAGCCACAAGCGCATTGGCCACATAAACATCCGAGACATATCCCCTCCTAACTATATCTTGATGAATTTCCTTGCCCTGTTGCAGAGCTGATAAGCCTCCACAAGCTTTAAGCACGAATGAATACGTGAAATCATCTGGGAGTACATCCGCCTATTGGATTTGGAAATAGAATTCAATGGAGGTTGCTCTGAACATACTCTCTCAGCATGGTGCTACACATAAAAGTATTTAGTTTGTGTGTTTCATCAAACACATGGTATACATCTTCCACAAAATCACGCTTGCCTGTTTTGTCAAACACTTGTCATACTCCTTGGCTTGTGCATTTTGTCAAACACTTGGCATGGATGTGCCATGGAACCAAACATGGCATACATGGGATTTTCCAATATAGCATTTTTGTACTAAAAAATCTGATTTGATGTTTGTACTAAATTTTAATTTTGATTATTGGTGATGGTAGCAGCATAAGCATGACGAAGGTAAAAATGGAAGAAAGTGCAACAAGTTATGTGTATAATGTTTAGAAAATTAGAGATAGTATGAAAAGCATAGGATGAGTGAGTTTCATCTTTGGTATATTGAAACAATTTTATCTCATCTTTTGATCTCTACAGTACATATCTAACCAATGACATAAAATCTACAATTGTTAAAGTGAACGAATCCCTTTCGCAAGTTGTTAACTAGTTTAAAAAACTAACCTCCACCTAACCATGAACTAGGATTATAAATAAATAAATACAAACCTCCATAATCGTGTTATAAACACATTATATATATTTAATGAAACCCTAGCTATAACTTGAAATCCAATTTTTTGTTTTTAAAGAAATTTTAAAATTTAAAATAAAACAATGAAACGAAGAAAATTGAAACACCAAATACACTTGTTCTTCCAATCAAAATAGAATTCCTCAATCACAACCGCAACCGCAAGAGCGAAGCCAAGTAGCTAGATTTACCTTCAATAGTAGTGCTCTCTTCAATCTTGGGTACAAAGTTTGCAACCACATGCAGATGACGAAAACAAAGACAAAGACAGACAAAATTTTACAAGAAGAAAAAACAAGGGATTTTTACCCGTCCTTATATATATATATATATATATATATCACACTCTAAGAGGGCGGTTTTAAACCACCCTCTTAGACCCACCCTAAGAGGGTGGTTTTAAACCGCCCTCTTAGGGTCTATTAGAGCAATTTTTTATCGTCATAAAAAATCATCATATTTTAGTTACCCTTAAAAGCATTTTTTGGTGCAGTGCATATATGTTTATAATCCATCTATCCTTGATAATGTGCTATATTTACAATTTTTCATGATGATATACACATTAATAATTTTATGACCATGCAAAATGAACTCTCTAACATTATTTGTGATGAAAGTGATGAAGAAAAACTGAAGGATGTTATTGGAGAACCCATAGAAGTCATACAATTAAAGACCAATATGATCCCTAGGGGGTTGGTATCTTTAGAGAGCTTGTTTTATGACTTTGATAGAGTGTATAGACCTTTGGTTCACGAGTCTAAAGCAGATGACGTTAATATCAGAATAGAGGAAATTAAGATCAATAAAGCTCTATCATAAAAAAAGAAACAATAGTATATTAAATTCTTAAAAACAACACTGATGTCTTTTCTTGGAGTTATGAAGGCCTAAAGACTTTAAACACAAAGGTAATGACTCACATAGTACCCCTTCAGAAAGATACCAAGCCTTTCAGGTAGAAACAAATAAAATTCAATCCACTTTGCATCCAATTATGCAGAAAGCAGTGCAAAAGTTATTGTATGCTAATATAATCAAGAAGGTGATGTTTTCTTCTTGGTTAGCAACTGTAGTCCTAAGTTAGAAAAATGAATGGTGAGATCAAGCTTTATGTAGATTTCAAAAATCTAAATAATAGCTCGCTCAAAGATAACTATCCACTTCCTAACATGGAGCAATTGCTTCAAGTAGTGCTTGAGACATCAATAATGTCTTTATTAGATGGCTTCTTAGGTTACAATCATTTTGTAGTAAACCTAGAGGATAGACACAAGACCACTTTCACAACACCATGGGGAACTTTTGAATACCTCAGGATGCCCTTTGGGTTAATGAATGCATGGGCAATGTTTCAAAGAGCCATGGAAGTTGCATTTAAGGGGCTAATGTTTAAGATAGTGGTAGTATATCACAATGACATTACATTTTTTTTTTTAAATCCTAAGGATCATTTTACACATTTAACACAAGTGTTTGACAGGTGCAAAAATTTTGGCATATCTTTGAATCCTAGAAAATGTGTGTTTAGGCCCACTCAATGTAAACTGCTTGGGCATGTTGTTTTGAAATATGGGATTAGCATAGACCCGCAAAGAATAGAAGCGATCGTTAACACTATCCCTCCTAAAAATCTTAAGGGAGTGAGATCATTCTTTGGGAAGATTAACTTTGTTAGGAGATGTATCCTTGATTTTGTTCATATTTCCAAGTTGATTAATGGTATGATCAAGAAATATGGGGAAATAAGGTGGATAGAGGAAAATAATATAGTTTTTTAGAAGATCAAAGATGCAATCACTCAAGCTCTAGTATTAAATTGTTTCGATTACTCTAGAGATTTCAAAATCTATTCATTTGCCTCAAGATACACAAAGATGCAATCACTCAAGCTTTGATATTAAATGAAATGCATATAGCCTTTATGAGTGCAGGATTAAAGGGTGCTCAACTAAAATACTCTATACTAGAAAAATAGGCTTATGCATTAATCAAGGCATTAGATCATTTCAAATATATCTTTGGATCCAACAAGGTGATAGCTTGTATCCCCTACATTGATGTTAAAGATATTTTCACTCAACCTAAACCTTTAGGCAGTCTTGCAAGATGGATGACTAAGTTATTAAACTATGATGTAGAGTTTAGAGCAGTACAAATTATCAAAGGATAGGGGCTGGAAAAGTATATGGCTTATAAAGAAGGGGAAGTCATTAATAACATTATCATAATAGATGAACAACAAGAAGCTAGAGCAGTTGATAATTTTGATTGCAAGTGGTATGATGACATTATGTTTTATCTTTAGAACTTATCATTTCTAGAAGATATACCCCAAAGCAAAAGAAGATCTATCAAGGAATTGGTTTAGAGATACTATATTCAAGAAGGTAGGGTGTATTGGAGGCATCCAAATGGTGTGTTGATTCTCTATTTGTTTGAAAAATAAGTCTCTCAAGTATTGAAAGAATATCATTTTGGTTTCTGTAAAGGTCACTTTGCTCCCAAGGTTACTGCTCATAAAATTATGAGAGTTGGTTATTATTGGTCCTCCCTATTTAAGGATGTCTATCAGTTTATTAGGAGTTGTCATAACTATTATATTTTTTCTAGAAAAAAGAAATTATCAGTCATTTCCTTGAGGCCAGTAATTGTGGAAGCTCCTTTTACTCAATGAGGAATAGATCTCATAGGTGAGATTAACCTAAATTCTTTTGGGGTCACATGTGGATCATCACAACAACAGACTATTTTACCAAGTGGATAGAAGCAGCACCTCTCAAGAAATCCACTACATAAGTGGTCATCAAGTCTTTAAAAGAACACATATTGACAAGATTTGGAGTTCCTCAAAAAATAGTTATATATAATGGTAACTATTTCACTTCTTTTGAAATGATTGAATTTTGTGCCAAGTACAACATAGAAATTTCTCATTCTACCAATTATTATCCTCAAAAAAATGGTTTAGCAAAATCTTCAAATAAGAATTTGATCACAAGAATTAGAAGAGCATTGGGTAAAAAAAAAAGAAGTTGGGACAGTGAGCTAAAGTTTGCTCTATGGGCTGATAGAATATTTATCAAAATAAGCATAGGAAAATCTCCTTATGAACTTGTATATTGTGAGAATGCTCTATTACCGTCTCAGGTGGAAAGTCATGCTTTATCTTTTCTTCTTTAGGATCATAAAATTCCAAATGTTTTACAGAGAAGATTTGATCAGATTGTGAAGTTGTAGGAAGAGAAAAGATTCATTAATGAATATAACTGAGTAATCTCACAAAATAGCACAATTGTTCAATAAGAAATCCAAGGGTAAACCTTTTCATGGAGGAAATATAGTGTTGTATTAGGACCCCAAAAATGATAAGCATGGTGAAAAGGGGAAGTGAGAACCTAAATGGCTTGGCCCCTATCAAATCCTTCATAATGTACGCCAACATACTTATAAAATAGAGATTTTTGATGGTACATAATTTTCAATTCCTATCAATGGAAAGCATTTGAAATTGTATCATTTTGCACTAAGGGCTTGAGAAGCCTCATGTAAAAAAAATAAAAAATAAAAGAGAGAAAAAATAGTGTTTTCAATTTCTTTCCTTAGTTTATTTTTGTCTTTAAATATTGCTCTTTTTAGGTGATTAAGGTATTTTTTTAGGTGATTAGGTGAGTTTTTGAGTCTTTATGGTCTGCTAGATATTTTAGAGTTCTCAAGTGATTCATTATTTATAAGTATTTTCATCACCTATCCCAGTCGAAGCCTGTGTTGAATCCTTAAAATCCAACTTGAAATTGTTCCTGGTTTTCAAAAATTTTGGTCCCTTATGAGTCCTTGTTTTAAGTTGTTTTGCTTTCATGTCTAGGTTAGGTTTGTCTTCTCTTTTAATTTCATAGTCCTTCCAATTTTTGAAATTGTCCCCTAGTTGGCTTTTCCCTTTGTTTTGGGTCCTCTTCGAGTTTTGAAAAATTTGTTCTCCTTTGTAGAAACGTTTTGTAAAATTATATATCATTAAGGTCAAGACTTATTTTCGTTATCTTAGAGTCTTTTCTTAAATTATTTCCCCCCCATGATCACCTTTTATTTTTTAAATACCTAAAAAGGAGTCTTTTAAATTCCCCTATTATCTTCCCAAAGGTTTAATTAATAAGGTTTGGCCCTCAAAGTCATAAAATTTTAATTATTAAGGTTTTTCCCCTATTAAAAATTTTTATCCATTGCTTCTTGCCCCTTTATTACATCCTCCCCCTTTATGGTCCATTTCCTTTCCCAAGGCTCAAAGTCCCTTAATTTTTTTGCCCCCGCATTCGCCCTCATTAAACCTTCTGAGCCTAAAGCTAAATCTCAATATGTCCCCCCACATACATTCCCTAAGGTTTGCAAATTTTTGGACCCCTTAGAATTTATTTTTCCTTAGAACATTATGGCTACCTAAATGCACCCCCATCATGGTCTCTTTTCCCTTAAAACTATTCCTCAACCCACATAAAACCTTTGAAATTATCCCAGGTCAACAAAAATGACATGTGACACGTGGTAGAATTGAGTACATAAAAGGCAAACACACAAATCAACGATGTGCAAGGGAGCGTATAGATTTGGCGGAGTGGAAGAGGGTGTACAAATACAATCACTCCAACATGACATTGAGACATGGCATAAAATAAGTGGTCGATTAGGAGTGCATAGATCTAACAATACGAACACGAACATGGGGAGACAAGAGGTTTAAATGCTCCAATTTAAGCATGATAGGTGGTAACAAGTAATTCGTGGTAAAGGTGTGTGCAGATATTGAGGTGAGGAAAAGTCAAAAAGTAGATCCTATGAGGTAATTTCAAGTCCTATATCCGATGAGGGAATCAATGGTCTAGGGGATAGCGCTAAATCCAATGAAGCAAACATGAGTGGGGGTTCTTGAGTGCTCCAATCACGTGATGACACATGATAGTGTGAAATAAGAGAACTTAGGCATACAGAGAATCAACAGCCTAGAGGATAGTGCTAGATCCAATGAAGCAAACACAAGCAGGGATTCTCAAGCACTCCAATCAGAGCATGATAGGTGGTGATACATGATAGGCAGGTGCTAGCGTAGGACATCCAATGATTTAAAGATGAGTGCACGATCTGACGATGTAGTAGGTATTATTTTGGAAATAGTGCTCCAATCCACATGCAACATTTGGAATTCACTAAGCACAACCTCTGGTTGACTTTTTAAATGTAGATCGACGACTAGAGTTTCATCATGTGGCGACTTATGGTTTGTAATATGGGTGCTTATGAACTGAATGGTTTGTTTTTCTTTTATCCCACACTTAGCGTGGATCAAACATTATGGGGTTTAAAAATATAGAGGTACCCTTAATTGGTTGACCACCTCATAATGATCAAGGCAACCTCTCACACTAGGATTGCCTAGGTAGGGTTGCCTAGAGGTGCCAATTAGTGATGCCAGCATAGGGGCCCACCTGGGTAGCCCGAGGGTCCTTTGGCACCACTTGGGTGTGGTGGTGGCCTGAGCAATCGTAAATTATTAAAAGGATAATATTATTTTTAAAGTCTAAAGTAAATTTAATCAAAATTTTGGACCAAGGTAGTGGGTAATCAAGTGAAAAGGATTTGTAATGGCTAGCCACCGAATAAGTAATTAAATACCTCAAAGTTTTACTTATTTATTTTATTATAGTGGCTAAGGCTAGTTATTTAATCAAATTAATGACTAAGGTTGAATTACTAACCTCAAGCCACTTTTGGCCAAACGTGAAAGCATTTATAACATGATGAAGCAAAGGCAGTTATAAAAATATGACCATTATCAAGCTTTAAATGGAGGTATTTTTAACCAACTAAGACCACTATCAAACCGTAAACGAGAGCCACCACAAATGCAATCAATATTATGGATCAAATATGGGGGTAGTTGCAGTTATTATGGGCCATCATGAAGACAGTTGCACTTGTAATAATTATGGACCATCATCAAGCTTTGAATGAGGACCATTGGGGATCAATAATCAAGTTATATGAAAGAGGTGTTGCAATAGAAAAAAATGATCAAGTTTTTGCATAGTAAAATTCTGCAAGAGCAACAACAACACTTCCAAATGGTGAATTTTCTGTTTAAGTTTCGCTTCCCCTTTTCTGATTAACCTCTGGTCAGTTTTTCCTTTAGTTAGTTCTTCTTGTTGGTTCCTCTGGGCGCCTTTACCTTAGGTGGCCCTTGCTGGTTTCAAGTTGTCTCGTTCTGCTACCGCCCTTCTTCCCCTCTACCTCCCTCTTTGGAGGCCCACGGCTTTCTTGTACAAGGTTCAGGGACCTTTCAACACCCTTTCAACCAATCCAAAAAAAAAAAAAATTTGCAAGAGGTATACCAAAGTGCTCATCCTTTGTCAGTTGTATTTTTTTCTGTGTCTTGTCTAGTCACCCTTATTTCTTCCCCATTATTGTGTAGGTTTTTGCTAAGGATGTGCCCAGTTTACTGAGATTATTTCCAGTGGTTGAGGTCAGAAGCAGAAGGCTCTTTGTTACATCATTTGAACGAAGACTTAAAGTTCTCTATTGCATCATTCGAATGGAAAACTTAATTGTATTTGCTTAGCAAGATTTGGTTATCTTGATCAGACTCCCATTGTAATGATCTTTTACATTAATACAATCTTGCTTCCTCCTTTTGGTATTTTTGTGTGCAGTTTTATTTGTTGTCTTGTTTACATGTTACATCATTCGAATGTGTAAACGGTGTCTTCCTTCAATGACATGTTTAATCACTTTTATTGCATTATTTGAATGAATATGGTTGGTTCAATTTTTATCCTCTTCTCCTCCTTTCTATTTCACATTAGTTTTTTAAGTCTAGCTACAATTATCCAATGGATAAGGTACCGGTCTATTGATTGAAGCACTAGCTGGGAGTTACTTCAAAGCTTGGTCAAATTTTATGCTACAATTTTCTTTTTTTTTGCAAATTTGAATGAACATGAGCATATGAGAAATAGTATAGGCTCACCTCTAGGGTTTCCTTACCTTAATCAGTTTGTTTAGAGTCTTAGGATAATCTTTTTTCGAGTTAAAGAGGTGGATCCACCAAAGTCCATAGTGTTGATTAGATCAAGGAAGTCTTGCAATGTCACAAACATCCAAGGGTGCAAGAATTTCCCCAACAGGAAGGAGATAGTATTGTTACCAACAACCTCTTTGCTTGTTCTTTTAGTTCAGATTATGAGGAAAATTAAAAGTGTAATTTAATTCATGACCAAGGATGACATTATATGTTACAATATTAAATAAACCTAAAGGCATCTATTGTATAATGTATTAAATTTATTAAAATATGTTATTATATAAACCTTGTGAGTTGTAGTTAACAAACCGCAAACTTATGTATAATGCCCCAAATCTTTATCTTTTGTCTTTTACACTTTTGTATATAACTAAACCGAATAAGTTGCTTTTATTTATTTTTGAAAAATATTATAAATTTTAACAATAGTATTTATAAGTGAGTTTAGTCTTCTAACTATTACTTTTAAACGTACTAAAATGTCTTCATTCTATCTAAAAATGGGTCCTATCTAAAATTGGTAGTGTAATACCATCTATTTAAATTTCATGTTATTGCTAAACAAAATATGACCTAAAAGAATAATTTCATAAAAGAAATTTTTTTTTTTTTCTAAATATCATTTCGTGGTAGACTATTGGCTTGGAATTTTATTTCCTTTGACGTCCAGTAGCACGCCGACTGAATTTTCTTCCTTTTTTTTCCTTTGATGTTATATCCATTTACGAAGAAGAACCTCACCCTTAATGTCTTTACCCACTCATTAGATCTAGAAGATCTTCAATTTACATCATGTCGGATATCTTCTTCTTCCTAATGGGAAAATAGATTATAATAATTGGGCCCCTTGAGAAAGCAGAAATGACGCTTTGCCTTGTCGTCATTTATCAACTTTTGGCTTCTACCACGAAGGAGGGCGATTAGTTCCTTTTAAGTTGATGGAAATAGGAAGGGTACGGCAATTTATTGATGAAGCCCACCTGGTCGAGTTCGCGTGAAATAACGAAAATATCTGTACTGGGTTTCATTTTCCACAGGAACACTTTTACCTACGTTTTAAATTATTACTGGTGCATGTACTTTTTCAGGAGGAATAATTGTATTATAACAGTTTACTTTAGTAATTATATATGTAGTTTGTTAAGTAATTATGCTATGTGGTTTATATAGTAGGAGAAGGTTTACAAATTGCATCAACAATCATTTTCAAGGGTTTTTGAACACAAGACTACTTAAAAAACAATCACCATTTTAACCACTAAAGCAACTACCTGTTCTTTGATTAACTTCTTGTTCCAACAGCTTTTCTATTTAAAATTACTGTTTTATGGTTTACCTTGTTAATCATAATTTGAGTTCTTATATGTTGCTGGTACACCTTATAAGGTTAATTATTAAATTACTTTAAAATATTAATTATAATAATTAAAATTAAACTTTAAATTGAAAGGTTACGATAATAAAAGATTACCTATTAAATAGTGCAATGTCCAAACAAAATATGATCAAGCATTCTAAATTTTCTTTGTCTCCCACTCTCAATCTCTTAGAGCCTTTGTCCCCTCCGGAACATGGTTGAAATTGATTTGACTCGATTTTCTTAAAGAAGAATCCATGGCAACATTATTATATGAACAAAATATATTTAGCATCTGAATAAAGGTAAAAGAAATAGCAAGTCAAGATTGTTTGTGTTTACCCGCAAGTCAAGAAGCATGAGTTTGAAGAAGACATAATCACATCAATAAATACACAGGCCACCACCTTTTGGATACAAGCACACAAATAATTATTTTTTAAAATGTTGGTTGATTTTTTATTAAGCTCATGATTACATCAAGCGGGTGGATAAACACACCACCAGTAGGGTCCTTAGTAAACTATTACATAGCATATCCGCAAACATGTGAGATGGAACAAACATGTGAGATGAAGAAATTTAAACCTGAGACCTCTCCAACACAAGAGTTTCAACTACTCACTCCTCTCCAACTCCTCACATAAAATTTCACCTTAAAAAATTATTTGCAATTGAAAGAACGCAATCTATCATAGTTGATGAGAAGTTCAACTGCCCTGAAAGCACAAATGGTGGCTTCTCTCACGTGAACATATGATATTTAAAGCAATGGCCTAGATAGTGAAAGCTTTTTTTTATTATATTAATTTAATAATTTAAAGATTGAATTATAAAGTTTTTTATAAAACGATAAACGAAAAATATCTATTATGAAAAGTTAAAAATTTGAGTATAACTATTATATGCATGTTTAATTCGTAAACTTGTGGTGTAAGCAATAAGGTTGATCAGGTTGGCAGAAGATAAATTACTTGCTCAAAGATGTACCTCCAAATTTCAACAAGCACAATCCCATTTCTATCTTAAGCCAATAACAATTAGTTATGCTTTCAATATTAATATTGTTTTCTTTTTTATCCATTAATTTCTCAATTTTCTTAAATTTCTTTCAAAAAAAACTTTGAATTAATTGGTAACTTTCATTCCTTTAAACCACCTCCAAATACTACATTAATCAGCTTTTGCTTTTTAAATTTTCAAATCTTCAAAAGGTAATAAATCATTTACTTGGAATGTTCTCAATGGCTCTTTGATAATTTGAGTGTTTTAGCTCGCAAGCCTCTGTTTTGGCTTCAATCGCCAATGTAGTATCTTCTACAACATGCAGTATCTCCTACAACATTCTAAAGCTTTTATATTTGGCATTTTTGCCTTCCAATGCACTTGCCAATATCGTCCTTGCTATGTATTTGGCATCTTTAACTTTTGATGCACTTTCAACATACTCCTGTAAACCTACTTCTCCAGGTTGTTCCAACCTATCCTTGCTACCATTATGGTTTGAACATTTACAATGCTCTTCTTTCAGTGATGCCTCCATAATTTTTATGGTCTCCTTTACTCTTTTCTCTTTTCACTAGCCATATCCTAGCACACTTCACACATTCTTTTTTCTACCATTTGATTACTCCTTGCACATTTGTTTGTCTCCTCAATCTCTTGGAGTGTCTACTCCTTAAATATCTACTTCTCAAGCTTGCACATGTTGCTCTCTTCTCAAGATGTTGGGCGTTGCTCTCACTACTTCTTCACATAATAGTAGTTCTCCTTTCACTAATAGTGGCTCTCCTCACACTAATGGCTTCTCTCACAATAGTGGCTCTAATATCACTATTAGCAAATAAGCTATTTTATCACAAGATCTCAATCTTAATATTATCACACGATTATTCACAAGTACTTAAATAATAAAAGAACTTACTATAATTATGGATTTCACTTAGTATTCTGGTACCAATGAAATACTAAATTTCCTTATATAACTCTCGTATGCTTCCTCTACATATAGCCTTTTACAAATACTTGACATTTCAACTTCAAAAAATTATTCATCCTCTCTAACATCCAAGAGATATGACTCTTCATATTTCTCATAAGAAAAATATATGTCATTGACTTCTAATAATAACAAATCTCTAACGATTACTAACTAACAAACTCTAAACGACTCCTATTTACAAGACTCTTATTACTCCAGATATATTACAAAATATTTACAAGTACTCAATAATGTAATAAACTCTAATGATCGCCTTGCCTTCGTGAACAAAAATAGGGTTCTCAAAGGTGGATTGATCATCACAACTCTCAATAGGAGATCAAAGTTAATGGTCAACTATTGAGTAACGTTATGGATTAGGTAGAGTTTCTCGGTCATACATTTAGGAGAAGGAAAAATTATTTAAATTTTAATTGTTTATAGATTTTATTTAAGAAGAAAGACATGTTTTAACAACCTTATATCCTCTTTTTTTGATATATCCAATCTGACTTATATAATGAAGGTCTTGATATACCTGACTCCTCTTGATATACCCATTAGTATGTGAGAGAAAGTCGATGCATGTGATGCCAATGATACATGGAAGTTACTTCATGGATACGTGGCCAAGATGGTATGTGATAAGTGATAGTATGCCTCCTTATGACTCCCACTATAATATACTCACCATATACCCACTATAGCTTAGTAACTTGTACAATAGTTACTTAAAGGACCCTAAATTTTCTTTGTAGGACTAGCAATTGGTAATGTTCTCGTTATCTAGATTTGTTATGATTTAATATAAACAAACAAGATTAATACTCTTGATTAGAGTTTTGATGAATTTTAGTTTGATTAAGGTTTAACTTGGTCAAGAAAATCTTGGGACCTATGATGTTGTTCATGTCAGGTTCACCAAAATGTAAGAAGAGGAATAGAAAATTGCAAAGGGCCTCTTAGAGGATCTGTTGCACTGCTTCCTACTCGTTTCTCACCTTGAGGATAGGGATA
Organism: Wollemia nobilis; assembly: GCA_028583015.1. NCBI lineage: Eukaryota > Viridiplantae > Streptophyta > Pinopsida > Araucariales > Araucariaceae > Wollemia > Wollemia nobilis. Next base: position 1,968,501 of record JAQPPZ010016958.1, on the reverse strand, counting down.
ATTTGTGAGCTTAAGTCTATGGTTTAGTGAATTAGTTATAGAACACTTATGTTTCTCCTAAGTTTTTCCTTAGACAAATTTTAACCTTAATCTAGTCCTAGTTAGATGCAAATGCATCAAGCAATACAATAAACAAGACCTAATAACTAAAATGCCTTTGATTTCAATGATTTTTTTTTGCATACACTAGAGGAATCGGTAACTTGTTACATTTTTCATTTCCTCTTCGTGGGTTTGAATCTTGCTTCTTACTGCCTCTATAACCTCCAATTGCGTTGGGTAAACTTTTTAACATCGCCGACGTCACTAGTGCAACACGTCCTCTGGTTTTACGAACCTTTGATTTCGATGATGAGGGAAAGATAATTTTTCTTTTCAAGAGCAAGGGTTCAAGAAGGTTTATGCAACAAACAAGACTAATGCAACTATATGTGATTTTGTTTTTAATGATAATAATATTAAAAAATGATCTCCTAATTATTAATGTTAAACAGTTCCTTTTTTCCCTTTTACCTTAGTGGATAAAAACAAAAATAGAAACATATTAAATCAAACAACAAACAATCCTATGACCTAAATGTTGAACAATAGAGGTTTGGAACCTAAAACATTTTTTTTTTGCCATAGAGCCAAAAGCACTATAGTTTTACAAAAGCAATGCTGGTCTCATGGAAGCGTTGTCGATGCTATTGCTTCCTAATAGTGATTTTGTTCAACTAAAAGACAAACAAAAAATGATAGATCCGTAGCAAAGGGGGTTGCCTAAGCTAAAGATAGTGTGGCTTCCTTGGCCAACTTTAGACCCTTAGTTAGACATGAGCTTAAAAACCATAAATGACAAAAATAGTGGTTGTATTCTCAATGGCAAAAGTACCACTATGTGAGCAATGATGTTGTCGATGCTTTTGCTCACAATGCTTTGACTTTTTGTGATTGTGACCCTATTTTTGCAATAGAAAGTGATAGCACCACTGAACCTGCAAATCAATAGTGCTATCGTTTATGTGAATAGTAGAATGATCTTAGATGATGACTGTATGATTTTTGTAAGTGATATAGTGAGGGTCCCCGACCAGGAGGTGCAAGGCCCTTGATAGATGCAATATGACAAAAAGATTACTTATGCAAAGTGCAAGCTAGTAATATAAAAATATAAAGTGACAACTAGATGTAAGTATGATGAACAAAAGTAAAGTTAGTTTTTATATACCCAACACTTGTAATACATTGGGATATATGTTATTGTAATAATATGGACCATGTATTTAGTTAGAAATGGGCCACATGTTAAGTTAGGATAGTGTGTTGTCATAGAATCGTTTTTTTTTTGTCATAGAGTTATGAATGTAACCATTGAATGTAATTGTCATAAATTAGGTAAGTCAAGAATACTATCATAGTGGGATGTCATAGAATATTGTCATAAGATGTCAATAAATATTCTTGTAAATGTTATAAAATGATAAGGATGTAACTTTGAAATGTTGGGGAAGAAGTTGCATATTTTGTAAGGAGGTTGCTCTTTCAAAGAGACCTACAATAGTAAAATTTCTCATTCTTATATCCTGCAATTAATGTTCTTATGTTTCTTGAATATATATTTTTGTTATGGAAATGAATGTTGTTTTCATTAAATATTATGTGAATCACTGTTATATTATCTTTGGCATTGAATTTCTTATCTAAGTTTAACTTTGCGTTAAGGATTTAAAGAAAAATATTGGCATGTGCAAAAGAAAAGCATTGCATTAGCAAGCTATGAGATCTAAGATTAGAGAGCTACAAAGTAAATATAATGACAAAAGCTAAGAAGGGGAGAGCAAAACCTAATCAAATTTGTAGCTCCAAGATGCTACGGTTGAGATCCCCTTATGTTGATAAAATTTACTGAGGCTCGCTTGTTACTTTGAGATGTTTTTATATGATGATGATATGATTTTAACATAATCTTGCCATAAGGTCCGAGGTGTAGATCAATTGGTTTGACCAAACCTTGTAAGGGGGGCGGAGGTCCAAGGTTCAAATCTCGAGCCTCGTCGAACTAAACGCTTGTCCCTTTCTTGGTGCTTTCAATGGTGTAAAAGGTTTTAAATGATTGTGGCATGGTGGTTATAGGGGCGGACTACGCAAAAAATTGTGTGGCGGCTTCTAAGGCATAGCACAGAATACTATGGTGACCATAAAATCCGGACAGCTTGCCCGAATTCATGGCGGCTACCAATTCCACCATGTAAATTAAAAAAAAAAAAGCATAATCATACCATGCTTGAAGATTGATTGCTAAGAATTTTAATAGAGTAGATCATGTCATAATTTTGACAAAGCTTTGCTATCCTTAGAAGATCATAGATGGGGTTGCCCGGAGGGCTGGCTTTATAGAAATCCATAATTCCTTCGGAGATGGTTCCATTAAAGTTGATAAGATTGACAAATTTTTTGAAATGCAATCAAAATCAAAGAAGATAAAAAGTAATTTTTTAAACTTCTACATAAAAATAAAATAATAAATAATTTAATCAAAAGTGATATTTAATGTTAGTGAAATATAAAATAATAAATAATTTAATCAAAAGTGATATTTAATGTTAGTGTAATTCAAATTCACCAAGCAAAACTTATAGCTAATACTAATAGCTGGAGGGCCTAGAGGGCCTTCCGCCCATAGTGGAAGACGGTGACGTTATATCCAATGACAGCATTTGGCCCGTCAATGGAATACGTCTGCGCAAATGCATACCCTCTCGCCATTCTAAAGTGCCCGCTTCCTCCAACGATTGGCATCTCCCTCGGATTCCTCATCACCATGTTCTTACCCACAATACTGAGAGTGCTACCCTTGTACCTCCCGCTCTCCATCGTATACGTCAGCGCCATCAACAGGCTGAATTCTCCCTGGGAGGCCATCGCATATAGCCCCTGCGCTCTTCCCAGCAGCTTCGATTTCGGGTGGGGGCTCTTGGTGAGAAGATCGTCTATGACGTACATCGGACCGAAAAACGGAGACCCCGCAGAAGAGGAGTTCATGGGATTCTGCGGCGCCACTTGAACCACCGTTGCATTTTCCCCAAACACAATGTCGTGCATGTAGAACTCCAGATGGGTCACCTTCTCCTTCAACTTGGGCCTCGGACGCCTCTCTTGTGCATTCACACCGCTGACACAAAAGCAGATGACTAACATTGTCAGAAATAGAATGCCCTTCCCACATTTATTCTCCATCGTGGTACCCAGGAAAACAGCAAGCATCCAGAAGCAGTAAAAACAACGAGAGAGAAAAGAAAAGGCAGTGTAGAGAGTTAGATCGTCTAGCTTTAAAGAAGGGGAAGGGCCTCCCATGTTCTCCAAAATGCACGGACTGGCTTTATATTATTCCGCGTGAAAATCTTTGTCGGCTTCCCTACCTGGCCATAAATGTGTGGGTGTACTACTCTCGTGAGTCGCGTTTCGTGACAGCTGTCAACGGGATGTCCCTATAATGAAATTGTGATAGACACGAATCATCCGTAAGCGTGCCATAAGATGGCTGAAAGGAAAGTGTAGAGACGTCAGCTCACTTTTGATAATTCAAATTTGTTATACTTAAAAAAAGAATGTGGCTTCTACGTGAAGAAATAAGCAAAGGCATAAAGTCAAGTCTGCTTTACATAATTTGATTGTGTTTTAGAACGTTGCCTGGAATAAGGTCGGTGAAAATGTTCAAAGTTTTTATTGATTTTTTAATAAATAAATTAAACTTTATTTTCTTTATAATAATAAAAAAAATTCTCTTTGTTTCCAAGCTCAGTAGGCCTCGTCGCGTGAAGGCAGTATCTAATTAACCTAGAAGAGGGTATCTCACGCTAAAAACATATGCATATTGAAATCTTACGTCCGCTTGTCGTCACCATGAATAACAGGTTTATCCATGTCCTATATAATAAAGAAGAAAAGGATACAGTTGCATGGGAAAGATACTTGTGCAATGTTTTTGTTTTTTTAAGAAGTTGAAAAAGGAGAGTATATTAGGGTCCATCTAGGTTTAATTTGATGGTTTATAGATAGTATTTGGCATTTGAAACCGGAAAATACGGTTTAATTTTATATCAATCAATTTTTTATTAAATTTTAATTTTATATTATTTAAATTTTCTCAAGTTAACGAGGGATTGTTGTGGTCTGACTGCACAAGTGTAGCTGTATTATTATTTTTATATATTAATGTTGTATTAATTTTTTTATATTAATTTTTAATTATATATAGTTTGAATTTTTCAATTTTTTATATTAATTTTTAATTATATATAATTTGAACTTTTCAAAGTTGCGAAGTAATATGGTTTCGTGGTTAGATTGACAGATTGTTAGTGCCATCTACGTAGCAGCATTACCTCAGACACGTAGTTCTTTTAAAGTTTGAGATTTTATTGGTAGTGGTACATGTTTTTACACAATGGATGGATGGATTGGTATTAGGTAATTTGGTACATGACAAAACTCTTCGACTCTGGAATTTAGAGACCAAATCTTCATAAAATTACTACGTTCTTAAAAGTTCCTTATCCGAAGTCGGACTCCTCTTAGTTCTTGTCTTTTGCCACTTTAGAGTCTCGGATCTTTCCTTTCAACTTTTAAACACCGTGAAAGATACATGGAAAAACACAAACATCCATCGTGTGTACAAACTTTAAATTTCTTCAATCTCAAAGGCTTGAAGACTTCAAGTTATAAGAGGTGTGCATATTTTAATTTACAGTTGCTTTTTTTGTTTTGTTCCTTGCTCCTGAGTCTATGATAACTAGTTGGTGCACTATGTGTTATATGCTTATATCAATATTTTTATTAATTTAAAGATTATATACCAACAAATGATTGCTAGTAAAAAAATAAAAATGTAAATAAAATTTTAAACCATTAAACTTAATTTAATAAAAAAAATTAATCATCATACAAATTTTCTTCATAGGTAATTTTTTTAAAATTCCAACTTTGCTCACCCTTTCACTAAATTAAACTTTGATTTTTATTAAAAAACCTCCAATAACTTGCTATTACAAGACAACTTGTACAATGTAAAACCATTGGTAAGGTGAGAAGTATAAGTGAAGTATAATAAGACCTTCCACTAAAAAAAATCAAAATTTTCAGACCACTCAGCAATGGCCAAGTTTTTTTGGATGAAAAAACCATTATATTAATAAAATAATGTTTAATCATACAAAAAAGGTGGGTGGGATTAGCACACCCCGTAAACCAATACATTAACCACTGTGGTTAAAAGTATACAAGAGTGTCAGAAACAGCCCATAAAATGCCAATAACGACTGCCAAAACAGTATTAAATATGTATTTGAAAAGAAAGAAGCCGATAAATTATTGCCACCTGAAAGGGGAAAGAAGATGCACATGACTCATAATGCAGGGTGCATTCCCCCAATGATCCATGAGGGTACGCAAGTACTATAGCTCCACCTGTACTTTTTTAACCTGTACTTGAATCTATAACCAGCAATCAAAGAATATATCATATTTATCAGCAACAGAGAAGACATGTCCGACATCTTGCTGAGAAAAAACAACTCTATTCCGAGACTTCCATAGATAAAACAAGGTACCAATTCTAAAAATATTCCAAACAACATCCAAGTTGAAGGAAAAAGCAATAGGGTCACCCAAAATAGCATGCACCCAAGTAAAATCCTCTTGCATAAAAGGTCTGAAAATTTCAAGAAGCCACTCCCAAGCCGACTGAGCCCGATCACAAGACCAAAAAACATGCAGTAAATCTTCCGCTTGAGCCTACTGCCAACAGGTAACCCTTGATGTAAGAGACTCCAAGCAAAAAAACTATGTTTAGGTTCAATATAAGTAGCCCAAGCAATCTGAAACCTCTTATTCCATTGGGAGGGAAGAGAGACTAAATTCCATCTCAGAGTGAGCTTATCAACCATTGGAACTTGTGGGGTGAGCCATTTGTAACCAGGATGAGCTTTATATTGCAAAATAGGAAGCTCCCCAGACCAACACCAATCTGACCACCAAGATTTTTGAAAATGCTTATGTAGTTTTCTCTAAATAGAAAACGGAATACTATCAATAACCACCTCATAAGTGTTTCTATCACTAGGATTTAAATTGTGAATTTGACGAAAACTTTCCTAGGGTATCCAACACCTGACATGTCGAGAGAAGAAATCAAAAATGAAAGAAATACCACGCCTATAGAACCTCTGCGCTCTGACCCACTGCACCAGAGTTAAGGGATAACCTTGCGAAGTGATAACAGGAGACCACCAAATATTCATGGAATACAAAGAGGCACCTGCTTTGCAAAAACTCCCTTTCCAACTAAGCCAGGGTTTGAAGGCCTCCTAGGCTTTCCAAATACTCTAAATGACAAAAGAACATTTAACTTTAATAGGGACAAGGGCAGTAAGAATGGATTGCAATCCCACCCCTTTCCAAATTTTCTTCCCCTGAAGCAAACCAGAAGAAATGCAATGCCTGACCAACACTTTCCAAGATTCATCCCTAATTAAATATCGGGTGATCCATTTAGCACAAAGGGCAAGACCTTGTCGGCGACAATCAAACAAACCAATGTCTCCATAATCCTTGGGCAAACAGCAAATTTTCAGGCTACCCGATGAAAACTTTGCTTGACAGAGTCTTTGGCCCACAAGAAGTCTCTCAGAAGCTTATCCAGTTTTTTATAACAAGATTTGGATGAAACCCAACAAGATGAATAATAGACATGGGTAGTGGCTAAAACCTTAGAACAAATATGAATTTTTTTTGCCAGAGAAAGTTTCTTACTAGTCCAGTAAGAAAGCTTCTTTTCCACTTTATCAATAACATACTGCCATAATTGAGCAGAGGAACCATGAAATGCAAAAGGAATTCCAAGAAATTTAAACACCTCACCTGGATGAATCCAAGTCCATTGGAATTAATGTAACCAGTGTGGCATTTGAGATTTAGATTGTCGAAAACAAGATGTTTTTTTCCATTGTATAGAAGAACCAGAGGCTAAACAGAACACCTCTAAGCAACTAATAGCTGAGGAAAGGGATTGCTCATCTTCTTGAAGCGTTAAGAAGGAATCATCTGCAAAATGACCATTGACCAACTGACGGTCAGAATTAGGGAGAGCAATACCCTTGATTAATCCTTGATCCATCTTATGGGCCAACAAATAGCCAAAAGCCTCTATAGCAAGAATGAAAAGAGATGGAGCAAGAGGGCACCCCTGTCTCATAGAGCGACCAAGAGAAATTGACTGAGATTGACTATTATTCAAGGTAAGAACAACTGAAGCATCTTGAAATAACATAAGAATGGTGCTCACAAATACTGGCCCAAAACCTAGAGCCTGAAGCATGGCAGTTATGAAGTACCACTCCATCTTATCATAGGCTTTCTCAAAGTCTATCTTAATGAATAAAGCATCTTGTTCAAAATTTCTTGCCCACTCCATACCTTCCCAAACAAGCAAGAACATTATCAAGAATGTATCTTCCCTTAACAAAGCCAGATTGTTTAGGTCTGACAATCAAAGGAAGAATAGATTTAAGCTTAAGTGCAAGGGCTTTAGCAATAATCTTGTAGCTCACATTAAGCAGGGTGATCGGCCTCCAATTGGTGATGATCTCAGGATATCCAGACTTAGGAAGAAATTTAACATTGCCTTTGTTAATAATGGAACCTAGTGAACCACATTGCAGGGCTTCAAGATAAACTTTGTGGAGATCAGAACCAAGCATATCCCAAAATTCTTTATAGAATTCACATGGGAAGCCATCAAGCCCAGGTGCCTTATCATTGGCCATAAGTGACAAGGTAGTTTTTAGATCTTCTAGAGAAAGAGGAGTGTCACAAAATAACATTTGCTCAGGAGAAAGCTTGTTGGGGACAACAACGGTACAATCAACAAGAGCTTGCCTTCTAGCATCATCAAGGGGTTGAGAAGCAAAAACACCTTGATAATGTGAAACAAATACTTTGACAATGTCTAAAATATCTGTAAATCTCTGCCCATCAACTTGAATGGCTTGAAACTGAGAATGTTGAGAATGAGGTCTAAGGCGCTGAAAAAATTCTTTGGTCACTCTGTCCTCCACTTTGAGCCAATGCATTCGAGCACGTAATTGAGCCCCCTTGGCTTCGTATAAATCAACCTTTTTTAGCTCATGTTGAACAAAAGAAACTTGGGATTGAGCAACAAAGTTGAAAGGAGAGGCTTCAAGCCTAAGACAGGCTTTGGATAGCTCACTTTGCAAGGCAGACTTAGTCTGTTTTCGTCGTTTTGCAACTTCAACACCCAGAGTTCGCAACACCTTAGTGGTTCATTGAATGGCATCATTCCACCATTCAATCCTTCCAGAAATACCATCAGGTCTAGGAATCAAATTCCAAATGCGATATATATGAGCTTTCATGCTAAAGCTATGCAAAAAAGAAACATTTAGGTAAAACTGTGAAGAATGCACTCTAGGTTGAAAGTTTAACATTGCCACCGAGAATAAAATAGGTGAATGATTAGACAGTGTAGTACCAGGCAAAGTCAACACATACGGTGAAGAAGGCAAAATACGGGAGAATTGAAAGTTTTCACACTCAAAAATCATGGCTCTGTCTAATCTTACCAAAACCCTAGAAGAAGCAGCCTGAAAATTGGACCAGGTGTACCAAAGAGCCTGCGGGAAGTCAGAAGGTGAGAAGCAGGAATTAGGGTCATAAAGGCGAAGCTTGTTTTTCATAAAAAACCAAGCTTCTCTTTCACCTAAAAACCACCACATCAGGACATGACTGACCTTATCAGAAGATTTCTCCACCATATTAAAATCTCCACAGAGCACCCAAGTGGCAAATGGCAGATTCATGGCAAGCCATCTCCACAACTTGCATCTGTCAGAAGCGACATTTCAGGCATAAACATTAACCACTCCAAGTGGTTTTCCACATATCTCGAGCAAAATCCAGACAACTTGATTGGATGGGTCAACACCCCAAGTCACAACATTCTTTTGTAATCGAGGCCCAAGGATAGTGACGGCTCCTCCTTTTCCCGAGGAATGCTTTGTGGCAAAAGAGGTACTTCGTGGCCACAAAAAATCACATGTACACTGCAGATTGAAATAAAAAATCTTAACTTCTTGTAGACATAAAATATCGAGGCTTCCATGCATTCGAGAAACATTTGACATCTCATTTTGGACCAAATATTTTTTGATCGAGTTCGTCAGTCCTCGAACATTCCATGATAAAAAAATCATTGGGATTTGTCAGGATGCATGATCTCCATGACATCCTCTGCATCACCCAAACCTGTAAGTGAGCCAAAATAGTTGGAGGTCACATGGAAAGCATCACTGTTTAGTTGTCGACATTTATCATTTCGAATAGGGCTACGAGAGCGACGAACCTTCAAGGCCCGACCCTCCTCCACTGAAGAATTATCTGGAGCTGCCACCACTGAGGCCAAAGAAGGGCTCGACTAAAGAAGTTGAGACATTGGTGGAACTGGGGGTTGCATGTCAACAACTGGAGGGGCCGTATCAACAGGATTATGAACAACTTCAGCAAAAGCTTGCATGTCTTGAGAAGGAGAAGGGACAGGTTGTGCAGCAGAAATCAAAGCTTCTTATTGCTTAGTACTACCACAAGATTTCTTGCTAGAGACAGTAGTCCATTCTTCAGTGTTTCCCCGCAAGCCATTAGTAGGAGTCGCAAGAGTGGGCGAGGGATTTGCCTTATATTTCCATTCCATCAAAGGGCACTCCCGAATTTTGTGAGCTACAGATTGACACCGATAACAGGTATTGGGTAAATTGATATAGACAACTCTTTGCCTTATGGATTGGTCCCCGATTTTAATATCAATAAACTCCCCGCAAATCCTTAGTAAGGTCAAATTTGATACAAACCCTTCTAGTGGGTCGAGCGGAGAAAAACTTTTCTGGCTCAAGGCAAACAAACTTACCTAAGGGGGCAACTAAACTCTGCCAAAAACCCCAAAGAGGAACAGGAAGACCAGGGAATTCAACCCACACCGGGACTTCCAAGTTTTTATTAAAGAACATGTGCTTTACATAATTTGGTTGTGTTGTATAACTTGATCATGAAATGATCTGGACAAAAAAAATCTCTTCTATGTCTTAAAAAGATAACTTGAAGGAATAATTTGACTGATAGCTCATAAATTACTTCTAATTTAATTTTTATTTAATTAACTAAAATTTATAAAAAAAATTATAATTTTATTCTTATTTAATTTTTAAAACTAAAATTTATAAAAATTCACCTATGTTGTAGGTGAATTGGAGAGGAGGCGGTAATCCTCCAAAAGAGGTTTCAGGTTCAAATCTCCACCCTACCAAAAAGTTGAATTGAATACCTAAAATCCAATTGATAATGTTGATACGGGCAGAACCCTGTTTGTGGTCTTTCAAACCAAAGCGGTCCCCAAAAAGTTTTTCACTTAAAAATAAAAAATAAAAATTTATAAAAATTCTTAACAATTTTCAAAATCGTGTGAAGGCACTATGTCATTAACCAGAACAGGCATGCATATTGAAATCTTACGTCCGCTTGTCGTCATCATGACTACAAGTTTGACCATGTCCAACATTTTAATTGAGAAAAGGATATTGTTGCATAGAGAAGTCATTAAATACTTATGCAATGTTAAGACGAGAAGGATAGCTGGAGTACACTGACATACCTTCCACTAATATTTTTTAAATGCCATTTTTTTTTCAAATCTATTATATTAAAACTAAGATGTACTTTTCAGTTTTTTTTATTTTTTTATTTTTTATGAGAATCTCCTTTATCAAAGGCAGCATGCTCTCAATGGTTAAATGGCCTGGCAAGTATTTATAAGAAGAAACTTGAGTTCAAATTTTGAGGGCACCTTATCATTTACCGAAAGGTAGTAGTTTATTTTGAATCCTTTGAGTGTGCGGGATCAATGATGATGATACGAATTCCGAGTGATCGATGGTTTCTATTTCATGTCGGGTCAACAACAACAAGACAAATAGGCTTGTTGAGAGCAACCAATCACTGTGGTTTGACCCTGCACTTGCCAGTGACTAAAAATAGTGGTTGTAACCAGCTCCCATATGTAATAAAAAAAAAATCTCCTCTATCAAGGAAAAGTTTCATTTTATTATTATTATTTTTATACATAAAAGAATCAGCAATTATCTTTATTTTTTTATAAAGGAATCGACAATTACCTTTTCTTTTTGAACAACTGATCATAGTGTCAAGTCGCATTGCTTACGATCGTAGCTTCAAATCATGGTGCTACCACTATAATCCCTATCTCACCTCAGTAAACACGACCACGACCTAGAGTGAGGGAGACCTCGATGGCTCGGGGTTGGTACTGCTATCATCAAGTTGACATACACCTAGCGGACTCAAGTCAAACTACTACCTTTGCCCCAAATTGAGCATGCCCACAAGGTTTGAACCTAGGTCTCCTCTCGGTAAGTGCCCAACTTCTTACCACTCCACCTAAAGGACTAAAGTTTCATTTTATAATGTAAATTAGTTTATTTGTAGTTTTTTCAAAGTTTCAAATTTTTAACTAAATTTATCTTAAACTTAAGAGTGATTTATATATTTTTAAATAAAAATAAAAATTATTAAAAAAAGTTTATGATATGAAATTTTAACACTAATTACAAATACATTGCTTTCAGCACTTATGTCTCCACTGATCTATCTAACACCATTGATGTATGTAGCTTAGCACTTGTGATATGTATAGCATCCATGATCTATATTATCTACAACTTCAATATTGTTTGTTGCATATTTGTTGTGTAGTACCATAGGTGTAAAGTATAGTGACTCGTAGCATCACACACAATAGCACCAAAATAAAAATTATTTTTACTTTGTTATAATAAATAACAGTAATAAAGTTGTAAGCTTACTACAGTGGTAAGGGCTTTGGCCTCTCTTTGAGAGGTCCAAGGTTCAAACCCTACTCAGTATGGGGGAACAAGAACCTCTCAGAAAAACATGTGTAAACTCATTGAACAAAAATATTAGTAACATAATTCAAAGGTTTTCAAAGAAATGAAAAAAATTACATTTAATGTTAAGGTTTATAAGAAATTTAGAGAAAACAATGGGAGTTTTCATACACATAAACAATTTAAAATTATATATATATGGTATTTAATTATGTGATTAATTTATTATTTAAGTTTAATTTTCATTTATTTAACATCCTGCAACAATTTGTAATACTAATATAGAATTATAATGTGTAGAAAAATATTTTGTGATTGTTATTTAATTAATTAAACCAATTACTATAATTTGAAGTAGATGATGGAGAGTTAAGAGTTTAGGTAAAGCTTCAAATTTCAATGGTAAAATTTAATATTTTATCAAATAACATAAATTCAAAGAGTTAAAAATATGAACTTTCAATGTAAAGACCCGCATTCAAATCTTACAAGGTAATAGATATTGTTATCAATTGTAATATCATTATCTAGTTTATTGAAATACTAAGATAACATGATTATGATATAATATAATACTATAGATTTTTTTAATTTCATATAACCAATTAAAAATAATATTTAAACTATACTTTACATTTCTAAAAAAACTCTTAACAAAACATGAGCATGTAAGCATCTTATATATAAGTATACATGCAAAATAAATTTCAACATGGTACAATATTAATGTATATTTATTATATATATAAATATACATGCAAAATAAATGTCAACATGGTACAATATTATATGTGAATGTATATTTATTGAGAATGTTGTAAATTGTCTGTCATATATATACATATATGTGTACATGAAATCCCACAACCATTGCTATATGTATTCTTGCAACACTCATTGTTGTTATTATTATTATATACAAATCATCTCATCTCATTCCTATAAGACTACGAGGGAGTTATCTAGCAAGGTTTTTATTTTCCTTCTTTCAAGGTAGTACCTTAAAATATTTTTGCGTACATATTCTTTCATTTTATTATCTTTAAGTGACAACTTTATTCTTAACTTATTTTAAAGTTGTATATTATCTTAAATAGTTTTAAGAAATTAAGATTGAGATGATGTATGCAATTTTTCTTATAAGATTTTAAAGTCGTTAAATTATTGGAAAAAATATATTTATCTTTTTTTCTCATATGATTTCATTCAAAATTTTACCTTCTAAAAATATTTTTCAAGAGCCTATAGTTTTTATTATTAAATATTTATGTTAATAATATAAAAGTTTATATTTTCATAGTGCATAATCATAATCCAACTAAATTATATGTCCATTAATTTGCTTTCTAGTATGTTTATTTTTATTTTAATATTTTTGTGAAGAGAAGTTGAAATGTTAAGATCACATTAATTTGTGGAGTCAAATACCACTCTTTATCAATAAAATCGAGTGGAGTCAAATACCACTCTTTATCAATAGTTCATGGCAAAGGCCAAGGGGATGATCCCCTAATGGGGTTATTTGTAGAGAGGTTGAAGAAGAGTAAAGTATATCAATACCTAAAAAGTTAAAGGATGGGAAGTAGGAACTAAAGTCCTCAAGGTCAAAAAACATTAGAGTAAAGAAACAAGGTGGAGGAGCAAGAAAATAAAAATGATAGAATATAAAAAGAAAAAAGAATACCCTAGAGATATCTAACATCACTATACAAAATGGCATAGAATAGGTGTTTGATAGTTCTAGGGATATTACTAGAGGAGATACGGTAGTGTTTACAACTGAGGGGTCTAAGGAGATCAACATCATCCAACTGGTTAATGTCATGGAGTTCTATGGACTTGAGGAGGTCTAGGAAGAGCAAGAACTTAATGGAACCACTTATTCATAGAAGTCACTAAAAATCCCAATTATGAGGAAGAAGAATTTTAGTATGGGTGATATGACCTTAACCCCAATGAATATTAGAAAGTCAAGCCCTCTAAAAGAAGTGGAGGAAGGGTCTATAAATATTACAACCCCCTCAAAAAAGCTATCACTTGTACAAGATAGTTATCTAAAGAATCAAATCCTAATATTATCCATAAGACCTATTCTAATCCATGGGATTAGAGTATATCTTGAAGATCATTTTACCTAGTTTTGGACAAGTAGAGGAAATTACAAAACCCCATAGGACAAGGTAGCACAAGTTGAATCCAAACCTAATAAAATCATATTATTGGTAATCATAATAAGGTTATGATTGGGGATGGTCTGGTTGGATTTGGTATATGGATATTCCTAGAAGGGTGATCTAGGCAAAGTAAGAAAGTAGAAGATATAAGTATATGTATAAGTCACACACACACACACACATAATACTAATGCTCTAATAAAAGTAAAATATCATAACCAACTAAAGTAATTGACTTTACGACCAAGTAGATAGATAAAATACATAATAAAAATTAACCAATATACTTATAAAGTAAAGAATATAACAAAAATAACAACTATACTAAACTTGGAATGAATCTACCTTGATGCTTGATGGAAATTTGATGGATATATCATTAAAGAATTTTGATTGAGAGTTATCCTTGATCTTGGATATTTATCCTTGTCCTTGATGATATTGTCATCTAATCCCTTCCTAATTTAGGATGCCCATCCAAACGGCATTGAGGTAAGGTGTATTCTAAGAGGAATAAAAACCTAGATATGAAAGGAGTTAGTTTTTTCCTTTGATTATCTAATAAGCAATAGTGATTGCACTTCAATTTTCCTCGCTTAGTGATCTTAAGGAATTTTTGATAGATTTGTAAAGGATGGTAGAAGGATTTTGATTCAAAAGAAGGGGATGTTAGAAGAAGAAGAGGAAGACTTGATAAAAAAATATTCACCAAATGTGAATATTCTATTTACTCTCAATTAAATTTGGACTTGGATTTTCTCTTGAAATAGATAAATAGATGCCCTATTTATAGGTATTAACTATCCAAGTTTATCCCAACAAGAAAATTGGTTAACATCAAGTGCTCTCATTGTACACAAGTGGAATAATGATAATTGTCTTAGAAGTGATATGGATGGTTGATAAGAAGTTGACTATAAAGTCAATTTTATGTTTTGTCATTTCATGGACAAGGGCACCACTCAATTAATATAAAAGTACCACCCTATTAGATATCAATTCTTTAGTTGATTTGGTCAAGCTTTTATCAATGCTTTAGGATTTTTGAAGCATTTTGTATGATCCTATGATGGCATGCTAGAGATTTTGTGTCCTAGGGTCCTAGTCATGGATAAGAAGTAATATAGACCATCTAAAGCTTATGAAACTCGAGGCCTTACTTTTCCCACACGATATCATTCCTACCATTATCCCAATATCCATTAGTAAAGGAGGATGGGAAGATCATTTACCTTTGCTTACTCTAATGATCAAATTGCATATGAAATTGAGTTTGTCTTTTTCTCTAGTATATATCTTACCCCCACAAAGTATCTATTTTGCTAAATATATGTTATAAAAAGTAATGTGTTCGAAAAAAGTATGGGTTGCTAAAAATGTTCTTTTGAGACCTAGTTCATTGTGATGATCTCGTTGCAGTGATCGTTTTGGTGTATAGTAACCATAAGTTTTTTCAAAGTCCAAAAATCATTATTTTTAGGGTATAGTCCATTTTGATCGTCTTTTTGAGCTGATCATTTTGGTATACTTCACCCATAAGTATTTTTGGAAGGCCCAAACCACCGAAACATGGTAGTAGGTAATAGAGTTGCACAAATGAAGCAACAAATAAATCAAAAAATCACCCAAGAAGTGAATAAATTGGGCAAACATCTAGCCAAAGAACTAGGTCAGAAAATGAGTAATGTTGTCATCAATTTGTTAAATAAGATTAGTCAGTGCAAGGCCCAAAGGGAAATGACAGCTAGAAATTTAATGAATCTATAAATTTTGTGGTAGAGGAGAAAAATGGAATGAAAGATATAGTTAATGATAAATTTGATGAAATTGAAAGTCATTTAATAGGTAGCTCTCATGCATACAATCGATATCATCATAATGAATTTGAATGGAAGGGAGAAGGTTCAAGTAACCTAAAAAGGGGAACACAACACCCATTACAATAATAATATATAAATATTACCTAGGTTTGATTTTTCAAAATTTTATGGGAAGGATCTTGATGGATGGTTGTGTCGAATGGAGTAGTATGTTAATCTTCATTATGTTACACAATATTTATGACTCATAATTGCATATTTAAACTTTGAATTTGACACCTTGCAATGACATCAATGGATAAGAAAAATACATTCAAAATATTACTTAGGAAGAATTTGAGAAACAATTAGTCACTCAATTTAGCCCTAGAGAATATTAGGACTTCATAGGAGCCCTTACTAAACTAAAATAGACCCCAATCATCTAAGAATATTAGGTCAATTTAAAATTTTGGTGAACTATACTAATGTCTTGAGTGAATATTTCTTTTAAACTTGTTTTGTTAGTGGATTGAAAGATGATCTTAAGACCGAGATAAAAATGTTCAATTCATAAACCTGTGGTGTAAGCAATAAGGTTGATTAGGTTGGCAAAATATAAATTAATTGCTCAAATATGTACCTCCAAATTTCAACAAGGACAATCCCCACTTCCATCCAAGCCAACAACAATTAATTATGCTTTCAATATTAATACAATTTTCCTTTTTTCCTTTAATTTCTCAAATTTCTTAAACTTCATTTCAAATAAAATTTGAATTAATTGATAACTTCCATTCCTTTAGACTGCCTCCAAATAATATATTAACCAGATTTTTCTTTTTAAATTTCAAATCTTCAAAAGGTAATAAATCATTTACTTGGGATGTTCTCGATGACACTTTGATAATTTGAGTGTTTTAGCTCGTAAGCCTTTGTTTTGGCTTCAGTTGCCAACGTAGTATCTCCTACAATGTGTAGTATCTCCTACAATATTCTAATGGCTCTATCTTTGGTTTTTTTGCCTTCCAATGCACTTTCCAATATCGTCATTGCTATGTATTTGGCATCTTCAACTTTTGATGCACTTTCAACATACTTCTTCTGTAGGCTTATTTTTCCAGGTTATTCCAACCTATCCTTCCTACATATTCTAGTTTGAACATTTAAAATGATCTTCTTTAAGAGATACCTCCATAATTTTTTGCAATCTCCTTTACTCTTTTCCCTTTTCACTAGCCATCTCTTGGCACACTTCACACATTCTTCTTTCTACCATTTGACTACTCCTTGTATATTTTTCTTGTCTCCTCAATATCTTGGAGTATCTACTCCTTAAACGTCTACTTCTCAAGCTTGCACACATTGCTCTCTTCTCAAGATGTTGAGCATTGTTGCTCTCAATACTTCTTCACACAATAGTGATTCTCCTTTCACTAATAGTGGTTCTCCTCACACTAATGACTTCTCTCATAATAGTGGCTTTAATACCACTATTAGTAAATAAACTATTTTATCATAGGATCTCAATCTTAATATTATCACACGATTATTCACAAGTACTTACATAATAAAAGAACTTACTATAATTACGGATTTAGTATTCTAGTACCAATGGAGTACTAAATTTTCTTACATAACTCTCATATGCTTCCTCTACATGTAGCTTTTACAAAGACTCTTGACATTTCAACTTCAACAAAATATTCATCCTCTCAAACATCTAGGAGATATGACTCTTCATATTTCTCATAAGAAAAATATATTTCATTGACTTCTAATAATAACAAACCTCTAATTATTACTAACCAACAAACTCTAAATGACTCCTATTTACAAGACTCTTTTTACTCCAAATATTTACAAGTACCCAATAATGTAATAAACTGTAATGATCACCTTACCTTCTTGAACAAAAGTGGGGTTCTTAAAGGTGGGTTGATCATCACAAGCCTCAATAAGAGATCAAGTTTAATGGCCAACTATTGAGTAATGTTATGGGTTAGGTAGAGTTTCTTGGCCATAGATTTAGGAGAAGGAAAAATTATTTAACTTTTAATTTTTTATAGATTTTATTTAAGAAGAAAGAGATGTTCTAGCGACCTTATATCCTCTTTTTTTGATATACCCAATATGACTTATATAATGAAGATCTTGATATACCCGACTCCTCTTGATATACCCATTATTATGTGAGAGAAAGTCAATACATGTGGTACCAATGATACGTGGAAGTTACTTATTGGATACATGGTATGTGAGGAGTAATAGTATACCTTCTAATGACTCCCACTAGCCCACTATAAAATAGTCAATGTAAGTATGCATGAGATCCTATGTGGGTGGTTTGCAGCTCAAGCTCACCATATACCCACTATAGCCTAGTAGCTCATACAATAGTTACTCAAAGAACCATATAGTTCCTTAGTAGGACTAGCAATTGGTAATGTTCACGTTATCTAGATTTATTGTGATTTAATATAAACAAACAAGATTAATACTCTTGATTAGAGTTTTGATGAATTTTAGTTTGATTAAGGTTTAACTTGGTCAAGAGAAATCTTGGGACCTATGATGTTGTTCACGTCACGTTCACCAAAATGTAAGAAGAGGAATAGAAAATTTCAAAGGGCCTCTTAGAGGCTTTGTTGTAGTGCTTCCTACTCTTTTCTTACCTCGAGTATAGGGACAATTTGTGAGCTTAAGTCTACGATTTTGTGAATTAGTTAGAGAACACCTATGTTTCTCCTAAGTTTTCCCTTAGACAAAGTTTAACCTTAATCTAGTCCTAGTTAGATACAAATGCATCAAGCAATGCAATAAACAAGATCTAATAACTATAATACCTTTGATTTCGATGATTTTTTTTGTATACTAGAGGAATCAATAACTTGTTATATTTGCATTGCCTCTTCATTGGTTCAAATCCTGCTCCTTACTGCCATTATAACCTCTAGTTACATTGGGTAAACATTTTATCATAGCCAACAACACTTGCATGACACGCCCTCTGGTTCTACGAACCTTTGATTTTGATGATGAGGGAAAGATAATTTTTCTTTTCAAGAGCAAGGGTTCAAGAAGGTTTATGCAACAAACAAGACTAATGAAACTATATGTGATTTTGTTTTTAATGATAATAAGATTAAAAAATGATCCCCGAATGATTTATGCTAACCATGTTCCTTCTTCCCTTTTACCTTAGTGGATAAAAACAAAATTAGAAACATATTGAACCAAACAACAAATAATCCTATGACCTAAATGTTGAACAATAAAGGTTTGGAACCTAAAACATGGTTCTTTATCCATATATCCAGAAGAATTATAGTCCTACAAGCAATGTTAGTCCTATGGAAGCTTACTAATAGTGCTTTTGTTCAACTACAAGACAAACAAAAAAATGATGGATTTGTAGCAAAGGGGTTTGCCTAAGCTGGATAATAGTATGTTGCTTCCTTGACCAACATCAAACCCTTATTTAGACATGAGGTAAAAAATCATAAATGACAAAAATAGTGGTTGTGTTCTCAATGGCAAAAGTACCACTATGTGAGCAATAATGTTGTCGATGCTTTTGCTCACAATGCTTTCACTTTCTGTGATTGTGAATCTATTGTTGCAATAGAGAGAGATAACACCACTAAACTTGCAATCAATAGTACTCTTATTTATGTGAATAATATAATGAGCTTAGATGATGATTTTATGATTGTAAGTGATGTAGTGAGG
This sequence comes from Wollemia nobilis, assembly GCA_028583015.1. Taxonomy (NCBI): domain Eukaryota; kingdom Viridiplantae; phylum Streptophyta; class Pinopsida; order Araucariales; family Araucariaceae; genus Wollemia; species Wollemia nobilis. The sequence continues at coordinate 1,948,827 of JAQPPZ010016958.1, read as the reverse complement.
GTCCCCAACCAAGAGGTGCAAGTCCCTTGATAGATGCAGTATGACAAAAAGATTACTTATGCAAAATGTAAGCTTGTAATATAAAAATATAAAGTGACAACTAGATGTAAGGATGATGATTAAAAGTAAAGTTAGATGTTATATACCCAACACTTGTAATGCATTGGGGTATATGTTATTGTAATAAGATGGACCATGTATTTAGTTAGAAATGGACCATATGTTAAGTTAGGAGTGTGTTGTCATAGAATCTCTTTGTTGTTATAGAGTTATGAGTGTAACCGTCGATATTATAATGACTATCATAAATTACTTAAGTCAAGAATATAGTCATAGCTAGATGTCATAGAGTATTGTCATAAGATGTCAAGAAATATTCTTGTAAATGTTATAAAATGATAAGAATGTAACTTTCAAAGGTTAGAGGAGAACTTGCATATTTTGTAAGGAGGTCGCCCTTTCGAAGAGACATAGTAAAATTTCTCATTCTGAATTCTTGCAATCACTGTTCTTATCGAAATGAATGTTACTTTCATTAATATTATGTGAATCACTTATATATTATCTTTGGTATTAAATTTCTTATCTCAATTCAACTTTATGTTAAGGATTTGAAGAGAAATATTAGCATGAGTAGAAGAGGAGCATTGCATCAACAAGCTATGAAATCTAAGATTAGAGAGCTACAAAGTAAAGATAATGACAAAAGCTAAGAAAAGGAGAGCATAACCTAATCAAACTTGTAGCTCCAAGATGCTAAGGTTGAGATCCCCTTGTGTTGATAAAATTAATTGAGGCTCACTTGTTACTTTAAGATGTTTTTATATGACGATGATATGATTTTGACATAATCTTGCCATGCTTGAAGATTGATTGCTAAGAATTTTGATATAGTTTTATAGCATTCCAAAGACCATATCATAATTTTAACAAAACTTTGCTATCCTTAAAAGATCATAGATGGGGTTGCCCCAAATGTTGGCTTTAGAGGAAGCCATGGCTCCTTAGGAAGATGGTTGCATTGAACTTGGTAGGATTGACAAAGACAAAATTTTAAAATGCAATCAAAATCAGTAACATGTCTATTTATTATTAGTGAAAGTAGTTTCTCTATATTTATAGAAAAGGAAATGAAAGTAGTTTCTTGGACTTCTACATAAAAAAATAAAATAACAAATAATTTAATGAAATTTGATATTTAATCTTAATAAAATTCAAATCTAAAATTCTCTTAATAAGAATAATTAAACTTTGTCTTTATATTCACAGCACCAGGAGTAGCTGTCCGAACCAAATATTGGGTTCTTACACAAAATAAGATCGCGTTTACTAAATAGTATCAAACCGCTTCTAAAACCAAAAGTTATAGCTAACACTAATAGATGCAGGGCCTAGATGGCCTTAAGGGCCTTCCTCCCATAGTGGAAGACGGTGACGTTATATCCAATGACAGCATTTGGCCCGTCAATGGAATACGTCTGCGCAAAGGCATACCCTCTCGCCATTCTAAAGTGCCCGCTTCCTCCAACGATTGGCATCTCCCTCGGATTCCTTGTAACCATGTTCTTCCCCACAATACTGAGAGTGCTACCCTTGTATTTCCCGCTCTCCATCGTATACGTCAGCGCCATCAGCAGGCTGAATTCTCCCTGTGAGGCCATCGCATATAGCCCCTGCGCTCTCCCCAGCAGCTTCGATTTCGGGTGGGGGCTCTTGGTGAGAGGGTCGTCTATCACATACATTGGACCGAAAAACGGCGACCCCGCAGAAGAGGAGTTCATGGGATTCTGCGGCGCCACTTGAACCACCGTTGCATTTTCCCCAAACACAATGTCGTGCATGTAGAACTCCAGATGGGTCACTTTCTCCTTCAACTTGGGCCTCGCACGCATCTCTTGTGCATTCACACCGCTGACACAAAAGCAAATGGTGACTAACATTGTCAGAAATAGAATGCCCTTCGCACATTTCTTCTCCATCGTGGTACGCAGGAAAACAGCAGCGAGCATTCAAACGCAGGGAAAACAACGAAAGAGAAAAGAAAATGAAGTGTAGTAAAGAGAGTCAAATCGTCTGGCTTTAAAAGAAGAGGAAGGGCCTCCCATGTGCTGCACACGTCAACACCTTCTTTGCACGGACTGGCTTTTTATTATTCCGCGTGAAAATCTCTGTCGGCTTCCCAACCTGCCAATAAGTGTGGGGATGTACTACTCTCGTGACAGCTGTCTACGGATGCCGTGGGACCCGGTTGTTGTGATATGACATGAATACATCGGTAAGCGTGCCATAACCTAGAAAAATGTCAAAACCTCTGCTCCGCTTAGTAGGCCTCGTCGCGTAAGGCAATATCTTAATAACCTACAAGAGCGTAACTCTCAGTTGAAACAGTCATGCTATATTGAAATCTTACGTTCGCTTGCCGTCATCATGACTACATGTATTAATAGAGAAGTCATTAAAAACTTGTGCAATGTTAGAACCACTGGTAGGATGAGAAGGCTAAGTGGAGTACACTGGCATACCTTCCACCAATATTTTTTAAAATGTCAAATCTTTTTTAAAATACAGTATATTAAAACTAAAATGTACTTTTTCAGGATTTAAAGTAGATAATGCAGACTGAAGAGTTTGATACCATAGATAAAGCTTCAAAGTTCAATATTAAAATTTAATCTTTGATTAAGTTGCATAAATTTAAAAAGTTAAAATATATATATTTTTTTATTTGGTTAATGTGAAAAATTTTTATGATCAAGGTGTAAGAAATTTCTAGTTAATTTTAAATATTACTTTTATTTTATTATTTCAACTCCTTTCATCATATTATTGTTATTTATGAATCATCTATCATAAGGAATTTACCTAGCAAGGATTTTTTTTTCCTTCTTTCAAGGTAATACCTTAAAAGATTTTTATTCACATACTCTTTAATTTTATTATTTTTAAGTGATAATTTGATTCTTAAAATAAGATTGAGAAGGTGTATATAATTCTTCTTATAATATTTTAAAGTCATTAAATTATTAAATAAATTATATATATTTTTTCATATAATTTTATTCAAAATTTAAAAAATATTTTTCTAGAGCCTATAATTGTTGTTATTATATATTTATGTTAATAATATAAAAGTTAATATTTTTTCACAATAATAATATTTAAATACATGGTCATAATCCAATTAAATTATATGTCCATAAATTTACTTTCTAATATGTTTCTTTTTATTCTTATGAAGAAAAGTTAAAATGACATCAATTTATAAATTTTTAATTTAAAGGAAAACTTAAAAATATAATTTCATATTAAACTGGACCATAACCCTACTACACAAGAATATATTACCTTACAATGTATATTTGAAACTATATCTCTTACCAAGGGTGTTGATACATGTTTTAGTCATGTATTCATAGTTTAAAATAAATTCAGTCACATATTTGTCTATATTCACATGTAAATAATCATATACATTTAATAAAGTTGTTTCACCCAAACTTATTTCAAATAATCTTGTAAGAACAATTAATATTCATCTTATTTATATACGTTATCTGCCATGTTTACTTAGACTTATTATATCGCATTAAATTTTTTTATCATATATTTTAATTATCAAGTGGCTTTTTTTTAATATTTTAATCTTGGTATCAATATTTTTGCGGCATTCATTTAGTGATATACATTTTCATTATCCCCTAAGGTTAGGTGGATTGATACTAGACACTTATCAAGAAAACACCCAGGTTTAAACCTCGAGGGTAGATTTTTTGTAAAGGTAGTAGTTTGATCTCTTTGAGTGCGTGTTATATCGACAATGACAGTACGAATTCCGAACGGTCGATGGTTCCCTTAACGTCGGGTCAACAATAACGAAGCGGAATAGTTTTGGTGGAAGCAACCCATGTGGTTTAAACCCTGCACTTGTCAGTTACTAAAAATAATGTGGTTGTGACCAACTCTCCTATATAACTCAAAAAAGATATATCTCTTCATCATTGATATACAAGAAGTGAAAGTCTATTTAAGGAAGGTGACATTTCATTTTTTAATCCTCTTTTTGTTCTTCTATATTTACACTTAGTTCCATTAGCTTTTTTCGTGTTTTTAAACAAACTTCACCGAATGAGGTCTTCTATTCTATTGTTATTAAGCATCAATCTACACATAACAATCTTTTTTTTATTCAACTAGCTACTATAACCTTACCTTAGTTATTAAATTCATCGAATTTTTAACTTAAAATTTGAAATTCATCGAATTTAAAACCATGACGAATAAATTTGAGGAACAAATCTCAAATTCGGCAACAAAAACAAATTTGGTAAAAAAATATCTATAAACTAAAATTTTTGATTAAGTATTTTATTGATTGAGTAGTTTTTCCATCGTAAGTCACACTAGGCATTGGGCGTTGGCGATGTAATTAATTCTATGATTTTGTATAAAGTTGATCCAGTACAGGAATGGTGGACACTGATGGCCACAATGGTGATATGAGCAATGTCGTAGGGGAGGCAGAAGCTTTGTTGCCTTTAAATGGTTGCATCATTCAACCGATCAATGTTGTCCTATTCTCTTGGTTATGAGTAGAATTTTTAATCAATTTTTAAAAATATTTAAATATAAAATTTTGAATTATAATTTAAATTAGTATAATTAAAAATTATAATTTTACATTTTTATTATTTTTAATTATAAGTAAAATTTATTACATGTTTAATTAATTTTAAAATAGTATTAATAAGAAGAATGTGACCATCATGTTATTTTGAATTGGGAGGAACAATTTTTTTAAATCTGAAACATAGTATAAGATACATAACATTGAAAAGGGATATATATATTTATAATAATATCAAAATTTATTTCAAATTTTTAAACACGTCGAATTTATTTTGAACTTTAAAAGTATCGAGCTCGAATACGAAATCGAACTTGATAACTAGACTATAAAAATGTTATATACCTCAAATGGAATCTACCACTTCATGACTTGTAAATCAACCTTATCATTTAGGGAAAATATCAGGTTTTAAAATTGTTCCACTATTCAATGAAAAATCCTTAAAAATTTAGGATATATGAAAAAAAAAAATTATACCTAGAAGCAAGTTTCTATAGAGGAATATAATTTATATCATGGGTAGAGGAATTATTAAAAATAAGCTTAAACAAGATTAACAATATGAAGGAAGTAAGACCATAAAAAAATTCAATATAGTTATGGATTAAATATCATACTAATATTGATATAATAGTTAAAGTAACAATAGTAATGGAACATATGCAATGAGTTTGAGGTAATGCAATGAGTTTGAGGTAATTAGTGGAAAGCATGAAGTTTCGTACTATTGGACAAGGTGCTCATCACATAGGCAAGAAACTTGTAAAGCCATGATCCTAGAGTTAGGTTGAACTTATGGCAATGTATGAACCTAAGATTGAATGTCCAACGACCTAGGGTTGAGTGCACCTATTACAAATACAATATCACCCTCATGTTCTCTACGAGATATGTTATGAGCATCACTCATGTTTAAAACTCTATGTTATGATTAAAATTTTAATAGTAAAACAACCCATGATAATATTGTATGTAGTAATACCATGATAATGTACTTCGTTAAAATACCATAAATAATACGGTCATTATGTAGTATGTATGGGTCCCATTTTAATTTCATATAACCAATTAATGAAAACATAGTAGAATATCACTATGCAATACCATAATGAGATTGCATGAGCTTAAGTGATTAAAATGTGGACTTTCAAAGCAAAAACCAAGGTTCATGATATATGCATAAGTAATAAAAATATTATTGTAAAATACTACTATATAGCTTGTTGAAATATTATGGTAAAGTGATCATGATGTAATGTAGGTGGGATTATTTTAATCCCATATTTTAGATTAACTCTTCCAATATTAATGATAAAATATGTAGTCTAGTAACATACATTAAAAATTAAATATTCAATAAATGATAATTTAAAAATGCATACCTATTGATAATAATGGTTAATAAAATATTATTGATGTAAAATCCTTAGTTGGTGTTAATGACCTTATGATGAATTTGAGTGCAGATCCTAAAACAAGAACATGTTTTATAGTAGTGAGGGAGATATATATAGAATAATGAATGTTTTTTTCAAACTATACCTTCAAAATTACCCAATTCTTTCCCTATAGGATACCAACATGCATTAGAATATCAAATAAATAACAAAAAAAAAAAAAAAATTAATTAATGAAACACTCATAAGAATATAACAAAAAAATATAATTAGTACACTTTCAAATAATTTATGCGCATTGATATAAACATAAAATTGCAATAAACAAAATTCTTTCATGATAATCTCACCATAGAGAAAATAAAATAAATATTTTATTATTCAAATGCCCTTGTATACTATTAGCAGGGGACTAAGGAAGTTGGTGTAACCCCTTGCATTAGAGCTAGACATCTAAGATGGTGTCATAGCTAGTAGTCAGATTATTTAAGATTGGGGTCTAGTTTAGTTAGCAACCAATAAGTATGAATGGGTGCCTTGTCATCTTGATATACAATAGAAATGATCACGAATGTAAAGTGGTGGGACATCTTGTGATTAATAGATATTATAGGTTTGATATAAAGTTATACATTTATATGTATGCTATCTAATATTTTTTGTAGATAATAATGCTATGAGAAGGGAGGTAAAACAAATGTATACCCACCACCAGTTTGCTCTGCATAGGGCTAACATTTGGTGCACCAATTGATAAACATATTGAATTACTTTGAGGAATGATGTAGGGTAGGAGGCTCTTTGAGACCTTGTTTAGGTGGTAGTAGTGATAGATTAAGAAGGGTCATGGTGTAGGTCTGAATAAGATATGTGAAAAATTACTATTTATATAGGAGATTGATGTCTTTAGAAGCTTGATATGTATCGAGCAATAATTACAAAAAGAAATGACCAAATGACAAATATAAAAAATCCTTACACTTATTGAAAAAGTAGTTGGTAAAACACCCCTACTTTTAGAAGTGAGTGATGGTAACTATTAAATGGATGCTTAACACCCTTTTATAATTAGGAAGTAATGATATTGAGTGGGTTTTCATGGTGAACCTATGATTACAGTGTATGATGCATAAACATACCGTTGAATGGGCATCATATAGATGGTTGTTATTTGATGTCATCGAAGAAAGGTTCATTAGAGGTATTAGAGGAGTCTTCATAAGAAACCTTTCTATTTATAATAAGGTACTAGCAATAAAAAGGAGTGGATGCAAATTACACTCCTTATTAGTAGTTCATGGAAAGTGCCAAGGGGATGATCCCCTGATGGAGGGATTTGTAGGGAGGTTGAAGAATGTAAAGTATATCAATTATTAAAAATATAAAGGATGGGAAGTAGGAACTAAAGTCCTCAAGAGCAAAAACATTAGAGTAAAGAAACAAGGTGGAGGAGAAAGAAAATAAAATGATAGAATATAAAAAGAAAAAAAAATACCGTAGATAGATCTGATATCACTATACAAAAGGGTATAGAAGATGTGTTTGATAGGTCTAGGGATATTACCAGAGGAGATATGGTAGTGTTTACATCTGAGGGGTCTAAGGAGACTGCCATCATCCAAGTGGTTAACATCATGGAGTTCTATGGACTTGAGGAGGTCTAGGAAGAGCAAGAACTTAATGGCACCACTTACTCATAAAAGTCACTAAAAACCCTAATTATGAGGAAGAAGAATGTTAGTATGGGTGATATGATCTTGGCCCTAATGAATATTAGGAATCCAAACCCTCTAGAAGAAGTGGAGGAAGGGTCTATAAATATTACAACCCCCTCAACAAAGCTATCACTTATACAAGATAGTTATCTAAAGAATCAAATCCTAATATTATCCATAAGACCTATTCTAATCCATGGGCTTAGAGTATATCTTGGAGAGAATTTTACCTAGTTTTGGACAAGTGGAAGAAATTACAAAACCCCATAGGACAAGGTATAACAAGTTGAATCCAAACCTGATAAAATCATATTTTTGGTAATCATAATAATGTTATGATTGGGGATGGTCTGGTTAGATTTGGCATATGAATATTCTTAGAAGGGTGGTATAGGCAAAGTAAGAAAGTAGAAGATATAAGTTTATGTATAAATCTCTCACACACACACACACACACACACACACACACACACACACACACACAAGACTAATGTTCTAATCAAAGTAAAATATAATAACCAACTAAAGCAAATTAATTGACTTTGCAACTAAGTAGATAGGTAAAGTACCTGATAACAATTAACCCAATATACTTATAAAGTAAAAAAGATAACAAAGATAAAAAATGTACTAACATTGGAATGAATGTACCTTGATGCTTGATGGAGATATCATTAAATACATTTGATGAGGACTTCTCCTTGATCTTGGATATGTCTCCTTGCCCTTGATGATATTTTCGTCTAATCCCTTCTTGATTAAGGATACCCATCCAAAAGGCATTGAGGTCAGGTGTATTCTAAGAGGAATAAAAACCTAGATATGAAAGGAGTTTATTTTTCCTTTATATAATAAGAAATAGTGACTGCACTTCAATTTTCCTCTCTTAGTGATCTTAAGTAATTTTGGATAGATTTGTAAAGCATGGTAGAAGAATTTTGATTCAGAAGAAGAGGATGTTAGTAGAAGAAGAGGAAGACTTGATTAAAAAATATTCACCAAATGTGAATCTTCTATTTACTCTTAATCAAATTTAGAATTGGATTTTCTCTTGAAATGGACAAAGAGATGCCCTATTTATAGGGATTAACTATCCAAGTTTATCCCAAGAAAATTGGTTGACATCAGGTGCTCTCATTGGTCGCAAGTGGAATAATGACAATTGTCTTCAGAGTGAGATGGATGGTTGATAATAGGTTGAATATAAAGTCAATTTTATGTTTTGTCGTGTCATGGACAAGAGCACCACCCTATTAGATATCAATACTTTAGTTGATTGGATCAAGATCTTATCAATTCTTTAGGCTTTCTAAAGCGTTTTGTATGATCCTATGATGACATGTTAAAGAGATTTGTGTCCTAGGATCCTAGTCATGGATAAGAATTCATATAGACCATCTAAAGCTTATGAAACTCAAGACCTTACTTTTCCCACTCGATATCATTCCTACCATTGTCCCAATCTCCACTAGTCAAGGATAGTGGTAAGATCATTTACCTTTTATTATCCTAATGATAAAATTGCATATGAAAGTAAGTTTTTCCTTTTCTCTAGTATACATCTTACCCCAAAAAAGTGTCTTTTACCATAAAGTGAAGTGAGAATATATTGCTTTAGAAAGAAGGATATATGTGCCCCTACAAATTGGAAATAATAAATATGATCTAATGGAAATGGGGCATGAAGACCACCATGATCAAAGAATTTTCAATGAAGGCATGTAAAATAAATCATGTAAGTGAAAGCACAAAAACTAAAATGATGATGTTAGTCCAAAAAGTTATAAGTTAAAGATTCATGTAAGTCAATAACATATAAATAATCAATGCTTTATTTAAATGCATAATATTTAATTATTTTTAAAAATTTGCAAGTCAAAGAAGGAATGTAAGAGTGGTGTCTAAGAGAAAACAAATCACTTGAAGGAGACATTCATTACTCAAGGGTGGAGTCAGTGGGTAAATAAAGTGATAAAGCATTTATATACTTATCAAATCTAAAGTTTTAAGCTTTGAAGGTACCTACACCATATACATGAATAACACTCTATAGCAAGGTCTTGTATGTCCACAATTATCTCTTGTATATTGCCACAAGAATTAAGAGTTATGGTGAATGTAGCAATTGACAATTGGATTAGGTGTTCTATAATATTGTTGTTGCTTCCTTTTTGATAGTTGATATTTAAACAAAGATACTACATGATGATAAAACTTTTCTAGTGTTGGTCATACTATATATTACTTTGAATTTGAAAGAATTATAAATGTTTATGATATGTGTGAATGATAGTATTCTTTCCCAAGATGTAGTGTCTACACCAATCATATACTTGAGTAATATAATGGTTACCTTAAAGGTGATGAGAAGACATTATTATATAGAGATAACTTTTTCTACTTGGAATTGAAGTCATTGTTGGGTATGTACAATGAATCAAATAATGATGGCAAACAATTTCTTTTATTATTATTTTTTATCATCATACGTTAAAACTTTTTTTTTTTATTAATAACCTTGCAATACTATTTGGAATAAATTAGGAAAACCTTATTAGTTACACCGCGTTTAGAATTATATAGTGTTGGTTATTGAATATTATGATGCTTCAAGATCTACGATCATAGGCCTTATGATGCTTCTACCTATAGAAATTAATAAAGATTTCATACACATTGAATGAAATGACATTATAGCACTTCATCCTGCAAAGCTTAATTATGAAGGATATATAATATTATTTTGTGACGTGGATGGATTTTTTTGTTAAATCCATCTCATATTATATGGTTGAGTATGTGGAATCTTGAACAACTTCATTCTTATGTTGCAATATGTAATTTGCACTTTTTGACCAAGGCCAATAGTGATGATGTAATAGTATAGGTGTTATTGATGTTTATTTTTCTAGAGAACAAGGGGTTGTACTCAGTTCCCCCACCCTTTAAAAATCACAACTCTCACCTTTAGGGCTTAAGAGTTTATAAATAGATTCAATTATCATCCTAATTGAGTTGCTATAACTAGATACCTATCATTTTTCATAAAATATTTGAATTTTTGATTTTGATTTTTTTGATCTTTAGTTTTATGTGTGAATATAAATATTCTAAAATTCAGCATCCTTCTTCTTGATATTTTCCTACAATAGCCTTCACAATACCAAAATTCCACCTCTACTATCTATGTATTGCATCTTAGTAGAGTAATATTTCAGAAACATTGCACTATTATAGTCTGCTTTACTAGATCTGGATGGCTAGTTTCCTTCTTGAAGCATAAGTGCAACCATATAAATTGTAATAAATAGTTTATATGAAAACACATTAATTTTATAAAATAAAGTAAATATTACCAATGGAAAAAAATTAAAGTAAATCTTAATCATTATTTGATTCAAGTAGTCAACATTTTCTTGTCAGCTTTAGCTAAACTTACTACTTCCTCTAACCATGAAAAAGAAAATTTAAATTCATAATCCTTAATTAAAACCCCTCTATTGGCTATACTATCTGCACATTTATTTCCTTCTATTAACGTATGTGTAAACCTAATTTCTTCAAACTCTATAGCAATGTCTTGTATTTCCACAATTATTTCTTGTATATTCCATGGAGCCTTTGCTTTCCTCAAAATTACATTTATTACTATTAATGAATCACCTTCCATATAAACTTTGTTCAAATTTATTTATTTGTATATTTTGAACCCTTCGAAATCTGCCCAAGCTTTAGCTTAATTATTTATCTTAAATCCACTATTAAAAGTGTAATGAGATATAATTCATTCTCTATTATTTTTATGTTGACTTTTTAATCCTTCCTACCACAAAAATATCATAGGTGCCTTAATAAATAAGGCACGATTAAAGGTCAAAATAATAATTGATGGCTTTTTAAGCCTTAATACTTCCAATAAAAGCTATAGGTTAAATATCACAATATTGAATATAATTTAGCCATGATATAATAAGATCGTAATAATAATGAAAGTGGATAATATGAGCAAATTAATATGTATATCAAGGCTAATAATATATCAAATAAGATTCATTAATAAACAAGAATATGAATGTAAATAGCCTGAATCATACATGTACAAAGAATGTAGCACAACTTACAATATTAATTTCTCAAAATGTATGCAATCTTTATTACTCCACTTTCTTTTACAAATATGATAAAAACTTGCTCTTTTCTCTATAATTTAATTAATAACTTCTTGGTTGATATCTCCTTTATTTGATAACTCATTCTCTATGGAGTACTATATAGCCATAGTAGAATGACTCTTTGGATACTTGACTATTACTTTCCATATGTCAAGTCTCATGACTCTTGGCTTCTCTACTTGACACTTGCATACTTGATGAACACATGACTCTATATTGTATGCACACCTAGACATGACTCTTGACCTTCACTTTGCACACTCTAATCTAAGACACTTGTGCACATATTTACATTACATATTTGCACTCTTACATATAAGACACTTGTGCACATAGACTCAAATTACATTTGCACACACACTTACATGACACTTGTGCATTTATTGCACATACACACTTACATGAAAGGGGAAATAATACTCACACTCTAAAATATGAAACCCTAATCTAATATTTACAAGTGGTACCATGAAGATACCATGGGGTACATTAGCATGTACCAAATAATGTAATTTTCTCAAACAAAAAAAAGAGTAGAATTATATATGTGCAATCTAATATGTATATTAAGGATAATATAATAATGTAAATAACATTCAGGAATAATATTAAATATGAATGTAAATGGTCAAAATCATTCAGGCACCATGCATGAAGAAAACTTACAATGTTAATTGCTCAAAATCTATATACAATCTTTAGTCTATATCTTCCTTTTACAATCAGATGATCAGATTCATATTACATGGAACATTGTCTCCATAATATAGCCATAGTAATGTGACTCTTCAAGTACTTGACTATTTCTCTCCATATGACAAGTCCCATGACCTTTGGCTTATCATCTTGCTACTTGTATACTAGACTCTTCACTTTCTTTTTACATGCACACTTGACTCTATGACACTTGCACACTTATACATGCACTCCTAATCTAAGACACTTGTGCACATCTTCACTTTATATATTTGTACATTTAAATACATGAAACTTGTGCACATTCTCTCAATACATACTTGCACTCTAACTTACATGAAACTTGTGCATTTCCTGCATATTGTACTCTTACATAACACTTGTGCATATCTTGCATATGGAAACTTACATGAAAGGGAAAATATAAATCACACATCTAAACTATAGACTCAACCCTAATCTATTACATATTTACATTTGTACCATGAAGGTACCATGGGGGTACATTAGCATGTACCAAATAATGTAACATTCCTCAAAATTCTATTTATTTATCCTCCTCCTACTGTTTATAGATTTCCTTTAGAATCTCCATCAAAATTCAATTTGACCAGCTTCTCATTTGGTGGTTTCCACTTTATATTCTTTGTATTATTTTTGAAGAACACAAGCTTATACTGATGGGGGGGGTAAACAATATAAGCTCAACTTTTACTTTTCTTTCTAAAACAATATTATCCAATATATCAATGGAAATATCAACTGCGATAATCAAAGCAATGCACAAATCATCACACATAATAGAGACACCAATTTAACATGGTTCACCCAATGTGGGCTACATAAATAAAATCTTTCACTAAAATTTTTGCAACAAATCTCATGGGAATTATTCCCTATTACAATGTTTATGGACCTCTATCCAAAGGAGACATCAATCCCATAATAGAGCTTGTGGACACCAATACACACAAGAACTCTTTCCCCTTTGTTGGTTTGTGGATCTCTATCCATAGGAGAACTCATTCTCCTCTACTCTGGCTAGTGATCTTCTAGAAGACTACTGCCTCCACTACACAGGCTTGTGGATCTCTCTCCACAGAAGACCTTTATCCTCACTCAGAAGACCTTTTTCCTCACTTCCCTGGCTAATGGATCTCTATCTACTGGAGACTATTATCCTTTGCTCTATCACCTCCAAATCCTACTCTAAGATCTGCTCAATTTCTATTTCAAATTTGTACTAGATACTGTCCTTGATCTAGCACAAATCTGCTCACAAGTTTGTCTTTGGTCTGGCACAAATCTGCCCTCAAATCTACACCAAATTTTATCCTCAAATATGTCCTCAAGTCTTAACACAAAGCTTGATCCAATCACAAATCAAATCTTCTTAGATCTATCTCAAGCCTTACCACAAAGCTTGAACAAATCAATCAATCAATTCTACTCTCAAGTCTTCTCAAATACTTGCCTCAAATCTATCCACAAGTCCTCTCAATAACTTGCTCAATATGATCTCAAGTCTTCACTAAGACTTACCTCAAATATATCCACAAGTCCTCTCAAGAACTTGTTCAATTTGCTCTCAAGTCTTCACTAAGACTTACCTCAAATCTATCCACAAGTCATCTCAAGAACTTGCTCAATCTTCTCTCAAGTATTCACTACGACTTACCTTAAATCTATCCAAGTATTCACCAAGACTTACCTCAAATCTGCTTAACAAGTCCTCCTTATAACCTGTTCAATCTGCTCAACAAGTCTTCACCAAGAGTTACCTCAAATCTTCTTGTAAGCTTTCACAAAAGCTCACAACAATATGTCCTTAAGCTTTCACAAAAGCTTACTCAATTCTATCCTTAAGTCCTCTCTAAGACTTACTCAAATCTGCCCATAAGATTTCACAAAATCTTGCTCAAACAACTATAAAACGTGTATACAAAACTCAACTTAATCTCATTCAGAAAACCTCTTCAACACATAAACAAGTTTCGCTCAGAATCTTGTTTAACCACAAAAATATATAGAGAATGATCAAAGACTCAATATGTTTATCACTCACAATACACTCAATCACTTTCAAAACTCTTTGTTGAATCAATTCAAAAATAAAGTATAATTTATTTTTGTTGGTCAAGTATCTGTCTAATAAAAAAAACTACGTTTGTGTGCCCTAGACATGGCCAACATTGAATGACCGAAGGAAAGGAATATCCTCCGTGCCAATATCCAGAGAGAGCTGGCTCCCAAGCTAAATCCTACATGGGTTAAAGACTAGAGTTGCAGGAAAGAAATTAGAAACTACAAAAAGAGATGGGAAATATAGCCATAGGCCAAACGTGTAGGATTTGGGGCAGACTAACAATAGGAAATTTAACCAAACATGGAATAGCATGTAAAAAAATAAAAGCAATAAAATTTACTCATAAACTTGCTGAAACAACCTCCAGAATAACACTCCAGTACTCACTCCCTCATTAGTAACATTTAAATTCACATGCAAAATTTGAATTTAACAACAAATAAGGAAAATGAATGTAAAATAGAAATGCACAAATAGAGAAGGAAATTGCACACAAGATCACTTGCAAATTTAGAAGCCCTGTGTCTTATATTGATGCAAAGAACTTGGAGAGTTTTCTCACAAAATGTCTAACCTTTTTTTTACAATGAATATTGAGTAGTATTTATAGAGGATTTAACTTCTTTCATTAAATTCACATGATGACAAATTGATCAAAGATCAGGAACCATGGTGAGGAAATTCCTCCTTGGAAATATGGAAAATACATTCTTCTTAAAAAAATGATCCATATTTTGAGGAAATTCCTTCGTGAAATATGCATTTTTGGATTTGGTGCACATAAAATTATAAGGCTTGGCTTTTTGACTGGGGATGTTTGCCATCTTGAAAATGCACTTCTTCGAAAATCATGAAAATCATCCTGCATTTTTAATACAACTTTCTTCTGTACTTGGGATTCATGATTTGAGTTACTCCTTACCTCCATTATTTAATATTTTTTACGAGCTACTCTGGGCGCTTTAAAAATTTGGACGTTCTTTGACTATGGCGACAACAATTCATTTTATTCTCGATGAAAATATTTTAATAGCCACGTTGCTTGCTTTTTGAAATTGTGTTTTCCCCTGAAAGGGGCGACAAAGACAATCGCCTCCCTTTTGGGGTGAACGTGATGTTGACTATTCAACGTCCCTTCAACCTTTCAACGCATTCGTCCAACTTTGCATTCGCCCGATTGTACATTTTCCAATGTGTTCGTGCCACTTCATTTTTGAGAGGATGTTCACCCATGGGATAGGCGAATGGGGCGTTCACCCCTCAACCCAAGCGAACATGATGTTGACCATTCTCATCACGCACACTGCTGACTTTTACACTCATTGTGCTTTTAATAACGTTCACCCCAAAGTGGGGCGAACGAAGATTTCACCCCAACCTTGGGGTGAACACTCTCCTTCGCCAAAATGGTTTTTCTATATGGAGGGCGGTCACACGCTACTTAGAAGTTAAAATATGTTCACCCCTAAATGGTCACCCCAACTTTTGGGTGAATGCAATTCTCCAAGGTTCATCTTTGGGCACTTTGATATTTCTCAATGTTTCACCACTTTAATGTTTCTTTCTTTTTCCCTTTTTCAATGCAAAGGGTTGTTTGCTTCAAAGTGAACACATTCCCATTCTATAGTAAATTTTCCATCTACATACCATTTCTAAGTAAATTTTTGAATGACGTGAACTAGAAATTCCAATGCAGTTTTTCAACTTCTCCCTTTAAACATTCATTAATTCCAAGCCAAAAGAGTATATATAAAAGCAAAAATAAAATAAATGCAATATGAATTCGACTGAAATATTATATTCAGATTAACATATTTTTTCGTATTACAATCAAAATGCTTCTGGTAAATAAGATCAAAATCCCAATTTGGCAAAGTGTAAAACTGTAAAGATTTTTTGTGACTTATGGGGTATCCAGCTTGCATGGATGCAAGTGATACCAGGACTTTATCCATTAGGCTACTATGGAGTCCTTTTTCCAGCTACCTTGGTTGGCACTTTCGATATGGATACCTTTCGACGCACCTCTTCTTATGCCTTCTCCTTGGCTTAATCTTTGGCCGTAATCTTGAGTACCTTGGTGCGCTCTGCTTCCTCTACTGCTTTCTTTGCTACCGCACGCTTCATTACTGCTCTTTCTACCTGCTCTTTGAGGTTTTTAGAGGTAACCTCATAAACTATGACTGCCTCCTCCCATTCTTGAGTGGTGAATAAGTAGGGAGTACTCAATGACTCGTAAATGAATTAGAGATTCTAGACATCTTCCAGACTGAGGCACTTTGCTCGCTGAGCTAGCTCAAATAATGAAAGATCCAGGCGGGTATATTTTTACATAAGAGACAATACCTGTGCTTTCGTGATGGGCTCCTCCCATGCGTCGATATTTGAGGTATCCTCTACAAACTTCCTCCAACCATAGTCAACTATTTCTTTGGCAGAGGTTACCTCATTCATTAGTGAAATTTGGTAATTCCAAACCAACAAAAGTGTCAAAATGCATCATGGAACTAGTATGCTCTCACTCGATGGTATTAAGGATTTGTTGGCCTTATATCACAAGGTCTATTCTCTAGAAATAACTTCGTAGCGTGACTTTTGCAGTAGATAAAGCATGATTCATTTAGCTTAGGGAGCGAATGTGAATGCTGGAATTAGCCAGAGCTTGAATTTTTACTGCCATCTCCATATATGGATCTAGCCTTTCCTCTATGTTATCAATTAATTGGTGCCCCATATGAATCTGTATGCTAGCCATCCATAAATAGTGCAATACTTGAACTACTTGTTTAGCCAGTTTATCATAGTTTTAGTCTGACCAAAGGCATACCTCCTTAATACTTTATGGAGAAAAACCTACAGCCTGTGCGGCCTTTTTTGCTAGATGATTCTTGATGGCTTTTAGATGCGTCTAGAGGGAGTGCATCTCTATTCTAGCTACATATCTTTCCTTCAAATGTACTCCTACCTGTCAGTGCAAGTGTTCATTTTCTATGGCGGTCTTCTCCTCTTGCGCTTTGCTTTTGGCTAAGGTAGTTTTGAGTTCAATGATTTTACTTTCATTCTCAAAATACTTCTCCTTGTATTATTCACCATGAAAATATACCAAACTCATGTCAACTTGTATATTACTTTTTAGTCTCACAATGACACTGAGAGGGGGGGTGAATCAATTTAGCTCTTTAAAACTTAAATCTTCAACTCTTAAAGCCGAAACAATGAAAACTTAAAACCAAATAATGCAAGTATAACAAGAGAACATCACACAACACAAGATGTACCGAGGTTCACCGATTTGGCTACATCCTCAAAATGACTGTTTGGACTCCCATCCAAATCCTGCCTTTGCAAAGCACCAACTTTACAATCAATTTACTAGCACTCCTCTACCAAGCACCCACTTGATTTTGATATTGATAATAAAATGACATATATGAATATTCTCTTCTCACAAAAAATTGACCGTTCTCTTAGCCCGTTCTGTGAAATGCTAAACGCTTTCTGGGTATTGTGTAGAACTCTGTCTATGACCTCCTTTAGCCAAAAATGATATAGTATGAGAAAGTTATGGGCAAAATACTAAAGTGACATTTTTCACCTTTTTCCCAAAAACATAGATTTTCACTCTTTATTTTTCTCCACACACTCTTCTCACTTCACAAAATAAAATCCCCAACAAAAATTCTCCAAGCAACACTCCTTTTATAACTATCTTTTCTCTTTGTAACTCCTTTTGTAACTTCCATATTCTCACATACCACCTATCAATTGTAACTCCTTCTTTCATATTCTCATATGCCACTTGTCAATTGTAACACCTTCTTTATGTAACTCCTTTATGACACAATATTCTCCTATGCCACTTGTCAATTGTAACTCCCTTTTTATATAACTCCTTTTGTAACTCCTTTATGACACAAGATTCACATATGCCACTTGTCAATTGTAAATCCCTTTTTATATTTTCAACCTAGTCCATATTTTCTACAGTCACTGCTGGTCACATCTTACTTTCAACTATTCAAATATGGAGAAGACATTTCGTCAAACACTTCACGGCCAACTACAGTGCACCTTACTCAAACTCATACTTCGGGACCACGTGACAACTCAAACCAAAAACAAAAGATGATCTATTTGATGCATTGAAGGTGTAACAACACTGAAACTGAAACTTTGGCAACTCTTCAAGGTCAAAACGGCCAACTAAAGGATTTTGCACAAGTGGCACAAATTGACATAAAAGAGACCTGTAACTTTTTTGTAAAAATCATAACTCTCACCTTGTAACTCGGTTTTCTTTGAAATTTTAAACGTAGAATCTTTGAAACACTGACTATGTCCAAACCAAAACTCATTGCCTAACTCCTCATGGTTCATCTGTACCACTTCCACAAAAACTGCTACTGACACACTTTTTCCAAAAAGAGCATTTTTGTGAAAGTCTTGCAACGCTTTTAAAATTCGCCTTGTTTCTCCATTTTTGTTGAAATTTTGAAAATATGTTCTTGAATATAACAACCACATCCAGTTAAAATTTTTCTGCATAAATCCTTACGGTTGGTTCGCAGTGCTTCTGACAAAACCTGCACTTTTTCAGCCTATACAACCACTTGCCAAATCATCCACCAAGATACCAAAAACATCACCGATCAATACAAAAATTGTGCTGACATCTCCAATGCTGTTCTGGACTATTTACTGACATGCTGGCATGTTCCAAACTGATCCATCCTGTCCAACTGTGCTCATGGCGACTTTTGCAACTTTTTGACTATTTTGCTGTTTTGACAACTTTCTAACGATTTTTTCAACTTTTGCAAATTTGCACAAACAACCGATAACAACTTCACTCAAACATCAAAAACATCCTCATAAGCATTTAACATCGTTGTACATACTTTGAATAACCTCTGAACTCCTGTCCACTGCATCAACCGATCTATCTGACTGTGTTGACAACAATGACAATACTATCGTTGCACCTTGCTCAACAATCTCCCCCTTTGGAATTGTTGGCAACACACGTGCAATTTCTTGTAACTCTTCTCCCCATTTGACAACAATACCAAAGGGCTTCTATAAACTCCCCCTGAGTCCATGCACAATATTCTCCGGCAAAAATTATTACACTTAGCAAAAATCACAAAAATGAGCAAAAGGATAAACAAATACACAAATGCTCTCCCTGAGAATGTGGTCCCGATAGCTAGTCAATTCTTGGGAAGTGTGACCACTCCCAATTTATTGCGAAGGTACTCAAAGACTTCCTTGGGCAACTGTTTTGTGAAGATATCCACTACTTGCTCTGTTGTTGGAATAAAATCCAACTTAACCTCACCTTCCGCAACTTTCTCCTTCAAAAAGTGATACCGGATAGCAATATGTTTTGTGCGAGAATGCATAACCGGATTCTTTGAGATGTTAATGGCACTGGTATTATCACACTTAACTGAAATTGGCTCACTGAAGTTAATACCAAGATATTTTAGGGTTTTTTTCATCCATAATACTTGCGTACAACACGTTGTCACTACAATATATTCTGCCTCTACTGTGGATAAGGATACTGACTCTTGTTTCTTACTATGCCACGCGACCAACTTGTATCCAAGATAGAATGCACCTCCACTGGTACTCTTTCTGTCATCTACACATCCCGACCAATCTGCATCCGAATACGCAATAAGGGTGAAGTTCTTACCTTTCGGATACCATAACCCATACTCCATAGTACCCTTGAGGTACCGAAGAATCCTCTTCACTGCTGTCACATGAGTCTCCTTGGGACTAGCCTGAAATCGTGCTACCATGCATACTGCCTATAAAATATCTAGTATGGTAGCCATCAAGTATAGTAAGCTCCCAATCATAGATCTGTACATGGTTTGATCAACATGTGGAGATTTGTCATCCTTGCTCAACTTGCAACCTGTCATCATGGGAGTGCTAACTGGCTTACAATCCTCCATTGTGAACTTTTTTAACATATCTTTCACATATTTAATTTGAGAAATGAATATGCCCTTCTCATTTTGATTAACTTGCAACCCAAGGAAATACGAAAGTTCACCAATCATTGACATTTCAAATTATTTCTACATCTTATTTGCTAAATATTTACATGACTCATCTTTGCTGCTACCAAATATGATATCATCTACGTATACAACAAGAACAATAAGATGGCCATTTTCTGTTTTGACATACAAATTACTATCCACCATACGTTTCTTCAACCCTTGTTGAGTAAGATAGTTGTCTAGCCTTGCATACCATGCTCGGGGTGCCTGTTTTAAGCCATATAATGCTTTCTTCAACTTGCAAACCAAGTTGGGATCATCACCAAGTTGGAAACCATCTGGTTGCTCAATATAAACCTCTTCTTCAAGTTTCCCATTCAAAAATGCTGATTTCACATCCATTTGATAAACTTTGAAATTCTTGTAAACTGCTAAAGCCAAAAACATTATAATTGCCTCTAGTCTAGCCATAGGTGCAAAGGTTTCCTCAAAGTCAATACCTTCAACTTGTGCATAGCCTTTACATACCAATATTGCTTTATTCCTGACTACCTGTCCGTCTTCATTCAATTTGTTTCGAAAGACCCATTTAGTACCGATTATATTTTTATTTGCAGGTCTTGGTACTAACTCCCAAGTTTTGCTTTTCTCGATTTGATCTAATTCTTCATTTATTGCCTTCATCCAACTTTCATATTTGCTTGTGTCAGCAACATTTTTGGGTTCAATGCTAGATAATAGAGAGTAGTTGCTTACTACTCTTCTTCTTGTCTGAACACCAACTGTGGGGTCTCCAATTATTTGCTCTCTAGGATGATATTTCTACCAGCTGCCTGTTTTGAATTTCTTATTTTCTTCCACTTCTGAATCACTGTTTGAATCATCTGAGTCAATTTTTTATATTTTTCGTTTCCTTTTCCTCATCTCCTTCAATAACATCTTCATAAATTGGGTAGTTCTCTTCATAGCTAATTACTCGTTCCCTACCTTCATCAACTTTAACATCGACACTATCCACAATTTTCCTTAGCCTCTTGTTGTAGCATTTGTAAGCTTTGCTTTTTGATGAATAGCCAAGAAAAATACCTTCATCCGCTCTATCTTCAAACTTACCAAGGTTTTCTTTAGTTCTTTTGATGTAACACTTGCTTGCCAAAAACTTTAAAGTATCTTGCTGTTGCATTTTTACCGAACCACAACTCATAAGGAGTTTTGCTTTCATGCGTCCTCAACATGCACCTATTTTGGATGTATACCGTAGTATGGACTGCCTCTTTCCAAAATATGTCTGCTACTTTGTTCTCAGTCAACATAGTCCATGCCATTTCCTGCACTGTCTTGTTCTTTCTTTCTACCACACCATTCTTCTGAGGTGTCCTAGTTGCTGAAAACTGTCTCCTAATACCATATATTTCACAGTACTCTGTAAAATCCTCTGAAATGAACTCTCCTCCTCTATTTGATCTTAAAAATTTAATATTTTTTCCTGTTTGATTCTCAACTTGGTTTTTGAAAACCTTGAACATATCAAAAGCTTCTAATTTATGCTTCAAAAATAGTACCCATGTCATCCTGGAATAGTCATCTATACACAACATAAAATATTTGTCACCATTTATGCTTTGCGTTCTCATGGGTCCACATAAATTAGTATGTACTAGTTCCAAAGGTTTTCTTGTGTAGTACTATTTTGTTTTAAATGAGACTCTAGTTTGCTTCCCATTTTGGCATGAAGCATAAATGCTATTTGATGGTTTGCCAATGGTGGGAATATCTCTCATTGCCTTTTTTGAGCTGATTTTTACTAGATTGTCAAAACTGATATGACCGAGCCTCTTGTGCCACAACCAATTTTCTTCTTTCTGTCCAATCAAGCAAGCTTCTTCTGAAGTCTCTAAGAGAGTGTACAGGTTGCCAGATGTCCTTGATCCAGTTGCTATCAACTTTCCACTATTTGCTTTTCTAACTTCACAACCCTACTTCTTAAAAATCACTTCATGACCTCTATCACAAATTTGACTTACGCTCAACAAGTTATGCTTCAGACCAACCACAAACAAGACTTCTTTTGACTTGATTTTTCCATCATTGATCTTAACTGAACCTTTGCCAACTATCTTAGCTCCATCATTATTTCCAAATTTTACTAAACCACCTTCATATTGCTATAACTTCTCAAATTTCTGTTTGTCACCTGTCATATGACTGGAGCATCCACTATCAAGTATCCATGGTGCAGATTTATTTTGTGCTTTAAATGTTGTTTGTACGATCAAGGATTCCTTTTCTTCCTTAGGTCACTCTTTTTCTTTCCACTCTGGTTTGATTACAGTTTTGGGCTCTTGTTTTGACTTTTCTTTTTCGATAGCTTGTGCATGTTTTTTGAGAAATTTTCTATTTTGTCTCATTCCATTTGGTTGAAATTTTCTTCCTTGAAATTGATTTGACGCAAATGTACTTCGACAATTTCTTGCAATGTGCCCAAAATTATGACAGTTATAACATTCTACTGCATAATCCATCAAAGGTGAAAAAATATTTCTATTGGTAAAATTCCTTGGTCCTACATTATACTTGCAATCTAAAATCTTATGTCCATAACCATTGCATTTAAAATAGTAACCAGAAAAGAGATGATTGAACCTGGGTGATGGTCTTTGCCATGTTGTCG
The DNA here is from genome assembly GCA_028583015.1 of Wollemia nobilis. NCBI lineage: Eukaryota > Viridiplantae > Streptophyta > Pinopsida > Araucariales > Araucariaceae > Wollemia > Wollemia nobilis. The sequence continues at coordinate 1,925,443 of JAQPPZ010016958.1, read as the reverse complement.
TAGGAGCCATAAATTTTCTTATTCTTTGATGTGTGACATTGATGAATCCATCATTGTCAATTCTCCTTTCGTGCCTTGCATTATTGCTTTCTTTTGCATGAGTCATTTTTTCTTGATCAACCTGTTTCTTATCTTCATTATTTATGGATTCTTCAATTATGGCCTTTGATCCATTTTATGATTCTCCTTCGTCAAAACCCAAACCAAATTTGATGCCTATAGTCTTTTGGTTATTTATGATCTTATCCAGCTTCATAGAAATTTCTTCACATTTGTGATAACAACTAATTTTACGATTCATCTCTTCTATCTGCATCCTTAAACCAATAATCTCTTCTTCAAGCTTGCTACAATAATCTATTTTCATGGTCATTTGCACTTCAAGATTTTTAGATATTTTCTTGGATTCTTCTATCTGTACTTTCAAACTGGTTATGATTTCATTTGCATCCTCAAGCTTTCTTGAAATTTTATTATTCTTTTTTCTTTCTATCTTCAATTCATCCAGAGCTGCAATTAGTTCCTCTTCCAAATTTACTTTTGCATCAATTTCTTCTTCATCACATTCCTGTTATTTTTTCGTTTTTTCTTCTTTGAGTGCCATGAAAAGAGCTTCACCTATTTTCTTTTCAGAATACTCACCGGAGCTGTCTTCTAATGAACTGACATTCTTGGAGATGAAACTTTTCTTTTTGAAGTTGCCTTTTCTAAAATTTATTTATTTTCTTCCAGTCACTTCTTTCTTAGTGCAATCCTTCATCACTTTTGTTCTTCTTATTAAGTGGACATTTAGCTGCAAAATGCCCAATGCCTCCACAGTTGAAACATTTAAATGGTAACTTTCCTCTATATTTTCCTTTTCCCCTTTTTTGTTTTTAAACAAAGTTTGCTTCCATTTCATCTGATGTCTCTTCTTCCTCAGATTCTTGTTTTGCTTTCATATTTTTATGGGCTTTAAAAGCAAATTCTCTGTCTGTGGGTTTAGATTTTCCTATTTTCATATCATATGTAGTCAAAGAACCATGCATCTCATCCATACTAAAAGAATTTAGATCTTTAGCTTCTTCTATAGTTGAAACTTTAGAATCAAATCTTTAGGGAACAGATCTTAATACCTTTTTCACGATGACAAAATCTTTGATTTTCTCATCAAGTCCTCTAATCACATTAATGACTTCATTAACTCTCAACATATATGCCTCTATGTTCTCATCATAATTCATATTTAATACTTTGAACTGAGCTCGATGTGTTTGTAACTTGGCCTCCTTGATATTAACATCTCCTTCATGAATGCTCCTCAGTTTGTCCCATATTTCTTTTGCCATTTTACAACTCATAATATTTACCAGTTCACTGTCCACTAATCCGCACATGATAACATTCTTTGCTTTTGAGTCGTTCTCAAACAGTTTCTTATCGACAACATCGGTTGGAGAAGTGGTGGGTATTGTGTATCCACTATCTACTGAATCCCAAATGTCGTATCCCAAAGCACAAAGATATGTCTGCATCCCGAGTCTCCAAAATGCGTAATTAGTTTCGTCAAACAATGGTGCTTTATTTGATGAGAAGCCTTCACCACCTGCCATTGTGTCACTTCCAAGATCACCCTAGCCGATTAAGCTTATTCAGGAACCTCGCTCTGATACCAATTGTCAGTCTCATAATGACACTGAGAAGGGGGGTGAATCAATGTAGCTCTTTAAAACTTAAATCTTCAACTCTTAAATCTGAAATAATGAAAACTTAAAACCAAATAAAGTAAGTATAACAAGAGAACATCATACAACACAAGATGTATCGAGGTTCACCGATTTGGCTACATCCTCAAAATGACTGTTTGGACTCCCATCCAAATCCAGCATTTGCAAAGCACCAACTTTATAATCAATTTACCAGCACCCACTAGAAGGAGCACCAACCGTTGATTTATCTGCACCAACAGAAAGGAGCACCAACCCCTAATTTATATGCACCAATAGAAAGGAGCACCAACCCCTCTACCAAGCACCCACTTGATTTTGATATTGATAATAAAATGACATATATGAATCTTCTCTTCTCACAAAAATTTACCGTTCTCTTAGATCGTTCTATCAAATGCTAAATGCATTCTGGGTATTGTGCAGAACTCTGTCTATGACCTCCTCTAAAAATTTCAACCAAAATTGATATTGTATGAGAAAGTTATGCCCAAAATACTAAAGTGACATTTTTCACCTTTTTCCCAAAAACACGGATTTTCACTCTTTATTTTTCTCCACACACTCTTCTCACTTCACAAAATAAAATCCCCAACAAAAATTCTCCAAGCAACACTCCTTTTTTAACTATATTTTCTCATTGTAACTCCTTTTGTAACTTCCATATGAAGAACACAAGCTTATGCTGAGAGGGGGGGGTGAACATTATAAGACCTCTTTTTACTTTTTCCTTTATACTTCAAAACAGCAAAACAATATACCCAAAGCAATATCAAAGCAATGCACAATATCATCTACAAAGTGACATCAATTTTAATGTGGTTCACCCAGAATGGCTGGGCTACGTCCACAAAACTTTTCTCTAAAAGTTATCTCAAAGTTCTTTGGGAATCCTTCCCAATTACAATGTTTATGAGCCTCGACCCAAAGGAGATACCTTCCCCCAATCAGAATTTATGAGCCTCTGCTCAAAGGAGATACCTTCCCCCAATCAGAATTTATGAGCCTCTGCTCAAAGGAGATACCTTCCCCTCGCTCTGGAAATGATCCCTTAGAAGATCAATTGCCTCTACCTCTTGCCGACACGTGGAACTCCTTTCCATTGAAGACCTCTTGTCCTCAATGCTTAGCCTAAGATACCTCTTCCTTCTATGATGACGTCCACAACGACTCGACAACTCTGTACCAAACATAATCGGTCGGTCTAGTACAAGTCTTCCTCTATCCGTCGGATCTGTCCAACTCTTGAACAAATCAATCCTCTGCATACAAGCCTTCTCAAAGACTTGCCAAATCTGTCCTCAGGTTCTTCTCATAGAACCAATGCACCTCTATCCTCAAGTTCTCTGATAGAACTATCAAACTCAGCTCAATCGCACGTGCTTCTAAGTCTTCCTTCGATCGCAGCGAATACAGAGCACAAACACCTCAAATTGCATTCGAGGAATTTCGAATTAATTAGCCTTCCAACCTTAGGAGTTGGAGAATAAATAGTCTCTTCGAAGACACCTTGACATCGGCAAAAATAAAGACCATTTCGAAATTAATCAAAAGTCTTTTCAAAAAGGGTTTAAAAACCCTTAAATAATTTTAATAAATTAAGAATAAAAAAAGGTTTAAAAACCTTTAAGTATTTTTAATAAAATAAAAATAATTTCTCCCTTAATTAATTAAATAATTAATTAATTAAAACCATTTAACTTGGTTTTAATAAAAACCCTATCCAACTTGGTTTTAATAAAAACCGGTTTGGTTTTAATGAAAAACCCTTGCCAATGGAATCTCTCTGGATTCTCTTAAAAAGATTCTCTTGGAATCTTCCACCTTTGAAGCCAACACATCCTCTTAACATTAATGCCATTTCCTTTTGACATCAATGGCAACTCATACACAAGAAGCTAGGATCTCAAACCCAAAATTGTCAACAATCTCCCCCTTTGTCATTGATGGCAAACCATGCTTCTCAACAACACAGAAACTCAACATAAACAACTCCCCTTGTCTTGAGGCTCTCCCCCTTACTAAAATCTCTCCCCCTTTGTCATCAATGGAAAAGGGTCACCTTTGGGGCTCGGGACTAAGAATGAGCCTCTTAGCTTAGTCCCTCCCCCACCTCCTGATGAGGTTATTAATTCTTGGGTGGGAGTAAAACTCCCATTAGGCACTGATCATCATCAGCGTCTATAAATTCCTTGCTAGGCCTTCTCTTGAACTCTTTGTCCATATTCCTGTTCCTGTCACTATTCTTGTTCTTGTTCTCATCCCTGTTCTTGTCCATGCATTGATCCTTGGACCTGATCATGCCATTGTTCCTGTTCTTGTATTCTGGAATTTCAGCTCTACACTGTCTGATTTTGTGACCTTCATTATTGCACTTGAAACACTTGACGATGTTGTTTCTCTAAGGTAAACCTGATCTTTGAATCCACCGAGTTCGACCAAACCGGTTCCGACCAAACCTATTCGACCAAACCTGTTGCGGCCAAACTCGTTCTCGTTATTTGCCTTGCAATAAATTGCCTTGTGCCCAAACTGTTGACAAGAGTAGCAATACCCTTGAAAGTAACTAGCACTTTTGAAACTGTCATTTACCTCCTTCACTTGAGCCATGCAATGTGAAGCCATGTGACCAAACTTGTGACAAGCAAAACATTTGCCTTGAAACTTTCCTTTAATTGACCTCTTAGGTTCTGAAAACTTCTTCTTCTCATTCTAAATTTTGTTTTCTATTTCTGTGCATCTATCATTCAAGGACTTCTTTTCCGAAATACTTTCCTTATCAGAACTCTCTTCCTTTTGGAGTCTCTTACTAGACTGTCCAACTTGTTCCTTGTGTGGCTTAACAAAACCAAGGCCTGTTTTAACTGTTGTCTTTCTTTGACCTTTGATGAGTGACTTAACCTTTTTGGAGCTATCTTGGAACCTGTAAATCTTATCCTTGTACTCTTTAGTTTCCTCTTTCAAAGAAGCCATTTTCTGTTCTAACTCACTATACTCAAGAACCTTAGACTCTAACTCATCCTTGAGTTCTTGTGTCTTAGCTATAGAGAAGTCAAGACTTTCTATAAGATCATCTCTCTCCATACAACATTCATCTAAATTATCCTTGAGTCTAGCATTCTTCTTTCTTTCCTTTTTCAAAGCACTAAGAGCACTAATAAGTTCACCTTCAAGATCTACTTCACCTTCCTCTATATCTTCCTCTATTTGTTTGCTTTTTGAATCATCAAGGCCTTTTTTAGATTTCTTATCACTAGAGGTGCTACCCTTTTCAAAAACCATACATGCATCTTCCTTATAGTTTTTTGAAGCATCCTCATACATACTAGAAACAAAATTATTATTTGTGCAATCATCCTCAAGGTGACCAAAATTTTCACGTCTAACACATTTCATGATAATGAATCTATGTTTTGGTTCTTCCTATTTTTTTGATATGAACAACATCTCATTTTCATTATCACTTGAAGAACTTTCACTATCACTACTAGAACACTTACTTGCTTTGTCTAGGTAGAAACTCTTCTTGTGCTTGTGAGAATACCTCTTTCCTTGATTCTTGTGCTCATCTTTGTTTTTCCTGTGATGCTTGTGCTTTTCAAAATCCTTGCTCTTAGAATCCTATTTATCTTCATCACTTTCATTCTTGGAAACAGTACAGTCAGTAGCATAATGACCAAAATTTCCACAATTGAAACATCTTACATTTTTCATACTTTTGTGCTTTCTAGAGAACTTGCCTTTGTTGCTGTAATATGCCTCTTCATCACTAGAAGACTCATCACTATATTGAAGCTGTTTACCTTGGATTTCTTGGTAGCCTTGAAAGATGCCTCTTTCTTGACATCAACCTTCACTTGAGTTCTCAACTCAAATGCACTATGGAGCTCATCCTTTTTCAACTTATCCAGATCTTTAGCTTCCTCAATAGCAGAAATCTTTTCACTAAATCTATTAGGAAGAGATCATAAAATCTTATCACAAACATCATTTTCAGCAAGCTCAAGACCTAAATCCTTCATGGAGTTAACAACCTCATCCATACGAAGCATGTAGTCACTAATATTTTCATCATCATTCATATTGAGTTGTTCAAACATACCTTTGAAGTGTCTCAACTTGGCATTTATGACATTTGTATCACCTGTATGAACCACCTTCAACTGTTTCCACATTTCACTAGTTGTCTTGCAGTGAATCACTTTGGTGAGATCTCCTTTATGTAAGCCTTTCAGGATTGCATTCATTGCTTTTGAATTGTTGTGATGTAGGAGCCTTTCTTCTTTAGTATTAGGACCATGTTCAGGAATAGTGTACTCATCTTCAATCACTTCCTAAACTTCATTCCCAAGTGCCATTAGATGAACCTTCATCCTTGCACTCCAAAGACCAAAATCTGACCCATCAAGAATAGGTCTTGCATTGCCACTTGAATGATCCATTGTGTTCTTTACTAGCTTTTCCTTCAAGTCGTTAAACTTTTCGAAGGCACCTACTCGATACCAATTGAAGAACACAAGCTTATACTGAGGGGGGGTGAACAGTATAAGACCTCTTTTTACTTTTTCCTTTATACTTCAAAACAGTAAAACAATATACCCAAAGCAATATCAAAGCAATGCACAATATCATCTACAAAGTGACACCAATTTTAACGTGGTTCACCCAAAATGGCTGGGCTATGTCCACAAAAATTTTCTCTAAAAGCTATCTCAAAGTTCTTTGAGAATCCTTCCCAATTACAATGTTTATGAGCCTCGGCCCAAAGGAGATACCTTCCCCCAATCAAAATTTATGAGCCTCTACTCAAAGGAGATACCTTCCCCCAATCAGAATTTATGAGCCTCTGCTCAAAGGAGATACCTTCCCCTCTGCTCTGGAAATGATCCCTTAGAAGATCAACTGCCTCTACCTCTTGCCAGCATGTGGAACTCATTTCCATCGAAGACCTCATGTCCTCAATACTTAGCCTAAGAGACCTCTGCCTTCTATGATCATGTCCATAGTAGCTCAGCAACCTGTACCAAATACAGTCATTCGGTCTAGTACAAGTATTCCTCTGTCTGTCAAATCCGTCCAACTCTTGAACAAATCAATCCTCTACATACAAGCCTTCTCAAAGACTTGCCAAATTTGTCCTCAGGTTCTTCTCATAGAACCAATGCACCTCTGTCCTCAAGTTATCTGATAGAACTATCAAACTCAGCTCATAAGTCCTCTGCTAGGACCTATCCAAATCTTCTCACAAGTCCCCACCGAAACCTATCCAAAAACTGCTCACAAGTCCCCACTGGAACCTGTCCAAAAACTACTCACAAGTCCCCACTGGAACCTATCCAAAAACTGCTCACAAGTCCCCACTGGAACCTGTCCAAAAACTCAACAAGCTCACAAAGAAAAAATTTCTTAGTAGGAAATCACAAAGTGAATTGTTAGAGACCCAATGTGATTTTTCAAACTCATAGAAGCATAAAGAGAATTGTTAGAGACTCAATATGTTCTATACTCAAATCCCAATCTCAAAACTCAACTCAAATCAACTCAGCTCAATCTCAATCTCAAATCTGAAAACTCAACTCAATATCTGAAATGGATAGGATAGAATGTTTTCTTTCAAGAACATGAAACCCCAACAATTGCCAACTATGCAAAGAATCATATAACAATGATACTCATGTTATTTTCACCATCAATTAGGGTTTCAACAACAATGCTCATCAAACAAGGTTTAGTCTACCAACACCATTCAACTCAACATCAAACTTGAAGCATTCAACCAATCATCACAAGAAAAGGAAACAAGTAGAAATCCTTTTCCCTCCAAAGATATTTGAACAAAACAACCACCAACACAATATCACCAAATGAAAAGAATAACTTGCTCAAATCAACTCAATGGAGTAAGCCCAATATCATGAATCAAGTAAAGCAATAACTTGATCAAACAACCTCTATGGAAGCAACTCAACCATCAAACTCAAAACAGCCAACCAAGGGTTCCACCAACTCAATGCAAGTAGCTAGACTCACAAATATAAACCCTAGTGCACAAAGCTTCCACTATCTCAAACCAAAAATTATGCATTCACCAAAAACTCTCCTTAAGGATAACAATGCATAAGTAGTCTTCAACAAACCAGAAAATAGGATTTACACCTAGCCAAAGGATACCTAGTAGAATACCTTTTCACTCCAACCTTATTTCAGAAAACATACACCAATCATACTCATAAGAAGAATGTGCCCATACCTTATTGGAGTAGAAGATAATTGAACCTTCAATCTGTCACCACACACAACTCTCAAACTTCCAACCAAGTTAGGGTTAGAATAAAAAGAAATGAGCAATAATATAAACTTCCTTTATTACACCTTTTAGCTCCACTTCTTTAAAAAAAACCACCATAACATGCCAATAAATCAACAATCACAGACTCACACCTTATACCTCCATTTTTAATTTTAGCATAGCAAAGAATAATCTTAAACATACATCCAAAGAAATATGCCCTTATTTCTCCTAAGATTTTATTCAATGCTAATCACAAAAGCCAAAACTCATAAAATTTAATCACACCTTATAAATCGCTGTCCAAGAAACTACGAATTTCGCGGCATAAAGACGTTTTAATAAAAACGTGTGTTACTCTAGCAAAGCACCCCCGCGAGAATCAAAATTACGACCTTTGCCAATGCAGTGCCCAATAGCAGCCTTCGCTGCCACTAGCCCATGCGGGCTACGAAGTTCACAAGTGAACTTCCCTCCACTTCACCCTCGAAAAAAAACTCCCGAAGACTTTTCAACCGCATGTGCTTCTAAGTCTTCCTTCGATCGCAACGAATACAGAGCACAAACACCGCAAATTGCATTCGGGGAATTTCGAATTAATTAGCCTTCCAACCTTAGGAGTTGGAGAATAAATAGTCTCTTCGAAGACACCTTGACATCGACGGAAATAAAGACCATTTCGAAATTAATCAAAAGTATTTTCAAAAAGGGTTTAAAAACCCTTAAATAATTTTAATAAATTAAGAATAAAAAAAGGTTTAAAAACCTTTAAGTATTTTTAATAAATTAAAAATAATTTCTCCCTTAATTAATTAAATAATTAATTAATTAAAACCATTTAACTTGGTTTTAATAAAAACCCTATCCAACTTGGTTTTAATAAAAACCGGTTTGGTTTTAATGAAAAACCCTTGCCAATGGAATCTATCCGGATTCTCTTAAAAAGATTCTCTTGGAATCTTCCACCTTTGAAGCCAACACATCCTCTTAACATTAATACCATTTCCTTTTGACATCAATGACAACTCATAGACAAGAAGCTAGGATCTCAAACCCAAAATTGCCAACACCATGTTCTCACATACTAACTCCTTTCATATTCTCATATGCCACTTGTCAATTGTAACACCTTCTTTATGTAACTCCTTTATGACATAATATTCTCCTATGCCACTTGTCAATTGTAACTCCCTTTTTATATAACTCCTTTTGTAACTCCTTTATGACACAAGATTCACATATGCCACTTGTCAATTGTAAATCCATTTTTATATTTTCAACCTAGTCCATATTTTCTACAGTCATTGCTGGTCACATCTTACTTTCAACTGTTCAAATATGGAGAAGACATTTCGTCAAACACTTCACGGCCAACTACAGTGCACCTTACTCAAACTCATACTTCGGGACTACGTGACAACTCAAAACAAAAATAAAAGATGATTTATTTGATGCCTTGAAGGTGTAACAACACTGAAACTAAAACTCTGGTGACTCTTCAAGGTCGAAATGGCCAACTAAAGGATTTTGCACAAGTGGCACAAATTGACATAAAAGAGACCTGTAACGTTTTTGCAAAAATCATAACTCTCACCTCGTAACTCGGTTTTATCTAAAATTTGAAATGTAGAATATTTGCAACACTAAATATGTCCAAACCAAAACTCACTACCTAACTCCTTACGGTTCACCTGTACCACTTCCACAAAAACTGCTACTAACACACTTTTTCCAAAAAGAGCATTTTTCTGACAATATTGTAATGCTTGTAAAATTCGCCTCGTTTTTCCATTTTCATTGAAATTTGGAACATATGTTCTTGAAGATAATGACCACCTTCAGTTAAAAATTTGCTACATAAATCGTTACAGTTTGTTCGCAGTGCTTCTGACAAAACCTACACTTTTTTAGCCTGTACAACCACTTGCCAAATCATCCGCCAAGATACCGGAAACATCACCGATCAATCCGAACACTATGCTGAAATCTCCAATGCTGTTATGGAATATTTTTTGACATGCTAGCGTGTTACAAACTGATCCATCCTATCCAACTGTGCCCGTGGTGAATTTTGCAACTTTTTGACTATTTTGCTGCTTTGACAACTTTCTGACGATTTTTTCAACTTTTGCAAATTTGCACAAACAACCTGTAACAAATTCACCCAAACATAAAAAACATCCTCATAAGCATTTAACATCGCTGTACATACTATGAATAGCCTCTAAACTCCTATCCACTGCATCAACCGATCTATCTGACTGTGTTGACAACAATGACAATACTGTCGCTGCACCTTGCTCAACATTACTCATTTTCTTTGTTGGAACAATCCTAGTAAGATCTTCTGTTATAGTTTCACAAATATAATCACTCAACATTTCTCCTTGTGGCTTTTGAAATAAGGGAGTGATTCTAGTCGTGTGAGACTCCATGGTGACTGGGTTGAAGGTAACCTTCTTGATTGATCAAGCCAAAGCCAGGGCATCCTTTCACCTCTTACTTTTCAACCATTATGAAGAACTCAGGTGCATCCGATTAGTTTTCTCCACGTCGGGTTGTTTCAACGCCACCTGAATGTCGGGCAATGCTTGTATTTCCCAAAATGGAGTAAATTGAATAAAAAATTATGAGAAGGTAGGCTCAAAAGAAGCAGTTGTGACAGTTAGAAGTGGAGGGACTGAAACGATAGAATGGATGGAGGAATCATGTTTAACTATAGTTACGCTCACTCTGGTAGGATCTTGTGTACTTACAACCTCAACAAAAGTAGTGGTGGCAATGGAAGGGGAAGGGTGCAAAAATAGATTTGACCCTGATGCATATGAACTAAAAGAAAGGGAGGCCAAAGAAAAGGAAGGTAAGAAGGAACAGTAGTGACTTCAGGAAGAGAAGAATAAGGAAGCAAAATAGATACATAGGGTATACCGAAGGGTGGAGAAACGAAGACAAAAACTAATGGGAGTGAATCAGACGTCACTACATACTTCGAATAAGAAGAAGGGGGAATAGAAGATGTACCTTCAAACACAGGCATCATGTGACATGGTGATGGGAGCGGTTGTGAATTGACTTCTTCTTATTGCTCTTCCTTTCTCTTCTCAATATTCACATTCTCCTTGACGTCCATGACTTCCTCTTGAAATTCCTTTGACTGATGGTCCTCCCCTTGTCCTTGAACCATTGGAAATAGTTGCGCAACCATAGTCAGAACCTTCGTTGCTAGCGAAGAATCAAAAATTGCCACCGAAACAACATGAACTGTAGAAACTACAGTGACTAAAAATTTTGTAGTAGAAGAAGAAATGACTTCAATCCTTGGTCTCTTCATCATTTTAGGAAATGGGGGTACATTTCAAATATTCTACTTCTCCGATGCAGGTGCCTCCTCTATCTTCTGCTTTATACGCTGCGACCTTCTCCTGAAAATGTACTGTTGTTCTTCCTCCTCCAAAATATCTTCTTCAACTGAAGGTTGTTCACCTTTGTCCCTGATTTTGCCACTATCAGAATGTTGGAAACTTCGAGCCAAAATTTTGGTGAAAGCAACAGGCTGTTAAGAGTCAACAAACTCATCATAAATATTTGAAAATGTCTCATCCAACTTCAACCCATAGGGAGTTGTGGTCTTTCCTCGATGAACACGCATTATCGACCAATTTGTAATTTTTCCTTTAGTCCACTTGGGCTGGATTTATTTTACCTGACTAAATAATCTGGGAGGTGAAATCTAATTTTTATATTTTATCGAATTATATTTAGCCTCCTGCTTGTAGTAGTCATGCTAGGGAGGGAGAGCTGTCATATCCTCAATGTGTCAATTCATGTCAGGCCCATCAAAAAATGTACTAACCTTGGAATGAATGTACCTTGATGCTTGATGGAGATATCATTAAATACATTTGATGAGGACTTCTCCTTGATATTGGATATTTCTCCTTGCCCTTGATGATATTGTCGTCTAATCCCTTCCTGATTAAGGATACCCATCCAAAAGGCATTGAGGTCAGGTGTATTCTAAGAGGAATAAAAACCTAGATATGAAAGGAGTTTATTTTTCCTTTGATTATATAATAAGAAATAGTGACTGCACTTCAATTTTCCTCTCTTAGTGATCTTAAGTAATTTTGGATAGATTTGTAAAGGATTGTAGAAGAATTTTGATTCAAAAGAAGAGGATGTTAGTAGAAGAAGAGGAAGACTTGATAAAAAATATTCACCAAATGTGAATCTTCTATTTACTCTTAATCAAATTTAGAATTGGATTTTCTCTTGAAATGGACAAAGAGATGCCCTATTTATAGGGATTAACTATCCAAGTTTATCCCAAGAAAATTGGTTGACATCAGGTGCTCTCATTGGTCACAAGTGGAATAATGACAATTGTCTTCGGAGTGAGATGGATGGTTGCTTATAAGTTGAATATAAAGTCAATTTTATGTTTTGTTGTGTCATGGACAAGGGCACCACCCTATTAGATATCAATACTTTAGTTGATTGGATCAAGATCTTATCAATGCTTTAGGCTTTCTAAAGTGTTTTGTATGATCCTATGATGACATGTTAAAGAGATTTGTGTCCTAGGATCCTAGTCATGGATAAGAATTCATATAGACCATCTAAAGCTTATGAAACTCAAGACCTTACTTTTCCCACTCGATATCATTCCTACCATTGTACCAATCTCCACTAGTCAAGGATAGTGGTAAGATCATTTACCTTTTATTATCCTAATGATAAAATTGCATGTGAAAGTAAGTTTTTCCTTTTCTCTAGTATACATCTTACCCCAAAAAAGTGTCTTTTACCATAAAGTGAAATGAGAATATATTGCTTTAGAAAGAAGGATATATGTGCCGCTACAAATTGGAAATAATAAATATGATCTAATGGAAATGGGGCATGAAGACCACCATGATCAAAGCATTTTCAATGAAGGCATGTAAAATAAATCATGTAAGTGAAAGCACAAAAACTAAAATGATGATGTTAGTCCAAAAAGTTATAAGTTAAAGATTCATGTAAGTCAATAACATATCAATAATCAATGCTTTATTTAAATGCATAATATTTAATTATTTTAAAAAATTTGCAAGTCAATGAAGGAATGTAAGAGTGGTGTCTAAGAGAAAACAAATCACTTGAAGGAGACATTCATTACTCAAGGGTGGATTCAGTGGGTAAATAAAGTGATAAAGCATTTATATACTTATCAAATCTAAGGTTTTAAGCTTTGAAGGTACCTACACCATATACACGAATAACACTCTATAGCAAGGTCTTGTATGTCCACAATTATCTCTTGTATATTGCCACAAGAATTAAGAGTTATGGTGAATGTAGCAATTGACAATTAGATTAGGTGTTCTATAATATTGTTGTTGCTTCCTTTTGATAGTTGATATTTAAACAAAGATACTACATGATGATAAAACTTTTCTAGTGTTGGTCATACTATATATTACTTTGAATTTGAAAGAATTATAAAGTTTATGATATGTGTGAATGATAGTATCCTTTCCCAAGATGTAGTGTCTACACCAATCATATACTTGAGTAATATAATGGTTACCTTAAAGGTGATGAGAAGACATTATTATATAGAGATAACTTTTTCTATTTGGAATTGAAGTCATTGTTGGGTATGTACAATGAATCAAATAATGATGGCAAAAAATTTCTTTTATTATTTTTTTATCATTATACATTAAAACGTTTTTTTTATTAATAACCTTGCAATACTATTTGCAATAAATTAGGAAAACCTTATTAGTTGCACCACCTTTAGAATTATATAGTGTTGGTTATTGAATATTATGATGCTTCAAGATCTACAATCATAGGCCTTATGATGCTTCTACCTATAGAAATTAATAAGGATTTCATACACATTGAATGAAATGACATTATAGCAGTTCATCCTGCAAAGATTAATTATGAAGGATATTCAATATTATTTTGTGACATGGATGGATTTTTTTGTTAAATCCATCTCATATTATATGGTTGAGTATGTGGAATCTTGAACAACTTCATTCTTATGTTGCAATATGTAATTTGCACTTTTTGACCAAGGCCAATAGTGATGATGTAATAGTATAGGTGTTATTGATGTTTATTTTTTCTAGAGAACAAGGGGTTGTACTCAGTTCCCCCACCCTTTAAAAATCACAACTCTCACCTTTAGGGCTTGAGAGTTTATAAATAGATTCAATTATCATCCTAATTGAGTTGCTATAACTAGATACCTATCATTTTTCATAAAATATCTGAATTCTTGATTTTTATTTTTTTGATCTTTAGTTTTATGTGTGAATATAAATATTCTAAAATTCAGCATCCTTCTTCTTGATATTTTCCTACAATAGACTTCACAATACCATAATTCCACCTCTACTATCTATGTATTGCATCTTAGTAGAGTAATATTTCTAAAACATTGCACTATCATAGTCTGCTTTACTAGATCTGGATTGCTAGTTTCCTTCTTGAAGCATAAGTGCAACCATAAAAATTGTAATAAATAGTTTATATGAAAACACATTAATTTTATAAAATAAAGTAAATATTACCAATGGAAAAAAATTAAAGTAAATCTTAATCATTATTTGATTCAAGTAGTCAACATTTTCTTGTCAACTTTAGCTAAACTTACTACTTCCTCTAACCATGAAAAAGAAAATTTAAATTCATAATCCTTAATTAAAACCCCTCTATTGGCTATACTATCTGCACATTTGTTTCCTTCTATTAACGTATGTGTAAACCTAATTTCTTCAAACTCTATAGCAATGTCTTGGATTTCCACAATTATTTCTTGTATATTCCATGGAGCCTTTGCTTTCCTCAAAATTACATTTATTACTATTAATGAATCACCTTCCATATAAACTTTGTTCAAATTTATTTATTTGTATATTTCGAACCCTTCGAAATCTGCCCAAGCTTTAGCTTAATTATCTTAAATCCACTATTAAAAGTGTAATGAGATAAAATTCATTCTCTATTATTTTTATGTTGACTTTTTAATCCTTTCTACCACAAAAATATCATAGGTGCCTTAATAAATAAGCCACGATTAAAGGTCAAAATAATAATTGATGACTTTTTAAGCCTTAATACTTCCAATAAAAGCTATAGGTTAAATATCACAATATTGAATATAATTTAGCCACGATATAATAATATCATAATAATAATGAAAGTGGATAATATGAGCAAATTAATATGTATATCAAGGCTAATAATATATCAAATAAAATTCGTTAATAAACAACAATATGAATGTAAATAGCCTGAATCATACATATACAAAGCATGTAGCACAACTTACAATATTAATTTCTCAAAATGTATGCAATCTTTATTACTCCACTTTCTTTTACAAATATGATAAGAACTTGCTCTTTTCTTTGTAATTTAATTAATAACTTCTTGGTTGATATCTCCTTTATTTGATAACTCATTCTCTATGGAGTACTATATAGCCATAGTAGAATGACTCTTTGGATACTTGACTATTACTTTCCATATGTCAAGTCTCATGACTCTTGGCTTCTCTACTTGACACTTGCATACTTGATGAACACATGAATCTATATTGTATGCACACCTAGACATGACTCTTGACCTTCACTTTGCACACTCTAATCTAAGACACTTGTGCACATATTTACATTACATATTTACACTCTTACATATAAGACACTTGTGCACATAGACTCAAATTACATTTGCACACACACTTACATGACACTTGTGCATTTCTTGCACATACACACTTACATGAAAGGGGAAATAATACTCACACTCTAAAATATGAAACCCTAATCTAATATTTACAAGTTGTACCATGAAGATACCATGGGGTACATTAGCATGTACCAAATAATGTAATTTTCTCAAACAAAAAAAAGAGTAGAATTATATATGTGCAATCTAATATGTATATTAAGGATAATATAATAATGTAAATAACATTCAGGAATAATATTAAATATGAATGTAAATGATCAAAATCATTCAGGCACCATGCATAAAGAAAACTTACAATGTTAATTGCTCAAAATATATATACAATCTTTAGTCTATATCTTCATTTTACAATCAGATGATCGGATTCATATTACATGGAGCATTGTCTCCATAATATAGCCATAGTAATGTGACTATTCAAGTACTTGACTATTTCTCTCCATATGACAAGTCCCATGACCTTTGGCTTATCATCTTGCTACTTGTATACTAGACTCTTCACTTTCTTTTTACATGCACACTTGACTCTATGACACTTGCACACTTATACATGCACTCCTAATCTAAGACACTTGTGCACATCTTCACTTTATATATTTGTACATTTAAATACATGAAACTTGTGCACATTCTCTCAATACATACTTGCACTCTAACTTACATGAAACTTGTGCATTTTCTGCATATTGTACTCTTACATGACACTTGTGCATTTCTTGCTTATGGAAACTTACATGAAAGGGAAAATATAAATCACACATCTAAACTATAGACTCAACCCTAATCTATTACATATTTACATTTGTACCATGAAGGTACCATGGGGGTACATTAGCATGTACCAAATAATGTAACATTCCTCAACATTCTATTTATTTATCCTCCTATTGTTTATGGATTTCCTTTAGAATCTCCATCAAAATTCAATTTGACCAAATTCTCATTTGGTGGTTTCCACTTTATATTCTTTGTATTATTTTTGAAGAACACAAGCTTATACTGATGGGGGGGGGGGGTGAACAGTATAAGCTCAACTTTTACTTTTCTTTCTCAAATAATATTATCCAATATATCAATGGAAATATCAACTACGGTAATCAAAGCAATGCAAAAATCATCACACATAATAGAGACACAAATTTAACATGGTTCACCTAATATGGGCTACATAAATAAAATATTTCACTAAAATTTTTGTAACAAATCTCATGGGAATCCTTCCCTATTACAATGTTTATGGACCTCTGTCCAAATGAGACATCAATACCCTAATCAAGTTTGTGGACACCAATCCATATGAGAACTCTTTCCCCTTTGCTGGTTTATGGATCTCTATCCATAGGATAACTCATTCTCCTCTACTCTGGTTGGTGATCTTCTAGAAGACTACTGCCTCCATTGCACAGGCTTGTGGATCTCTCTCCACAGAAGACCTTTAGACTCACTCAGAAGACCTTTTTCCTCACTTCCATGGCTAATGGATCTCTATCTATTGGAGACTATTATCCTCTGCTTTATCACCTCCAAATCTTGCTCAAAGCTCTGCTCAATATCTATCTCAAATTTTTACTAGATACTGTTCTCGATCTAGCACAAATCTGCTCACAAGTTTGTCTTTGGTCTGGCACAAATCTACCCTTAAATCTACACCAAATTCTATCCTCAAATATGTCCTCAAGCATTAACACAAAGCTTGATCCAATCACAAATCAAATCTTCTTAGATCTATCTCAAACCTTACCACAAAGCTTGAACAAATCAATCAATCAATTCTACTCTCAAGTCTTCTCAAATACTTGCCTCAAATCTATCCACAAGTCCTCTCAAGAACTTGCTCAATCTGATCTCAAGTCTTCACTAAGACTTACCTCAAATATATCCACAAGTCCTCTCAAGAACTTGTTCAATCTGCTCTCAAGTCTTCACTAAGACTTACCTCAAATCTGTCCACAAGTCATCTCAAGAACTTGCTCAATCTTCTCTCAAGTATTCACTACGACTTACCTTAAATCTATCCAAGTATTCACTAAGACTTACCTCAAATCTGCTTAACAAGTCCTCCTTATAACTTGTTCAATCTTCTCAACAAGTCTTCACCAAGAGTTACCTCAAATCTTCTTGTAAGCTTTCACAAAATCTCACACCAATATGTCCTTAAGCTTTCACAAAAGCTCACACCAATATGTCCTTAAGCTTTCACAAAAGCTTACTCAATTCTATCCTTAAATCCTCTCTAGGACTTACTCAAATCTGCTCATAAGATTTCACAAAAGCTTGCTCAAACAACTATAAAACGTGTATACAAAACTCAACTTAATCTCATTCAGAAAACCTCTTCAACACATAAACAAGTTTCACTCAGAATCTTGTTTAACCACAAAAATATACAGAGAATGATCAAAGACTCAATATGTTTATCACTCACAATACACTCAATCACTTTCAAAACTCTTTGTTGAGTCAATTCAAAAATAAAGTATAATTTATTTTTGTTGGTCAAGTATTTGTCTAATCAACAAAACTATGTTTGTGTGCCCTAGACATGGCCAACATTGAATGACCGAAGGAAAGGAATATCCTCCGTGCCAATATCCAGAGAGAGCTGGCTCCCAAGCTAAATCCTACATGGGTTAAAGACTAGAGTTGCAGGAAAGAAATTAGAAACTACAGAAAGAGATGGGAAATATAGCCATAGGCCAAAGGTGTAGGATTTGGGGCAGACTAACAATAGGAAATTTAACCAAACATGGAATAGCATGTAAAAAAATAAAAGCAATAAAATTTACTCATAAACTTGCTGAAACAACCTCCAGAATAACACTCTAGTACTCACTCCCTCATTAGTAACATTTAAATTCACATGCAAAATTTGAATTTAACAACAAATAAGGAAAATGAATGTAAAATAGAAATGCACAAATAGAGAAGGAAATTGCACACAAGATCACTTGCAAATTTAGAAGCCCTGTGTCTTATATTGATGCAAAGAACTTGGAGAGTTTTCTCACAAAATGTCTAACCTTTTTTTTACAATGAATATTGAGTAGTATTTATAGAGGATTTAACTTCTTTCATTAAATTCACATGACGAAAAATTGATCAAAGATCAGGAACCATGGTGAGGAAATTCCTCCTTGGAAATATGGAAAATACATTCTTCTTAAAAAAATGATTCATATTTTGAGGAAATTCCTTCATGAAATATGCATTTTTGGATTTGGTGCACATAAAATTATAGGGCTTGGCTTTTTGACTGGGGATGTTTGCCATCTTGAAAACGCACTTCATCTTCGAAAATCATGAAAATCATCCTGCATTTTTAATACAAATTTCTTCTATACTTGGGATTCATGATTTGAGTTACTCCTTACCTCCATTATTTAATATTTTTTACGAGCTACTCTGGGCACATTAAAAATTTGGACGTTCTTTGACTATGGCGACAACAATTCATTTTATTCTCGATGAAAATATTTTAATAGCCACGCTGCTTGCTTTTTGAAATTGCATTTTCCCCCGAAAGGGGCGATAAAGACAATCACCTCCCCTTTGGGGTGAACGTGATGTTGACTATTCAACGTCACTTCAACCTTTCAACGCATTCGTCTAACTTTGCATTCACGTACATTTTCCAATGTGTTCGTGCCACTTCATTTTTGAGAGGATGTTCACCCATGGGATAGGCGAATGGGGCGTTCACCCGTCAACCCAAGTGAACATGATGTTGACCATTATCATCATGCACGCTGCTGACTTTTACCCTCGTTGTGCTTTTAATAACGTTCACCTCAAAGTGGGGCGAACGAATATTTCACCCCAACCTTGGGGCAAACACTCTCCTTCGCCAAAATTGTTTTTCTATATGGAGGGCGGTCGCACGCTACTTAGAAGTTAAAATATGTTCACCCCTAAATGGTCACCCCAACTTTGGGGTGAACACAATTCTCCAAGGTTCATCTTTGGGTGCTTCGATATTTCTCAATGTTTCACCACTTTAATGTTTCTTTCTTTTTCCCTTTTTCAATGCAAAGGGTTGTTTGCTTCAAAGTGAACACATCCCCATTCTACAGTAAATTTTCCATTTACATGCCATTTCTAAGTAAATTTTTGAATTACGTGAACTAGAAATTCCATTACAGTTTTTCAACTTCTCCCTTTAAACATTCATTAATTCCAAGCCAAAAGAGTATATATAAAAGAAAAAATAAAACAAATGCAATATGAATTCGGCTGAAATATTATATTCAAATTAACATATTTTCCGTATTACAATAAAAATTCTTCTATCAAATAAGATCAAAATCCCAATTTGGCAAAGTGTAAAACTGTAAAGATTTATGGTGACTTATGGGGTATGCAAATTGCATGGATGCAAGTGATCCCAGAACTTTATCCATTAGGCTACTATGGAGTCCTTTTTCTAGCTACCTTGGTTGGCACTTTCGATATGGATACCTTTCGATGCACCTCTTCTTTTGCCTTCTCCTTGGATTCAGCTTTGGTCGTAATCTTGAGTACCTTGATGCGCTTTGCTTCCTCTACCGCTTTCTTTGCCATCGCATGCTTCATTACTGCTCTTTCTACCCGCTCTTTGAGATTTTCAGAGGTAACCTCATAAACTATGACTGCATCCTCCCATTATTGAGTGGTGAATAAGTAGGGAGTACTCAATGACTCGTAAATGAATTAGAGATTCTAGACATCTTCCAGACTGAGGCACTTCGCTCGGTGAGCTAGCTCAAATAATGAAAGATCCAAGCGGGTATATTTTTGCATAAGAGACAATACTTGTGCTTTCGTGATGGGCTCCTCCCATGCGTTAATCTTCAAGGTATCCTCTATAAACTTCCTCCAGCCATAGTCAACTATTTCTTTGGTAGAGGTTACCTCATTCATCAGTGAAATTCGGTAATTCCAAACCAACAAAAGTGTCAAAATGCATCATGGAACTAGTATGCTCTCACTTGATGGTATTAAGGATTTGTTGGCCTTATATCAGAAGGTCCATTCTCTAAAAATAACTGCGTAGCGTGACTTTTGCAGTAGATAAAGCATGATTCATTTAGCTTAGGGAGTGAATATGAATGCTGGAATTAGCTAGAGCTTGAATTTTTACTGCCATTTCCATATATGGATCTAACATTTCCTCCATGTTATCAATTAATTGGTGCCCCATATGAATCTGTATGCTAGCCATCCATAAATAGTGCAATACTTGAACTACTTGTTCAGCCAGTTTATCATAGTTTTGGTCTGAACGAAGGCGTACCTCCTTAATACTTTATGGAGAAAAACCTACAGCCTGTGCGACCTTTTTTGCTAGCTGATTCTTGATGGATTCTAGATGTGTCTAGAGCGAGTGCATATCTATTCTAGCTGCATATCTTTCCTTCAAATGTACTCCTACCTGTTAGTGCAAGTGTTCATTTTCTATGGCGGTCTTCTCCTCTTGCGCTCTGCTTTTTGCTAAGGTAGTTTTGAGTTTGATGATTTTAATTTCATTCTCAAAATACTTCTTGTATTATTCACCATGTTAATATACCAAACTCATGTCAACTTGTATATTACTTTTTAGTCTCACAATGACACTGAGAGGGGGGTGAATCAGTGTAGCTCTTTAAAACTTAAATCTTCAACTCTTAAAGCCGAAACAATGAAAACTTAAAACCAAATAAAGCAAGTATAACAAGAGAACATCACACAACACAAGATGTACCGAGGTTCACCGATTTGGCTACATCCTCAAAATGACTGTTTGGACTCCCATCCAAATCCAGCCTTTGCAAAGCACCAACTTTACAATCAATTTACCAGCACCCACTGGAAGGAGCACCAACCCCCGATTTATCCCACCAAAAAGGAGCACCAACCCCGATTTATCTGCACCAACAGAAAGGAGCACCAACCCCTGATTTATCTGCACCAACAGAAAGGAGCACCAACCCCTCTACCAAGCACCCACTTGATTTTGATATTGATAATAAAATGACATATATGAATCTTCTCTTCTCACAAAAAATTGACCGTTCTCTTAGCTCGTTTTGTCAAATGCTAAACGCTTTCTGGGTATTGTGCAGAACTCTGTCTATGACCTCCTCTCAAAATTTCAGCCAAAACTAATATCGTATGAGAAAGTTATGCCCAAAATACTAAAGTGACATTTTTCACCTTTTTCCCAAAAACACGGATTTTCACTCTTTATTTTTCTCCACACACTCTTCTCACTTCACAAAATAAAATCCCCAACAAAAATTCTCCAAGCAACACTCCTTTTATAACTATCTTTTCTCTTTGTAACTCCTTTTGTAACTTCCATATTCTCACATGCCACCTATCAATTGTAACTCCTTCTTTCATATTCTCATATGCCACTTGTCAATTGTAACTCCTTCTTTATGTAACTCCTTTATGACACAATATTCTCCTATGCCACTTGTCAATTGTAACTCCCTTTTTATGTAACTCCTTTATGACACAAGATTCACATATGCCACTTGTCAATTGTAACTCCCTTTTTATATTTTCAACCTAGTCCATATTTTATACAATCATTGTTGGTCACATCTTACTTTCAACTGTTCAAATCTGGAGAAGACATTTCGTCAAACACTTCACGGCCAACTACAGTGCACCTTACTCAAACTCATACTTCGGGACCACGTGACAACTCAAACCAAAAACAAAAGATGATCTATTTGATGCCTTGAAGGTGTAACAACACTGAAACTGAAACTCTGGCGACTCTTCAAGGTCGAAACGGCCAACTAAAGGATTTTGCACAAGTGGCACAAATTGACATAAAAGAGACTTGTAACGTTTTTGCAAAAATCATAACTCTCACCTCGTAACTCGGTTTTCTCTGAAATTTGAAACGTAGAATATTTGCAACACTGACTATGTCCAAACCAAAACTCACTGCCTAACTCCTTACGGTTCGCCTGTACCACTTCCACAAAAACTGCTACTGACACACTTTTTCCAAAAAGAGCGTTTTTGTGACAGTCTTGCAACGCTTGTAAAATTCGCCTCGTTTCTCCGTTTTCATTGAAATTTGGAACACATGTTCTTGAAGATAACGACCACCTCCAGTTCAAATTTTTCTACATAAATCCTTACGGTTTGTTCGCAGTGCTTCTGACAAAACCTGCACTTTTTCAGCCTGTACAACCACTTGCCAAATCATCCGCCAAGATACCGAAAACATCACCGATCAATCCAAACACTGTGCTGACATCTCCAATGCTGTTCTGGACTATTTCCTGACATGCTGGCATGTTCCAAACTGATCCATCCTATCCAACTATGCCCGTGGCGACTTTTGCAACTTTTTGACTATTTTGCTGCTTTGACAACTTTCTGACGATTTTTTCAACTTTTGCAAATTTGCACAAACAACCTGTAACAACTTCACCCAAACATCAAAAACATCCTCATAAGCATTTAACATCATTGTACATACTCTGAATAACCTCTGAACTCCTGTCCACTGCATCAACCGATCTATCTGACTGTGTTGACAACAATGACAATACTGTCGCTGCACCTTGCTCAACAATCTCCCCCTTTGGAATTGTTGGCAACACACGTGCAATTTCTTGTAACTCTTCTCCCCCTTTGACAACAATACCAAAGGGCTACTGCAAACTCCCCCTGAGTCCATGCACAACATTCTCAGGCAAAAATTATTACACTTAGCAAAAATCACAAACATGAGCAAAAAGATAAACAAATACACAAATGCTCCCCCTAAGAATGTGGTCCCGATAGCTAGTCAATTCTTGGGAAGCGTGACCACTCCCAATTTATTGCGAAGGTACTCAAAGACTTCCTTGGGCAATGGTTTTGTGAAGATATCCGCTACTTGCTCTATTGTTGGAACAAAATCCAACTTAACCTCACCTTCCGCAACTTTCTCCTTCAAAAAGTGATACCGGATAGCAATATGTTTTGTGCGAGAATGCATAACCGGATTCTTTGAGATGTTAATGGCACTGGTGTTATCACACTTAACTAAAATTGGCTCACTAAAGTTAATACCAAGATCTTTCAGGGTTTGTTTCATCCATAATACCTGCGTACAACACGTTGTCGCTGCAATATATTCTGCCTCTGTTGTGGATAAGGAGACTGACTCTTGTTTCTTACTATGCCACGCGACCAACCTGTCTCCAAGATAGAATGCACCTCCATTGGTACTCTTTCTATCATCTACACATCCTGCCCAATCTGCATCTGAATACGCAATAAGGGTGAAGTCCTTACCTTTCGGATACCATAACCCATACTCCATAGTACCCTTGAGGTACCGAAGAATCCTCTTCACTGCTTGTCACATGAGTCTCCTTGGGACTAGCCTAAAATCGTGCTACCATGCATACTGGCCTACAAAATATCTGGTCCGGTAGCCGTCAAGTACGATAAGCTCCCAATCATAGATCTGTACATGGTTTGATCAACATGTGGAGATTTGTCATCCTTGCTCAACTTGCAACTTGTCGTCATGGGAGTGCTAACTGGCTTACAATCCTCCATTGTGAACTTTTTAACATCTCTTTCACATATTTAATTTGAGAAATAAATATGCCCTTCTCATTTTGATTAACTTGCAACCCGAGGAAATACGAAAGTTCACCAATCATTGACATTTCAAATTCTTTCTACATCTTATTTGCTAAATCTTTACATGACTCATCTTTGCTGCTGCCAAATATGATATCATCTACGTATACAACAAGAACAATAAGATGGCCATTTTCTATTTTGACATACAAATTACTATCCACCATACCTTTCTTGAACCCTTGTTGAGTAAGATAGTTGTCTAGCCTTGCATACCATGCTCGGGGTGCTTGTTTTAAGCCATATAATGCTTTCTTCAACTTGCAAACCAAGTTGGGATCATCACCAAGTTGGAAACCATCTGGCTGCTCAATATAAACCTCTTCTTCAAGTTTCCCATTCAAAAATGCTGATTTCACATCCATTTGATAAACTTTGAAATTCTTGTAAACTGCTAAAGCCAGAAACATTCTAATTGCCTCTAGTCTAGCCACAGGTGCAAAGGTTTCCTCAAAGTCAATACCTTCAACTTGTGCATAGCCTTTACATACCAATCTTGCTTTATTCCTGACTACCTGTCCGTCTTCATTCAATTTGTTTCGAAAGACCCATTTAGTACCGATTATATTTTTATTTGCAGGTCTTGGTACTAACTCCCAAGTTTTGTTTTTCTCGATCTGATCTAATTCTTCATTTATTGCCTTCATCCAACTTTCATCTTTGCTTGCGTCAGCAACATTTTTGGGTTCAATGCTGGATAATAGAGAGTAGTTGCTTACTACTCTTCTTCTTGTCTGAACACCAACTGTGGGGTCTCCAATTATTTGCTCTCTAGGATGATCTTTCTGCCAGCTGCCTGTTTTGAATTTCTTATTTTCTTCCACTTCTGAATCACTGTTTGAATCATCTGAGTCAATTTTTTGTTTCTTTTTCATTTCCTTTTCCTCATCTCCTTCAATAACCTCTTCATAAATTGGGTAGTTCTCTTCATAGCTAATTACTCGTTCCCTACCTTCATCAACTTTAACATCGACACTATCCACAATTTTCCTTAGCCTCTTGTTGTAGCATTTGTAAGCTTTGCTTTTTGACGAATAGCCAAGAAAAATACCTTCATCCGCTCTATCTTCAAACTTACCAAGGTTTTCTTCAGTTCTTTTGATGTAACACTTGCTGCCAAAAACTTTAAAGTATCTTGTTGTTGCCTTTTTACCGAACCACAACTCATAAGGAGTTTTGCTTTCATGCGTCCTCAACATGCACCTATTTTGGATGTATACCGCAGTATGGACTGCCTCTTTCCAAAAATTTTCTGCTACTTTGCTCTCAGTCAACATAGTCCGTGCCATTTCTTGCACTGTCCTGTTCTTTCTTTCTACCACACCATTCTCGTCGAGGTGTCCTGGCTGCTGAAAACTGTCTCCTAATACCATATTTTTCACAGTACTCTATAAAATCCTCTGAAATGAACTCTCCTCCTCTATCTGATCTTAAACATTTAATCTTTTTTTCTGTTTGATTCTCAACTTGGTTTTTGAAAACCTTGAACATCTCAAAAGCTTCTGATTTATGCTTCAAAAATAGTACCCATGTCATCCTGGAATAGTCATCTATACACAACATAAAATATTTGTCACCATTTATGCTTTGCGTTCTCATGGGTCCACATAAATCAGTATGTACTAGTTCCAAAGGTTTGCTTGTGTAGTACTCTTTTGTTTTAAATGAGACTCTAGTTTGCTTCCCCTTTTGGCATGAAGCACAAATGCTATTTGATGGTTTGCCAATGGTGGGAATATCTCTCATTGCCTTTTTTGAGCTGATTTTTACTAGATTGTCAAAACTGATATGACCGAGCCTCTTGTGCCACAACCAATTTTCTTCTTCCTGTCCAATCAAGCAAGCTCCTTCTGAAGTCTCTGAGAGAGTGTACAGGTTGCCAGATGTCCTCGATCCAGTTGCTATCAACTTTCCACTATTTGCTTTTCCGACTTCACAACCCCGCTTCTTAAAAATCACTTCATGACCTCTATCACAAATCTGACTTACGCTCAACAAGTTATGCTTCAGACCAACCACAAACAAGACTTCTTTTGACTTGATTTTTCCATCACTGATCTTAACCGAACCTTTGCCAACTATCTTAGCTCCATCATTATTTCCAAATTTTACTGAACCACCTTCATATTGCTGTAACTTCTCAAATTTTTGTTTGTCACCTGTCATATGACTGGAGCATCCACTATCAAGTATCCATGGTGCAGATTTATTCTGTGCTTTAAATGCTGTTTGTACGATCAGGGATTCCTTTTCTTCCTTAGGTCGCTCTTTTTCTTTCCACTCTGGTTTGATTACAGTTTTGGGCTCTTGTTTTGACTTTTCTTTTTCAGTAGCTTGTGCATGTTTTTCGAGAAATTTTCTATTTTGTCTCATTCCATTTGGTTGAAATTTTCTTCCCTGAAATTGATTTGATGCAAATGTACTTTGACAATTTCTTGCAATGTGCCCAAAATTATGATAGTTATAACATTCTACTGCATAATCCATCAAAGGTGAAAAAACATTTCTACTGGTAAAATTCCTTGGTCCTACATTATACTTGCAATCTGAAATCTTATGTCCATAACCATTGCATTTAAAATAGTAACCAAAAAAGAGATGATTGAACCTGGGTGATGGTCTTTGCCATGTTGTCGTAGGAGCCATAAATCTTCTTCTTCTTTGATGTGTGACATTGGTGAATCCATCATTGTCAATTCTCCTTTCGTGCCTTGCATTATTGCTTTCTTTTGCATGAGTCATTTTTTCTTGATCAACCTGTTTCTTATCTTCATTCTTTATGGATTCTTCATTTATGGCCTTTGATCCATTTGATGATTCTCCTTCGTCAAAACCCAAACCAAATTTGATGCCTGTAGTCTTTTGGTTATTTATGATCTTATCCAGCTTCATAGAACTTTCTTCACGTTTGTGATAACAACTAATTTTATGATTCATCTCTTCTATCTGCATCCTTAAACCAACAATCTCTTCTTCTAGCTTGCTGCAATAATCTATTTTCATGGTTATTTGCACTTCGAGATCTTCAGATATTTTCTTGGATTCTTCTATCTGTACTTTCAAACTGGTTATGATTTCATTTGCATCCTCAAGCTTTCTTGAAATTTTCTTATTCTTTTTTCTTTCTATCTTCAATTCATCCAGAGCTGCAATTAGTTCCTCTTCCAAATTTACTTCTGCATCAATTTCTTCTTCATCACATTCCTGTTCTTTTTCTATTTTTTCTTCTTTGAGTGCCATGAAAAGAGCTTCACCTGTTTCCTTTTCAGAATCCTCACCGGAGCTGTCTTCTGATGAACTGACATTCTTGGAGATGAAACTTTTCTTCTTGAAGT
The DNA here is from genome assembly GCA_028583015.1 of Wollemia nobilis. Taxonomy (NCBI): domain Eukaryota; kingdom Viridiplantae; phylum Streptophyta; class Pinopsida; order Araucariales; family Araucariaceae; genus Wollemia; species Wollemia nobilis. The sequence continues at coordinate 1,897,739 of JAQPPZ010016958.1, read as the reverse complement.
TGCCTTTTCTAAAATTTGTTTTTTTCTTCCAGTCACTTCTTTCTTGGTGCGATCCTTCATCACTTTTGTTCTTCTCATTAAGTGGACATTTAGCTGCAAAATGCCCAATGCCTCCACAGATTGAAACATTTAAATGGTAACTTTCCTCTGGTATTTTCCTTTTCCCCTTTTTAGTTTTCGAACAAAGTTTGCTTCCATTTCATTCGATGTCTCTTCTTCCTCAGATTCTTGTTTTGCTTTCATATTTTTATGGGCTTTAAAAGTAGCTTCTCTGTCCGTGGGTTTAGATTTTCCTATTCTCATCTCATATGCAGTCAAAGAACCATGCATCTCATCCATACTAAAAGAATTTAGATCTTTAGCTTCTTCTATAGCTGAAACTTTAGAATCAAATCTTTGGGGAAGAGATCTTAATACCTTTTTCACGATGACAGAATCTTTGATTTCCTCGCCGAGTCCTCTAATCGCATTAATGACTTCATTAACTCTGAGCATATATGCCTCTATATTCTCATCGTCATTCATCTTTAATACTTCGAACCGAGCTCGATGTGTTTGTAACTTGGCCTCCTTGATCTTAACGTCTCCTTCATGAATGCTCCTCAGTTTGTCCCATATTTCTTTTGCCATTTTACAACTCATAATCTTTACCAGTTCACTGTCCACTAATCCGCACATGATAGCATTCTTTGCTTTTGAGTCATTCTCAAATAGTTTCTTATCGACAACATCGGTTGGAGAAGTGGTGGGTATTGTGTATCCACTATCTACTGAATCCCAAATGTCATATCCCAAAGCACAAAGATATGTCTGCATCCCGAGTCTCCAAAATGCGTAATTAGTTTCATCAAACAATGGTGCTTTGTTTGATGAGAAGCCTTCACCACCTGCCATTGTGTCACTTCCAAGATCACCCTAGCCGGTTAAGCTTGTTCAGGAACCTCGCTCTGATACCAATTGTTAGTCTCACAATGACACTAGAGAGGGGGGTGAATCAGTGTAGCTCTTTAAAACTTAAATCTTCAACTCTTAAAGCCGAAACAATGAAAACTTAAAACCAAATAAAGCAAGTATAACAAGAGAACATCACACAACACAAGATGTACCGAGGTTCACCGATTTGGCTACATCCTCAAAATGACTGTTTGGACTCCCATCCAAATCCAGCCTTTGCAAAGCACCAACTTTTTCCCCCGGAAGGGGCCCAACCCCTATTTTATCTGTACTTCAATAGAGAAGGAGCACCAACCCCTGATTTATCTGCACCAACAGAAAGGAGCACCAACCCCTCTACCAAGCACCCACTTGATTTTGATATTGATAATAAAATGACATATATGAATCTTCTCTTCTCACAAAAAATTGACCGTTCTCTTAGCTCGTTCTGTCAAATGCTAAACGCTTTCTGGGTATTGTGCAAAACTCTGTCTATGACCTCCTCTCAAAATTTCAGCCAAAATTGATATCGTATGAGAAAGTTATGCCCAAAATACTAAAGTGACATTTTTCACCTTTTTCCCAAAAACACGGATTTTCACTCTTTATTTTTCTCCACACACTCTTCTCACTTCACAAAATAAAATCCCCAACAAAAATTCTCCAAGCAACACTCCTTTTATAACTATCTTTTCTCTTTGTAACTCCTTTTGTAACTTCCATATTCTCACATGCCACCTATCAATTGTAACTCCTTTCATATTCTCATATGCCACTTGTCAATTGTAACACCTTCTTTATGTAACTCCTTTATGACACAATATTCTCCTATGCCACTTGTCAATTGTAACTCCTTTTTTATATAACTCCTTTTGTAACTCCTTTATGACACAAGATTCTCATATGCCACTTGTCAATTGTAACTCCCTTTTTATATTTTCAACCTAGTCCATATTTTCTACAATCACTACTGGTCACATCTTACTTTCAACTATTCAAATCTGGAGAAGACATTTCATCAAACACTTCACGGCCAACTACAGTGACACCTTACTCATACTCATACTTCGGGACCACGTGACAACTCAAACCAAAAACAAAAGATGATCTATTTGATGCCTTGAAGGTGTAACAACATTGAAACTGAAACTCTGGCGACTCTTCAAGGTCAAAACGGCCAACTAAAGGATTTTGCACAAGTGGCACAAATTGACATAAAAGAGACCTGTAACGTTTTTGCAAAAATCATAACTCTCACCTCGTAACTCGGTTTTCTCTGAAATTTGAAACGTAGAATATTTGCAACACTGAATATGTCCAAACCAAAACTCACTACCTAACTCCTTACGGTTCACCTGTACCACTTCCACAAAAACTGCTACTGACACACTTTTTCCAAAAAGAGCATTTTTGTGACAGTCTTGCAACGCTTGTAAAATTCGCCTCATTTCTCCATTTTCATTGAAATTTGGAACACATGTTCTTGAAGATAATGACCACCTCCAGTTCAAATTTTTCTGCATAAATCCTTACGGTTTGTTCGCAGTGCTTCTGACAAAACCTGCACTTTTTCAGCCTGTACAACCACTTGCCAAATCATCCGCCAAGATACCGAAAACATCACCGATCAATCCAAACACTATGCTGACATCTCCAATGCTGTTCTGGACTATTTCCTGACATGCTGGCATGTTCCAAACTGATCCATCCTATCCAAATGTGCCCGTGGCGACTTTTGCAACTTTTTGACTATTTTGCTACTTTGACAACTTTTTGACGATTTTTTCAACTTTTGCAAATTTGCACAAACAACCTGTAACAACTTCACCCAAACATCAAAAACATCCTCATAAGCATTTAACATCACTGTACATACTCTGAATAACCTCTGAACTCCTGTCCACTGCATCAACCGATCTATCTGACTGTGTTGACAACAATGACAATACTATCGTCGCACCTTGCTCAACATTACTCATTTTCTTTGTTGGATCAATCCTAGTAAGATCTTCTGTTATAGTTTCACAAATATAATCACTCAACATTTCTCCTTGTGGATTTTGAACTAAGGGAGTGATTCTAGTCATGTGAGACTCCATGGTTACTGGGTTGAAGGTAACCTTCTTGATCGATCAAGCCAAAGCCAGGGCGTCCTTTCACCTCTTACTTTTTAACCATTATGAAGAACTCAGGTGTGCCCGATTAGTTTTCTCCACATCGGGTTGTTTCAGTGCCACTTGAATGTCGAGCAATGCTTGTATTTCCCAAAATGGAGTAAATTGAATAAAAAATTATGAGCAGGTAGGCTCAAAAGAAGCAGTTGTGACAGTTAGAAGTGGAGGGACTGAAACGATGGAATGGATGGAGGAATCAGGTTTAACTATAGTTACGCTCACTCTGGTAGGATCTTGCGTACTTACAGCCTCAAAAAAAGTAGTGGTGGCAATGGAAGAGGAAGGGTGCAAAAATGGATTTGAACCTGACGCATATGAACTAAAAGAAAGGGAGGCCAAAGAAAAGGGAAGGTAAGAAGGAACAGTAGTGACTTCGGGAAGAGAAGAAGAAGGAAGCAAAATAGATATAGAGGGTATACTAAAGGGTGGAGAAATGAAGACAAAAACTAATGGGAGTGAATCAGATGTCACTACATACTTCGAATAAGAGGAAGGGGGAATAAAAGATGTACCTTCAAACATGGGCATCGTGTGACGTGGTGATGGGAGCGGTTGTGAATTGACTTCTTCTTATTGCTCTTCCTTTCTCTTCTCAATATTCACATTCTCCTTGACGTCCATGACTTCCTCTTGAAATTCCTTTGATTGATGGTCCTCCCCTTGTCCTTGAACCATTGGAAATAGTTGCGCAACCATAGTTGGAACCTTTGTTGCTAGAAAAGAATCGAAAACTGCCACCGAAACAACATGAACTATAGAAACTGCAGTGACTGAAAATTTCGTAGTAGAAGAAGAAATGACATGAATCCTTGGTCTCTTCATCATTTTAGGAAATGGGGGCGCATTTAAAATATTCTACTTCTCCGATGCAGGTGCCTCCTCTATCTTCTGCTTTATATGCTATGACCTTCTCCTAAAAATGTACTACTGTTCTTCCTCCAAAATATCTTCTTCAACTGAAGGTTGTTCACCTTTGTCCCTGATTTTGCCACTATCAGAATGTTGGAAACTTCAAGCCAAAATTTTGGTGAAAGCAATAGGCTAATAAGAGTCAACAAACTCATCATAAATCTTTGAAAATGTCTCATCCAACTTCAACCCCTAGGGAGTTGTGGTCTTTCCTCGATGAACACACATTATCGACCAGTTTGTAATTTTTCTTTAGTCCACTTGGGTCGGCTTTATTTTACCTGACTAAATAATTTGGGAGGTGAAATCTAATTTTTATATTTTATCAGATTATATTCAGGGTCCTACTCGTAGTAGTCATGCTAGGGAGGGAGAGACGTCATATCCTCAATGTGTCAATTCATGTCAGGCCCATCAAAATTATTTCACCTTTTCTCAATATCAGGTCATGGACAACAGTGAAATGACTTGGCCTTTATTATTTCTAAAAAATTACCCAACAGGTCATACCTCCATTGCTATGGCAATTCTATTAGACCCAAATCTTGCAACTTTACCATGAGCAACCGATTCTGCCCTACTTGGCTCACATCTATACTATCAAATTTGAAAGGTTGCAGGTTGTTTTCTTACCGCACCCTACTCTATATACATCATTTACATAGTCCGACTAGCGCACTACTTCCATAGAAAAAACATGCTCGATGGTAAAATAAGGTAGCAAAAATGGCTTACTCGTAAAGCCAAAAATTCTCACGACCATGCCTTAAGTGAGCATAAAAATATCTTCTTTCTCTCTAGTAACCACTGAGTCTCTCAACTCTCGCGACACCCTTTCACATGTACCACGGAGTAATTCTATGGTCGGTACGAAAAATAAACTATTAAAATTGTAATAATACTCCATATTTAACAAAACAAAAGTTCACATATACACCGATAGAAGTTCATCTCTTTCGTCCATCTGTCTCACCACAATGAATGGGAAACGCTGTTGCAAGTGAAAAAAGAAATACCATACCAGGAAAGAGGTATGTTTGAAGGATGTTTCTTCCCCAGTCTGCAATATTTCCAATTGGAAATTCAATCTTCGAGAAATAAAATTAGCCCAATCTAAGAAAATTGGATTAGTCATTTGCTTCATAGCCTACAGAGAGTAAAATTCAGTACGACAAATACATTGTGCTAAGTTCGCTTGCCATTTATGAATAGTAGAGTCCATAGGCAAACCCGCCACCCACGCTAGCATGGAATAAATATATAAATTTTTGAATTTGGTGAGCGGATTCGAAAAGTTTAGGAGTTGCCCCATCAGTGGCTCCTTAATCAGCTGTCTTCATGAATTGACGCATGGTTACTATGGAGACGTATCTATCCTCCTTCTCATGGATGTGCAACTTTTTAGAAATCACATAATAAGGAGGCTTCAAACCACACGCGAACGCTTCCCGCACTTCATATGGGGTGATGGTAAACATTATTTTTCTCTTCACATTTCTCATCGCCCTTGTAAATGGGTCATAAAACTAAGTAATCAGTTGCACTAGCTCAGGACAAGGATGAACGGGTGGACACAGGTACCAAAATAACTATGAGTGGTAGGTACTATCAACAAAATCTCAGACGTCACTCCCTGATTCACTACAACTTCCACATATTGCTATAATTTTTCCACACCTTTGTGTGTTATCACACAGTCATCAGTTTTTTCCATTGTGTCGATATATGGGTCTAAATCAATATTTTTATTTCTTCGAGCCTTCTTGTATTTATACCCTCCTCTTTTTCATGACCTCTTAGGCTCTGTGGTTTTTGTAGTCTCTTGAGTCTCTTTACTTCACTTTCCCATTGTTTCTTTCTTATGACAAATACTTTCAATGCTCTCTAAAAATTTTTGTAATGAAAGTTTGAAACACAGTGGCAATAAAAAAACTTATAAAAATAAACTACAGGTTTTTACCTAGTCCTTTATATAGAGCACTCTCCCAACTGCCATAATAAATGTCAAGTTACTCTAGGCGCTTTCAATCGAATGTGTGTATTAAGTCACTCGTCTGGTACTATTCCTAATGCTCTAACGGTATCACATTTGATTCACTGCCAAATTGTCCTGGGAAAGAGTGCCCTCCTTCATCGCATAAATTTATTGTAAAATGTACCCTAATCATTAAAGCCTTCTTGGAAAAAACAAAGCGATCGCCTGAAACTAATGATATATATTTATGTTCCTCGGGAAGATAAAATCTTCCTTTTGCGCAAATCTAGGTTCATGTTCGAATTAAATGGCTTCAACACACTCTTCAACCTGCATGCACGCTTCCCAATAATTACCACATGTTCAGGGTAAAAATTCTTCTACAAGCACGCTTTTGAAAGAGAATGTGCAAAAACGATTTCAGAATGCACTTGTATTTTTTCTCTGGTTTTTTCTCTTTCACTTCGAAACACCTTTGTCTCGTCTAGTAAACATTTATAGTGCATGACCTCCCTCTAAAACCTTCTCGTTCTTCTTTTTACCCAAATTTAGAAAAACTTGCTTTTCTTAGAAAAAACACAACTACTTTTAGGACTTTTATCTTTTAGATTTTTCCTTTCTTTTAAAAGCGCCTTGAATTAATATTTGAAATATTTTAGCCCAAAAAGCTAAGGCACTAAGACCTTTTATCAAATTCTCATCACCCCATGCCAAGCAAAGATTCTTTTAATAATATTTTTTAAAGCAACGCGTTCGCCTCAACTTTGGGTGAAAAAACACGTCACCCTATCTTCAGGGTGAACGCAATTTTTTAAATGTCTTCGGCACATGCTCTTTTTAACACGTTCACCCCTTTTGGGGCTGAACGACCGTTTCACCCCTTTTCAAGGGTGAACACGATGTTGACTAACAACGTGTTGACCCGACGCTTCCCTTACTAGTTTCATTTGTTCACCCTAAAAAGGTGCTTAAGGCCGTGCACTCTTCCCTTGGTTGAAAACGTCCAATTTTTTTTCCATTTTTACTCTCAAATGCATTGTATGAGAGAGGTGAAAACACTTCCGACCTCAATCATGATCACTTGTTTTTCAACGACGCCTTCCTTGCTATAAACTTTGTAACACTGTATTCTTAGCTGAAATATATTAATAAATAAATTCGGGATGACACTGATTTAAAAAAATAATACTTTTCTCTCATTTTTCTTTGTTTTTCTTCCTTTTTTATTATATATCACCATATAAAGCAAATAAAATGCTAAAAAAAATATGTACATATTTACAAGATGATAACTCTTTAAAATCAACTCATTGGATATAAGCCTTCAAATGAAGGCCATTCACCGAAATAGGAAGGTCCCATCCCTCCATATCACGAAGATTTTATGCATTGGTAGAATTCACTGCAAAAATCTGAAAAGGGCCTTCCTAAATTGCATCAAACTTATGGTGTTTCCCTGGCTTGGCCTTATTTTCATTCCATTTGAGAACTAAATCTCTCACCTAAAATTTGTGCTCAGTAGTTTTCTTTTCGAACCACCTCTACATCTCTTTAATATGATCGGTGAATGCTTGATAAGCCTTTTCTCTGTCTTCCTTCAATTGCAATAGTTGTGCTAACCTTGCACTCATCGGATCATATTCTTCATCTTCGTCTTTAAATAACTACAATGTTTGGAGCACTAGAAGCTCAATGTGGGTAGGCAGGATCGCTTCTTTCCCATACACCAAAGTATACGAAGAAGTCTTAATAGATTTTTTCACCGATATATGGTCTACCCAAAGAGCTTGGTTCAACAATAGATGCCAACTCATTTTATTATTTTTGAGTGTCCTTTTTAAAATATGTAGCAAATTTTTATTGGTAGATTTGGTGAAGTCATTCCCTTACGGGTAATAATTGGATGATGTCTTGAGATAAATTCCATATTTGCTAGTGAACTCAGTAATCTTGGCCTCGATGAATGGAGATCCATTATCTATCACAATAGAATTTGGGACACTGAAACGGGTGATAAGCCCTTCCAAGAAAGATATGACAATCGTATGATCTGCTTTTTTGGTAGGAATAGCTTCTACCCACCTGGTAAAATAATCAGCCATCGTTAAAATATATTTATGCTCTATGGAGGAATGTGGATCAATAACTCTAATGAAGTCAAGAGCCCACTGCTGAAGGGGCGCTTCTACTTGAATTGGGTGCAGGGGAAACGCTTCTTTCCTGGTCCTACAAACATATCATTGATAGTTATCATAGTGTTGGCTTACTTTATGAGCATCGATGAACAGAGTAGGCCAAAAATAACCAGCTCGAATGATTTTCAGGGCCATAGGCTTTCCTGCGTAATGGCCATCAGAGAGACCAGAATGAAATTCTTCCAGTATTTTCTCTTTTTTTGACTCTTTCACACATATGAGGAGAACTTCATCAATATTCTTGTGAAATAGCCTATTAGGCAATAGAACATATTTGAGTGCTTGCAACCTAAACTTTTGACACTATGAAGCATCAAGGTGTGGTGGACACTTTCCAAAAGTAAAGAAGTCAACAAGATCTTCTGTCCAGTCACGATTGCTTGTAGTATAATTTGCATAAATAATTTCACCAACTTCTTCTTCTTGCATTATAGCCAATGATTCTGATGCTACACTTTTGGCCAACTCCTCGCAAAGAGCTCGTCCACAAACTAATTTTATCGATTGGATATCCACGTCATATTCTTGAATTTTTGAGGCCCAACCTACTCTTTTGTTGCCTAGTTCTCCTTGGAGTATGAAGTTTTGAACATCAGGGTGTATAACATAAATGATAGTTTTGCTCTATGAAACAAAGTGTCGAAACTTCTTCAATGATTTCATCACCACGTACACTTGTTTTTCAATAAAATTATACTTCTCCCGATGAGGCGTAATAACTTAGCTTAGAAAGGTGATGGCCTTATCATCTCCATCCTCTTGCTTTTATGTTAAAATTGTAGCGTAACTTTCTTGCTCACCTACCACATAGAGAATAAAGTCCTTTGAATAATCATAATTGATCAAAACTGGAGCTTGGTTAATTATTTCCTCGATTTCCTGAAAACTCATCTTCTGGCTTCTGTCCATTTAAAATCGACATTATTTTTTAAGAGCCCAGTCATGGGTTTCACCACTTGAGAAAAGTCAGTAATAAAATTGCAAATAAAATTTATTTGGCTGAATAAATATTGTAGATCCTTTTTTTTGGTGGGCAATGGTAGCTTCATGAGTACCTTTGTTCTCATGGAATCAATCACCAACCCTTCTTGTGAAATCACGTGACCCAAAAATTTGCCTTCTTTGACAATAAATATTTGACTTCTTTAGATTAATAGAAATTTTGAACTCATGGTATTTATCGAACACCTACTTCAAATGGGAAATGTGATCTTCTCTGCAATGCAAAAATATAGTCATATCATCAAGATAGATTATAATTATTCTATTCAATAACTCACTGAAAGTGATGTCTATGGCCCTCTGAAATGTAGCGCCAATGTTTAAGAGTTCAAATGGCATTCTTTGATAGGTAAAAGTGCCCCAATTTATAGTGAATATTGTTTTATACTGATCCTCATCTTTCACCCATATCTGATTATAACCAGAGAAACCATCTAACAATGAAAATCTCTGTGCGCCGACAACCACATGAAGGGTTTGATCAATTTGCAACAGAGGGTAATGATCCTTTAGTTATCCCTAGTTCAGGTTGCAAAAATAAATACAAAACCGAATATCTATTTTCTTATTTCTTACTGGCACCAGATTCACCATCCATGTTGAGTGTTTAATTGGGTATATTATATTTACTTCTAGCATCTTCAATAGTTATGCCTTCATGAGTACTTCTATCTTGGGATTGATGGACCGTTGTTTTTGTCGAAAAGGTTTTACTCCCTCCTGCAACTCAATGGTGTGTTGGATCACATTCTTGTCATACCCATTCAAATCTTGATAGCTCCATGCAATGATGTCAGGGTACTCATAACATAAGTTTTTGATATCTTCCAATTATTATGGCATATAGTTAGTTCTGATTTTGATGATCTTCTCAGGTTCTAGCTATAACTCCTTATACTCCTTTGCATCCACCTTGATTCTATGCTTATCGGCCCTATCATTTTAATCAAATAAACTTTCCAACAACATTAGTCCCCTAGGAATGTGATTGTTCTTCAATTGTATCATCCCTTCCATCTATTCTTCAACAAGAATTCTATCATCTATGCCAAAAGCTTCCTTAATAAAAAAAATTACTATTTTCTCATCACTATCAAATACTTGCCAATAGATATTCTTATCAGGGGCTGAGGGTCTATAGATTACCCTGATAGTCTTGGGTTTTCTAACTACTTGCTCTGTAGGAGAATAATTTGAACCAAGAGAAGTCAAAATATCTGCGTGTTTGTTTTGTTCGCGGGAAATTGCTTGAATGTTCAAGGCTTTGAAAGATTTAAACAAATCCCACACTTTTTTGTGATAGAATTTTAGGTATGTTGCTTAGACACACACATTTATTTATGGTTTGATTGACAATAAGTTTGGAGTCACCAAAAATTTGTATTTGTTTAATGCTCAACTTTTCAACCTTCTTCAATTTGAGGCACAATGGTTCATATTCGACTGCATTATTTGTGCAACTCCAAGTTAATATGTAGGAATAAGTCTTCTGTAACCCTGTGGGGGAGATCAACACAATATCATCCCTTGCACCATTTTTACACCTGGCACCATTAAAATAAAGCTTCCATAATTGATCTATAATAGGGTCCAGGGAATCAGGGACTTTCTCTTCAAATTGCACAGGCTTGGTTATCGTATAACAACCAATATTTGTTTCAATCATTGCATTAAAATCCATGAGTGAAAATTCATCTTCGAGGTAAAGTTCACCAAGCGCTTCTTCCATCAAGTCAACTTATCCTAATTCCTTAGTCATCATGTTAACGATGCCTAGAGATCTTTCTTCTTCCTCCAACTTCTCAATATGAAAAGTTAGTGGGTTTTTATTATATATGTGAATTATCTTTCCTTTAAATGGAATTTCTAGATGTGAGTAGTCTAAGGATAGGTATCCTCCTAGCTTCGTTGTGAACTCTCTTGAGGGGCACATGCTAAAGTATGGTTCCAGGTCAACCACCACTAATTCTTATATAATAGTAATTTGCAGTACGCTATGTAAAAAAATGGGGATATCATTGATTACTCCCACTATCTTAACTGGAGTCCCATCTAGCTACAACACTCCTAGGCTACTTCTTGTGTATTCCATATCCATCACTTCGCATACTGACTTTGGCATACCAGTAGTCACATCATCGAAATCTATCACGTAATTGTGTACAATCCACCCTTCTATTCTAAGTGACAAATAAAATGGAGGTGGTCTATTATTTCCAGTGGCTGAAGTTGGTAATGTCTGCACCAAAACTATTTGAGAAGGACTTTTCTTTTGATATTTTGCAGTCTTAAGAAACTCTTGCAATAGGCCAACTTGCCCAGGCAACTTTAGCACATCGTATAAGCTCACTTTTATAGGTATCTTCTTCATTTCCTCTATAATGTTATAATTTGAAATAGTTGGAGCTTTTTCTTCTACAACTTGCTCGTACTTGTCTCGGTACTACTGAGTGGCTTCCAACCTTTGTTGCTTGGTCAACGACAGGTATTTGAGGCATTCCTTGGCCTATTATTTCATTTCATTTTTCATTTGGGTATTTTTTGTAGGTTGCAAAGTCGATGCCTTTGTTTGTGTCCTTTCTTGAGCTTGCTTAGGCATTAAATATTTCAACAAGATAAAATCATGTTGCTTAGTCATTGTATCAAGCACTTTCGCTGGAGGTTACCCTTTTTCATTTTGCACCTTTGGTTCCACATGCACCTTCAAGGGTTCAAGCTCAACTGGATCTATAGTTACTGACTTCTTTTCGAACCTCATGAGAATCAAAACTTGCTCCAAGGATGGCATCATAAAATTGTGATCAACCTCCTTGATCATGTTGAATTGTTCACCAGCTAAACTTTTTACAAGCGTTTGCACATAGTTCAGGTGCACTATACAAGTTTCTTCTCCATGGGGATCATTGCATGATGAACACCAGTACACCTTTTTTTTTGTGCTAGTCTCTTCTTTTGCTAACATTGTTATGCTCTTCTTGGGGACTCTGCTAGCAGATGCTTGCTCTTGAGTAATCGATGAGTTTGAAATCTCCTCGATCGAAATTCAGCCTCTACTTGCTTCTTCCTTACCTTTGTAAGCTCGTTTAATATCGTCCTTAAGGCTGAGTTATTATATTTCACCTCTGGTAAAAATATCATGTAGGGATCAATATTGGGGAGTGTAGGAGGCATTGGTAAAGGTAGAGGTGTTGGCGGTGCAGACAATGGTAGTGGGAATGGTAGCACCTACAATGCTAGAAAAGAAATGGGTGCGGGCAATTATGGTATTGCTGGAGCAGATAACTACATAAATCTTGGAGTAGGAAGTTGCAAGACAGGAATCAGAGCAATTTGAGGTGGACCTGAGCTCCATGAGGGAACTAGGTACATGGAAGGCATGGGCTGTAAAAATGCACTTGAAGACAAATACTGCAAGAGATCAGGAAGGATATGCATGGTCATTTTTGGAGGAAGCTTGCCTATGGCGATGAAGTCGGATTCAACTTTTTGGGATTGTGTATACAGAACGGGGAAGGTATTCACATTGGTTTGTTGAAAAACTATACCAATGTTAGTGTTAAATGCCCTAAGATAATAGAATGCATCTTATTTGTGCATGGACCACAAACGATTGAAAACTCTTTTCCAACTTCGGGAAAACCTAACGTTGAAATCAACTATTTCCTCTTAGGGGTGCCTTTGGATCGTTGTAAACTTATGCAACAAGGAGAATGGATCGACTTGTTCATGGAAATTCTTGATCAACAATTCTGCCAACTGATCCCACGTGGTGATAGTAGCATCATCTGGCTTTAAAGAAGAGGAAGGGCCTCCCATGTGCTGCACAGGTCAACACATTCTTTACATGGATTGACTTTTTATTATTCCACATGAAAATCTCTGTCGACTTCCCAACTTGCCTATAAGTGTGGGGATGTACTACTTTCATGACAGCTGTCCACTGGATACCGTGGGGAACCGATTGTTGTGATATGACATGAATACATTAGTAAAAGTACCATAACCTAGAAAAATGTAAAAACCTTTGCTCCTCTTAGTAGGCCTTGTCGCGTGAAGGCAATATCTCAATAACCTAGAAGAGTGTAACTCTCACTTAAAACATACATGCTATATTGAAATCTTACGTTCGCTTGTCGTCATCATGACTACATGTTTGACCATATTAAATGAGAAGTCATTAAAAACTTTTGCAATGTTAGAACCACTGGTAGGATGAGAAGGATAAGTAGAGTACACTGACATACCTTCCACCAATATTTTTTAAATGTCAAATTTTTTTAAACTACAATATATTAAAACTAAATGTACTTTTTCATGATTTAAAGTAGATAATGCAAAGTGAAGAGTTTGATACCATAGATAAAGCTTCAAATTTCAATAGTAAAATTTAATATTTGATTAAGTTATAAAAATTTAAATAATTAAAATATATATTTTTTATTTGATTAATGTGAAAAATCCTTATGACCAAGGTGTGAGAAATTTCTAGTTATTTTTAATTGTTACTTTTATTTTATTATTTCAACCCCTTTCATCATATTATTGTTATTCACAAATCATCTATCATTCCTATAATACTATGAGGGAGTTACCTAGCAAGGATTTTTTCCCTTCTTTCAAGGTATTATCTTAAAAGATTTTTATTCACATATTTTTCATTTTATTATCTTTAAGTGATAACTTGATTTTATTTTTTTATAATGAAAATAATATTGAGAGGGTGTATGTAATTCTTCTTATAATATTTCAAAGTCATTAAATTATTGAATAAATTATTTTTTTCTCATATAATTTCATTCAAATTTTTACTTTTTAAAAATATTTTTCTAGAGATTATAATTGTTATTATTATATATTTATGTTAATAATATAAAAGTTAATATTTTTCACAATAATGATGATATTTAAGTACATGATCATAATCCAATTATATTATATGTCCATTAAATTATTTTTGTGAAGAGAAGTTGAAAAGTTAAGATGACATCAATTTATGAATTTTCAATTTGAAAGGAAACGTGGGAATATAATTTCATATCTAAACTATTATTGAACCATAACCTTACTACACAATAATATATTATCTTGCAATGTATATTTGGAACTATATCTATTACCAAGTGTGTTGATACATGTTTTAGTCATGTATTGGTAGTTTAAAATAAATCCAGTCACAGATATGTGTATTCACGCATATACATCTAATAAGGTTGTTTCACCCAACTTATTTCAAATAATCTTCTAAGAACTAATAATATACACCAAACGTATTTCAAATAATCTTGTAAGAATTACTAATATTCCTCTTATTCATATACTTTATCTATCATGTTTAATTAGACTTATCTCTCATTTTATTTGGATGTAAGTATATCACATTAAAAAAAATTATATTTTAATTATCAATAAAGTGTTGTTGGGTGTGAGTTTATTTTAATATTTTAATATTGGTATTAATATTTTTGTGGCATCCATTTAGTGATATATATCTTTATTGTCCCCGAGGGCTAGGTGGATTGATAAGTGTTTGTCTGGCCTAACACTTACCAAGAAGACACCCAGGTTCAAACCTCGGGGGCAGCCTGTTTGTAAAGCTAGTAGTCTGATCTGAATCCTTTGAGTGTGAATCTTGAGCAATTGATGGTCCTCTTCATGCCAGGTCAACAATAAAAAAGAAACAGGTATGGTGGAAGCAGCCCATATGGTTTGAACCTTGCGCTTGTCAGTTACTAAAAATAGTGTGGTTGTGACCAACTCTTCTATGTAACCGAAAAAAGATACATATCTTCATCATCATTGATATACAAGAAGTGAAGGTCTATTAGGGAAGGTGACATTTCATTTTTTAGTCCTCTTTTTTTTCTTCTATATTTACACTAAGTTCCAATAGTTATTTTTTCATGTTTTTAAACAAACTTCATCGAATGAGGTCTTCTATTCTATTGTTATTAAGTATCAATCTCCAAATAACAATATTTTTTTTTATGCAACTAGATACCATAACAATGTTATATACCTCAAATGGAATCTCTAGGACTTCATGACTTGTAAATCAATCTTATCATTTAGGAAAAATATCAGGTTTTAAAATTGTTCCACTATTCAATGAAAAATCCTTAAAAAATTAGGATATATGAAAAACAAATTATACCTAGAAGCAAGTTTCTATAGAGGAATATAATTTATATCATGGTTAGAGGAATTATTAAAAATAAGCTTAAACAAAATTAGCAAGATGAAGGAAGTAAGACCATAAAAAAGGTCAATATAACTATGGATTAAATATCGTACTAATATTGATATAATAGTTAAAGTAACAATAGTAATGGAACATATGCAATAAGCTTGAGGCAATTAGTGGAAAACATGAAGTTTCATACTATTGGACAAGGTGCCCATCACATAGGCAAGAAACTTGTAAAGCCATGATCCTAGAGTTAGGTTGAACTTATGGCAATGTATGAACCTAAGATTGAATGTCCAACGACCTAGGGTTGAGTGCACCTATTACAAATACAATATCACCTTCATGTTCTCTACAAGATATATACTGATATTAATCCCTAATATTTTTATCTAAGAAATTATAGAGAAATGATAAATGGGATGCAATTATATGAGCATTACTCATGTTTAAAACTCTATGTTAAAATTTTAACAGTAAAACAACACATGACAATGTTGTATGTAGTAATACCATGATAATGTACTTCATTAAAATATCATAAATAATACGGTCATGATGTAGTATGGATGGGTCCCATTTTAATTTCATATAGGCAATTAATAACATAATAGAATATCACTATGCAATACCATAATGAGATTGCATGAGTTTAAGTGATTAAAATATAGACTTTCAAAGCAAAAATCAAGGTTGATATATCTTGCAAGACGATATATGCATAAGTAATAAAAATATTATTGTAAAATACTACTATATAGCTTGTTGGAATATTATGGTAAAGTAATCATGATGTAATGCAGGTAGGTATTATTTTAATCCCATATATTATACTAACTCTTCCAATATTAATAATAAAATATGTAGTCCATTAACATACATTAAAAATTAAATATTAAATAAAGGATAATTTAAAGATGCATACCTATTGATAATAATGGCTAACTAAATATTATTAATGTAAAAACCTTAGTTGGTGTTAATGACCTTATGATGAAATTGAGTGCATATCCTAAGACAAGAACATGTTTCATAGTAGTGAGGAAGATATGATATAGACTAATGAATATTTTTTCCAAGCTATGCCTTCAAAATTACCCAACTCTTTCCATCTAGGATACCAACCTACATTTGAATATCAAATAAATAACAAAAAATTATATTTTTTTAATTAATGAAACACTCATGAGAATAGAGTAAAAAAATATAATTATCACACTTTCAAATAACTTATGCTCATTGATATAAACATAAAATTACAATATACAAAATTCTTTCATGAAAATCTCACCATAGAGAAAATAAAATAAATATTTTATTATTCAAATGCCCCTGTATACTATTAGTAGGGGACTAAGTAAGTTGGTGTAACCCCTTGCATTAGAGCTAAACCTCTAAGATGGTGTCATAGCTAGTAGTCATATTATTTAAGATTGGGGTCTAGTTTAGTTAGCAACCAATAAGTATGAATCTTCATGGGTGCCTTGTCATCTTGATATACAATAGAAATTATCATGAATGTAAAGTGGTGGGACATCTTGTGATTAATAGATATTATAGGTTTTATATATAGTTATATATTTATATGTATGCTATCTAATATTTTTGTAGATAATAATACTATGAGAAGGGAGGTAAAACAAATGTATACCCACCACCAATTTTCTCTGAATAGGGCTAACATTTGGTGCACCAATTGATAAACATATTGAATCACTTTGAGAAATGATGCTAGGGTAGGAGGCTCTTTGAGGCCTTGTTTAGGTGGTAGTAGTGATAGGTTAAGAAGGTTCATGGTGTAGGTTAGGGTTATGCATAAGGAGTTGGACTCAAAATGTACTTATAAAAAAATGGCGAATTCAAATAAAAATCAAGGTTAATCATGGAGAATTCTAAGCAAATCAAATCGAGCATCTTCACACCAAAATTTAGGGCATTTGAAGCCCTAAAATGTAAGGTCATATTTAAGGCCAATTTTTACCTATTAAATCATCTTATAACTTCATAAAAACACCACCATTAGATCAGGCTCAAAAAAATCTTTCCAACGAGTACAAATATGCCTATGTTTGGATATATATTATGGCAAATTGACCCTAAGAAACATTTAATTCTAAAAATTTTAGGCAAATGGACCGACGTCGAGGGTCCTCATGTCCGCCAATTTCCAATTTTGGAAATCCTAATATTAGCCCAGTTGGTGAATATTCACCACTATGCATAACCTTGGTGTAGGTCTGAATAAGATATGTGGAAAGTTACTATTGAGATAGGATATTGATAGATTTAGAAGCTTGATAAGTATCGAGTACTAATTACAAAAAGAAATGACCAAATGACAAATATAAAAATTTCTAGGTTGAGTCCTTACACGTATTGAAAAATTAGTTGGTAAAAAAACCCTACTTTTATAAGTTAGTGATGGTAACTTTTAAATGGATGCTTAACACCCTTTTATAATTAGGAATTAATGACATTGAGTGGGTTTTCATGGTGAACCTATGGTTACAGTGTATGTTGCATAGACATACCATTGAATGAGCATCATATAGATGGTTGTTATTTGATGTCATCGAATAAAGGTTCATTAGAGGTATTAGAGGAGCCTTCATAAGAAACCTTTCTATTTATATTAAGGTACTAGCAATAAAAAGGAGTGGATTCAAATTCCACTCTTTATTAGTAGTTCATGGAAAGTTCCAAGGGGATGATCCCCTGATGGAGGGATTTGTAGAGAGGTTGAAGAAGTGTAAAGTATATCAATTCTTAAAAATGTAAAGGATGGGAAGTATGAACTAAAGTACTCAAGGTCAAAAATATTAGAGTAAAGAAATAAGGTGGAGGAGCAAGAAAATAAAATGATAAAATATAAAAAGAAAAAAAAGACCCTAGATAGATCTGACATCACTATACAAAAGGACATAGAATATGTGTTTGATAGGTCTAGATATATTATCAAAGGAGATATAATAGTGTTTACATCTGAGGGTTCTAAGGAGACTGACATCATCCAAGTGGTTAACATCATGGAGTTCTATGGACAAGGTAGCACAAGTTGAATCCAAACCTGATAAAATTATATATTTGGTAATCATAATAAGGTTATGATTGGGGATGGTTTGGTTGTATTTGGTATATGGGTATTCTTATAAGGGTGATCTAGGCAAAGTAAGAAAGTAGAATATATAAGTATATGTATAAATAACACAATGTAGACACTAAAATGTGATAAACATGATTAAGCATCCACAAGAAGTGATCAAATTGACATAATATGGCCCCTTGGGCAGCCCTCAAGAGGCTCACAGTGGTTCTAGCCACTTTGGAAAGGGTTTTGGAGGCTACCAACCCAATTTTGGGAGGTTTTAACCCAAAATTCACCACCGTCCCACCCTGGGATGAGGGTAGATGCCCCTCATCCCACCCTATGGTGGTGAGCCCTCATTCTAGGGTGGTATGGTGGTGAAGTTTGACCCAGAAAAAGTCAAAATTCGACCAAATGGCACCCAGAAACTGCCATTTGACCACCCAAATAGAGCATGCAAGGCAAAGGACAGGGAATTATTATGACATCCATCTTGATGAGGGAAAAATTGGTAGATTCTCTTCCACACCTTGTGCATGCCTCCCATTTGAAAAGTGGCAACTCCTGCCATGCATGCCTTTTTGCACATGAGCCCCTTTGGGCTATAAAATGAGTTCCATATCCACACAAAAGAATGGAGAGGAGTTCTAGGATATGCAACGGAGTGCTGCCAATATTTCCCCTCACCTTATTGCACCATTTTGCCCTCGAGATATCCCTTTTTCCAAGGAGGTTATCGGGTGACTTCAAGAAGGTAATCTGAGTATAACTTTTCCATCCGGGTGAATTTCTTCACCAAATTCGATGAAAATACACCTTAGGTAGTTTAGTAATATCTTCTAGTGGTTTGGTAACAAAACATGATCATATTGGGTGGGTATCCCCTCCTAGGGTTCCCTCAAAATAGCTGCAATCACCATTGCCCCCCCGGTACGAGGGGGCGATGGTGATTGCAACTATTTTTAAGTTTTCGTAGGCTCGTAGGGCCTATCCGGGCACCCCAATTTTATGTAGGTGGATTCGAGATCCAATTGGAAAATATGACCATATGGGTAGTCTTGAAATGATAATTTATGCATACTGAAAAAATTTCATGAGTTTTGGATGAGTGCAGGTTTGAGATTTTGTTGTCCTCCTTTTCGTAGGTTGTAGGCGAGTGATGCTTAATAGAGGGGTCTACGGATGCAATTTATGATCTATTTTGGATGATATCATCCCAAAAACTCATATTTAACACCTCTAAAAATTTTCAAGTCATTTGGATATCATTTGATGCACTTTGAATTCATATGCCATTTTGCCCCTATGGGGATTGCATATTTTCACCATACACCCTTGCTATTTGACCTCTTTTTGCTTCCTTGTGTGTAGGTGCAGGTCCTCAGAAGGATTTGGGAGCAAATATAATACATCATAGAACCTAGATACAAGTAGCGCTAGCATTGGCTCGCTCACCTCGATTGTGGGTACGCAGAGAAACATTGGATGTGCACCCAAATTATGTGAAAGACTTGGTATTTGGGCACCCAATATTGTAACAATTGTATCACCATTTTGAGCCCTCAAGGGGACTGCTGTAACCTTGGATTGGATCCAACAAATTAATGAGAAAAGACTTGCTTTGATTCATTTCCTTTTGTTTGTTATTCTTTCCCTTTTGCATGCATGCTTCCTTTTTGATGCTCATTAGCGATATGGGGTAGATACACATATTTTTTCACATAATTTGGTGCACCGTTTTTCCCTAATTCAGTTTTGATCATGGTGGGACCCTTATCCATTTTGATTTTTGTAAAAAATCTAACTTCTTTATTACATTTTTGCCTTTTTTGTGTTGCGGGTGCTCCCCTCCCTACCCTAGAACGGTGGCAGAGGATTTATCTGGCACACCTTGGGATGGTGGCTTCACCATACCACCCTGGGATGGTGGTGGAGCTGCTACTCACCCCACCTTGGAGTAGTGGTGAAACAGAGAGATTTCTGCCCAAATTTTCAGAATTTGGAGGCTTCAAAGTGGACAAGGTAAGTGCCTAAACCCTCTAATTTTTTGCTATATTTTTAGAGACTGTCAAAAATCAGTTTTCCTTCTTGAATTGCTTGCTTAGAAAGGTTAAAATTTGTGTTTTTGCTTTTCTTATAACATCACATAGCAAAAGGTAGAAGAAAAATAAAAAGAACCTGTAGTAGCAATGCATATGTTTGGCTTGATTGCTTGTGGCCTACCCATTGGGTAGGTTAGCATGTAGGATTTGCATTCATAAAGTCAATTTGTAGGTTCCTTATCTTATTCTTCTAAAATTAAAATGCACCTATCGCATGCATTTAGTGAATAGTCATTGATTGATTCTTTGCTTACTTTCTTGGATAATAATGAACCAGACACACCATGATTCATGTAAATGCTAGTGAGGTGGACTTCATTACCATCCACTAGTAGAGTGCAAGTGATGATGGGTTTAATATCCATCCACTTGGCTCAAATCCCATGAACCCGATCCATATTGGCAATGTCGGTTCCAAGATCCGTCATAGCCCATGGGTTATAGCACGCATCACCCTTCGGGGAGGTGTATCACAAACTACGGGTGAATTGGGTGAGGAACTGGTAGGACCTATGCCCCCTGGACATGTGTGGACCTCATCACCACATATTATAGGTGGGATAATGCAACCTGGAGTTCATAGTCGGGTTTTCGAGCTGCGAGTATACAGGTGAAATCTAATTGAACATGAGAGTATAATCCAACTATATTTCAAACACATGACACAAGGTCATTCTTTACAAACATCACATTTGAAACACACGAAACCATTTAGGGATTCACACTTAAAAATTAAAAGAGATAATCATCTGTCTTATTGAGTGTTTTCTTTCTTGTATACTGTTTCATTAAGAATTTGTAAATAAGATAATCACTTGGGGTACTAATAGAGGAGCGCAATGGTGCGCACCCGTAGCCAAGCCCAATCATGGGTGGAAGTTGTGGAGAGTGGATTAGGAGACATGAATCATATCTGATATAGCCCTAGGGACTTGGTTATACCTCCTTGGCGAGCTTCCACTCCACCTAGCCCCAAGACAATAGGGCATGAGCCTCATATCCAAAGGGATCATCTCCAGGATACCCCAAGTGATGATGAGCATTACTTGGGATAATGTTCTCAGTATGTAGATATCTCACAGGCCTTCCTTGGTGAAAGGTAACTGCGTGCTGAGGCGCTAATAGATAGAGCGGTGCCATGCATACACATACCCACTAGGGCTAACATACCTAAGAAGAGGTAGGAGTATGACTTCACACACTAGCCGGATCAAGTCAACATGACTCTACCTCCGTGCCGCCTTGATAGGATACAACAGCCCTTGCAGCCCGATGGGAATGACACCCATCGATCTAGGCGAGCCAATTTAGCCCTAACTTTCCTCTTCCAAGAGGGAAAACATGAGGATATCTCATATTTTCCTTAGGAAAAATATACCGTGCATGCCCGATGTGCCTCTACGCCAGCTGAATGTAATGAACACATGTTCTAGCCTGAGCCTCAAGTCAATGCGGCGAACCTCGAGAGAGGCAAGCTCCCTATGGAGAATATAGAGTACCTTGGACAAGGTCGACCCCAGGGTGAGACTCCTAGGCATCCTAGGCCTCGTACTGTAGATAAAATTAGGAAAGCGATTGCAAGATACACAAAATGCCAAGCTCATTTTAAGCAGCTTCAACAGGATAAAGAGCAACTAGATCGCTTGCACCAGCTTGAGAAAGAAAGAATTGAATAGCAAAGCAACGAGCTATTCCAAAAAACTTTGAGAGAGAGGATCCCTACCCCTAAGACACATAGGTAGGAGGTCCATCCGAGGCAACCCATGCTCGTTCGAGAGAGGTCCCTGAGACCTTATCAAATGTTGCTTCCATGAACTCCTAGGCCAAATCGGGAGATGCCTCCTAAGACAAACATAGGGCACCCATCACGGGTAGATACCCCCATTCATAGGTTGGCTCGAGAGATGCCTTATGGGGCTTATACCGAGTACGAGCCAGAAGTAGAATATGTTGAGATACCTTACCAAGGTAGGGGGAAACTTACCACCGCCTCTCCCTAGGTTGTAGGAGCCTAGACATCCACCACAAGACGTGAACAAAGATGAGGATATCAAGTCCTTAGGTCCTTACAAAGCATTGTTAGAACACTTGCAGTCAGTAGAGAACAAGACCTCTAGGTCAAGATCTCAAAAGCCCACTATGCGTCAATTGTGTAGTCAACCTATTCATTCATCAGTACATACACCTCCCTATCTAGAACAATTTAAGTTTCCCCAGTTGGATACCTTTAAGGGAGAAGAGGAATCCTCCTTCATTTCTTAGAACATCAAGAATCGACTTGGGCAATGGCCCAAGCACATGACGGTACTTATGGTGTCCATTTTAGTGGCATGGCCATCATAAAGAACATTCTTCGCATGGGCTATTATTGGCAAACTTTAGAGTAAGATTGTTGTGCATATGTGAGGAAGTGCATGAAATGTCAACACCATTCTAACTTGACACATGTACCTTCCTAGGCCTTATAACCGATCCAAGTGGCTTGGCCATTTTCACAATGGGGGTTGAATTTAATCGAGAAAATCTCCCCTGCATCCTCAGGCCACCACACATTTATCATCACGACTACCAAGTATTTTACAAAGTGGGTGGAAGCAATTCCCCTTACCACTATGATAGGACCCCGCATAGCGGAGTTCATATTGCATAATATCATTTATCATTTTGGTATTCCATCCAAGATCATTTCAGATAATGGGACATCATTCAAGAATAAATATGTGTGTGCTTTGACAACAAATTATAATATCCAGCACAACTTTTCGACACCCTATTATCCACAAGCAAATGGGCAAGCAAAAGCATCAAACAAGACCCTAATTGCCATATTGAAGAAAATAGTCAAAGAGAATCATACCAATTGGCATAAACAAATGTTGCTTACCATTTGGGCTTACCGCACTAGCATTCGGACACCCACTGGGGCAACTCCATTTTTGCTAGTGTATGGTGTTGAGGCGGTCATGCCTCTATAGTTGGAAATCCCATTACTACACATATCCATGTAGGAATTTATTGATGATGATACTGCGCGACAAACTCACCTAGATCAACTTATTTTGTTGGATGAGCATCACATTAATGCACTTGAGCATCTACGTGTGTATCAAGAGTGGCTCAAAAGAGCCTACAATATGAAAATCCATCTCAGAGACTTTCAGGTTGGCGATCTTGTCCTAAAAGAGAACCAACAAAATTCTAGCTTGCTGCCCCACATACGGGACAAATTTGTGGTAAACTGGTTAGGTCCCTTTGTCATCACTAGTCAAATAGAGCCTAAAAATTATCACCTAGCTTCAATTGATGGTGTCAAGGATCCTGAACCCTTGAACATCCTTCACTTGTGGCCATTTCATGCTTAGAGAGCACCCAAAAGGCTCCTAGCGGGTTTTTACCATCTAGGTCAAGTAAAAATGTTCCTAGACTATCTATGATCATCTAGGTCAACCCTAAAAGCCCCAAAGGTATCCATAAGTCCTTTGGTCATAGCCAAATGCCCCAAGGTAGTCATAGACACTTTTTAAGTGCTGTTGCACGTCTAGGTCACCCCAAAGGGCTCCTAACAGGTTCTCACCATCTAGGTCAAGTAAAAATGCTCCTAGACTATCTACGATCATCTAGGTCAAACCTCAAAGCCCCAAAGGCATCCCTAAGCCCTTTGGTCACACAAAAATACCCCTAGGAAGTCGTAGAAACTTTTTAAGTGTCATTGCACGTCTAGGTCACCCCAAAAGGCTCCTAGCAGGTTCTCACCATTTAGGTCAAGTAAAAATGCTCCTAGGCTATCTACGATCATCTAGGTCAAACCTAAAAGCCCCAAAGGCATCCCTAAGACCTTTGGTCACACCCAAATACCCCTAGACAATCATAGACACTTTTTAAGTGTCGTTGCACGTCTAGATCACCCCAAAAGGCTCCTAGTAGGTTCTCATTGTCTAGGTCAATTAAAAATGCTCCTAGACTATCTACGATCATCTAGGTAAAACCTAAAAGCCCCAAAGGCATCCATAAGCCCTTTTGTCATAGCCAAATACCCCTAGGCAGTTGTAGACACTTTTTAAGTGCTCATCGCATGTCTAGGTCACCCCAAAAGGCTCCTAGCGAGTTCTCACCATCTAGGTCAAGTAAAAATACTCCTAGACTATCTATGATCATCTAGGTCAAACCTAAAATTCCCAAAGGCATCCCTAAGCCATTTGGTCATAGCCAAATGCCTTTAGGCAATCGTAGACACTTTTTAAGTGCCGTTGCATATCTAGGTCACCAAAAATGCTCCTAGCGAGTTCTCATCATCTAGGACAAGTAAAAATGCTCCTAGACTATCTACGATCATCTAGGTCAAACTTAAAATCCCCAAAGGCATCCCTAAGCCCTTTGGTAATAACCAAATACCCTTAGGTATTCGTAGATACTTTTTAAGTTCCGCTGCACGTCTAGGTCACCCAAAAGGCTCCTAGCAGGTTCTCACCATCTAGGTCAAGTAAAAATGCTCCTAGACTATCTACGATCATCTAGGTCAACCCTAAAAGCCCCAAAGGCATCCATAAGCCCTTTGGTCATAGCCAAATGACCCTAGGTAGTCATAGACACTTTTTAAGTGCCGCTACACATCTAGGTCACCCAAAAGGCTCCTAGCAGGTTCTTACCATCTAGGTCAAAGTCAAAATGCTCCTAGAATATCTACGATCATCTAGGTCAACCATAAAATCCCCAAAGGCATCCATAAGCCCTTTGGTCATAACCAAATACCCCTAGGTAGTCGTAGACACTTTTTAAGTGTCGATGCATGTCTAGGTCATCCAAAATGCTCGTAGCATATTCTCACCATCTAGGTCAAGTAAAAATTCTCCTGGACTATCTACGATCGTCTAGGTCAAACCTAAAAGCCCCAAAGGCATCCATAAGCCCCTTGGTCCCCCCAAATGCCCCAATGGCTTCCAAATAATCCCGTTGGTCACATGTGTATACATATCAACAAAAAATTCAAAAAAATCATCAAAACATAAAAATACAAAAACATTTGCATCACATTGTATTTTCATACATACATATCCATCAAAATTTTCAAAATTTAAAAATATTGCATCACACCGCATTTCATTTTATCATCACTTGCATCTAGTCATATTCATCATTAACACTTTACATTTTAGATTTATGCATACATGTCTAACACCATGATGATACATTACTTACCGCTCAAAATAAATGTCATAAAAGTACTCATAGTTCAAATACCGCAATTAGCATTTTCACCCATATTTTTCACATTTTCATAATTGTGTCTATTCCCTTCACTTAGCCATTTGTTTTAAAATAATGTTAGTAGGGTTTTCGATCACTCAAACATATATAGTCTCTACTCAAATTTTATAGCAGGCTAGCTTGATTTTTAGGAGGTAGAGTCTTGCATTATTATGCCTTGCGTACATCATATCCCAAACACAATTAATCATTAACAATCTAAGTTTTGTACAAAGATAGATGAAATCCATGAAGTGGTGTAGGTTACCATCCCCAAGGCCTAAAATATCAACACCACTCCATAGCAAAATAACAAAATTTTCCCATCAAAATTTCCACACACCTTTGATCTCTAAAGTCGTAAGGATTCATACTACACATCCCTGCGAAGGATGGGTAGTCATCCCCAATGCCTAAAGAATCAATACCATCCACAAGCCAAAAATCCCATAAATTCAACTTTGAAATCAAAATCCTCAAAAATCAATAATAAAAAATAATAATGGTTATCACCACTACTCAAACCCCTTGCTCAAGAGAAAAAGAAAAAACTCAAAATAAACAGTGATTATAGTCACTAAAAAGAGAAAAATAGATAGTGATTTTCATCACTATATATGAGAGCAAGTAATCCCAATCAAAGTGAATAACCAAAAAACACCTGAGCTTGAATCCTTGAAACTCTCAACATTTGTAAAACCATCAGGTGATCCTCATTACGGGTTTTGTGGATAGCCTATCCATTAATGGAAGTAGCCTCATGCATGATGATATGTGTATCACATTAGCTTTCGGGTGTATGTGTAGACCAATGTTTGCATGTGGATGAGCTATCTTTGGTAACCTAGATTGCCTAGTGGTCTAGTCATACTTAGTACAAAATCTACGATGGTGGCATTTATTTCGTGATCCTCAGTACAAGTTTGGTTGAGAGGCTACTTGGCACTGGCGGTATCCTTATGCATCTGACAAGAATGAAATTTCTTGCACACACAGGGATATGAAGTACCTTGGTCATCCTAGCAGATTCATACCTTGTCAAAAAGTCTTGCATGGTTAGTATACAACTTTTGATAATTTGACTAGAGTGTTTGAGTCTCATGAAAACCTAATGATCATTTCCTAAGCAGCATATCATTCATATCACTTCACCTCATTCACTTTAATTACATTATTCACACATCCATTGTATAAAGTCTCATGACAACATTACATATGAGTTGGTGCAAAATACATCATCTATGGTGCTAGCATAATACAACATGTAGTCTACATATTATATCCTCTAGATCAAGAAATCATCCATCTCAATATACATCCATGCATGTACACAATAAAATCAAATCACATTAAAAATATGCATACATAGGCATTCATCATCATTACATAAATAAAATTACATACATTTGCATACATCTCATAAAACAATAAACACATGATGATAAACCACATAAAAAGCTCATATATATATGTGTATATGTATGGGAAAAAAAGGATACATCATGTTGCCCATCAACTACAATAAAGTGAGTCCTCAGACTTCACACTGCTAAAACATCCAAAAAACACAAAAAGAGTCACATGAGCCACTACCATGGTCATGCAGGACCGGTACTATGACTCGCACTCCCACCTGCAGTAGGATTCCTCTATGAACTCCCATATCTACTACCACCTGCCCTGTCAGTTCTCTGCCTAGACCCTGGTGCCTCTCACCTAGAGGAAGACTGCCTTGTCCTACTGTGGTGACTCTGGTATGATCCACTGGCACCTCCATCATCTCATATACATCCACCAAGGCATACTACCTTAGTCTCCAGCTCATCTGCATAAGCCTACCCTCATTGGCACTGTGCCTGGTAAGTCTCCATCATAGAATGGAGTCGTGTCACCTCTATCTATAGCCTAGTCACCTCCCCACTATTGGAATCCTCCCGTGTAGGGCTTCGAGATTACAACTGTGTCCGAAGAGATGATATCTTGACCTGAGCCACCTGGACCTGGACTCACTTGACTGCTAGCTCTGTTTGTACATCATGCACCTGTGTTCGTAGGAGATCTCTCTCCTGCCTCACCCTGAGTAGCTCCTCTCGTAGCTCTGCCTCTATATACCCTGATGCCATTGATGGTACCTGCACATCCTCATCCCCAACATCATCATCTCCCAAGTCACCTTAATATCCTAAGTCCAGGAGATCCAGATGCTCCCCTACCCTGTATCCCTACCAATCACCTGCCTTACCCTGGTCCTAACCAAAAATATCTTGATGTGCCTCCCTAGTTGCATCCCTCCTCAGTGGCCCCTCTCCATGCCCATGGCCTATCACCCACTAAGCATCATACTCCGTTGTAGTATTGACATCATCCACATCTAGAATGTCCACTACAGGATCCGTATCCCATGCCATTGCCTCTACCATTGGCCATGCCAATATCTTCTCATCCTCGTGATGTCGATAAGGCATCGACTCACTAGGCACCACCTAGAGTAGCCCAAATTGTTGCATCACCCAAGCAAAAGGGAAGTACTCCCACTCTGTGCCATATCGTCCAACTAACCATCTGCCTCACCACACCTTGCAGAGCTGTACAATAGAAATTTCCCATTGTAGACAATATCTGTATGGCCTCTAGAATACCTTACCTACCCCAATTCAAGGAAAAATATCTACATAGGTGTTGCAAATCACCGCCTATGTCCCCTCTCCTGAGCCCTCTGCCATAGGATATCGTATCCTATCTCCCTGTCTACTAGCTATACCCGAGTAGTCCAGGGTAGCCCCTGTGGTCATCCCACAGCTATGTGCTGCCATCCCCAGCACTGTAGAAAAAAACTACACCCAATACCCTTTTTTAGATGGTAGTGGATCTCATACAACTCATCATAGAGTTGTATCAGTAGTGTAGTACCCCATGCCATCACTAATGGCTCTACCACAATAGACCTCACCAACGCAAACACTATCTCCACTAGGTTCCATGGGAAACTCACTCCAGAAGAATTTGATAGTACCATATTGGAGATGAGCATCATGATTTGTGTATGCCTCACCCCCAATACCTTCGCCTCATGCTAGAATCCTACTAGAATACCACCCTTCAAGTAGTCCAGCTCTACCATCTCTAGATCATAATTGAAGTACCTCTCGAGCACTGTTTATCTTTGGTATCGTGGTGTTGTGCAGATTGGCCACCCTTCTATTAGAATATAAAGAACCTGATAGATGTCCTCCAACATCATCGTCATCTTCCCAGTGGGTAGGTGGAAGGGATTTGTGCACGGATCCCACAGATCAATTAGGGCAGTCAAATATGCACGATCTCCTACGACAGTCTCTAATCGGGTCACCTGCTTGAGGCCTAGGGCATCCAACCACTCCCAGTCCTTTGTGGTCAATGCATCCCTCTTGGAATCAAAGAGAGTAGGTACTCGATACCGACTCCTCACCATATAGAAGGGATAAGCAACTCAATAATATAACACAAAAATGGCCTCGCATGGCCCCAAAAACATCCAAAAGAAAAGACTCAAAATGGCCCCTCTTTGAGGACAGTTTGTGTCCATTACCCCAGGAATGGTCCCCAAACCTATGTACAACCCATCAAGATATGGCCTATGATCAGCCCACACTAGCCATCCCACCTATGGATGACTCTAAAAAAAATTTGTCTCAAAAAGGCCTTTCAGGCCATCAAAAATAGGAAAAACAATGCAAAAATTGATGTACAAAATGCAATCTAATTGCACAAAAATATGGGTAAAACACAAAAGTTGGTACATGTATCATATATTAGGTTTAATTACCTACAATCTAGTGTGATATACTTCCAAGCCAAAAACATACCATAAAAGCAAGAAAATCAACTCCTAACACTAGAAAAATGAAATAAGAGAGACTTGGCATATCTGTCTTGCACCAGCTCCTCCACTAGCTGAGTCCACCCACTGACTCATGGTGACTATGGGATGAATTTTATAGTGATCTGCTACTCAGAATCACTCTCCTACTCCTCACCTCTCAAATTGCCACATAAAGCATGCAAAAATGAGCCTAACCTTCATATTTTAGGTTTATATAAAGACGCAAGGGTCACAACAATCCCAACATGGAGGAGCACACAGTTTTCTTACCGTGCCACCCTAGGATGGTGGTATAACATGCCCTCATCCCACTCTGGGACGATGGTAGCAAAAATAGGCCAAAATAGCCCAAAATGACCCAAAATAGGTCCAAAACTGCACCAAAACAACTCAAATTAGGTCCAAATTTCACATAGATCAACATGCAACCCTGAGGATCCTAGGATGGATGAAGAAGTATTTAATTCATGCTCTAATAATGCCATTGTGGCTAGACCGCCCCCCGTACATGCAGTTTCTAGCTCCTTTCCTCCAGGAAAACTCAACAAAGTCACCAAAATCCTCTCCAAATTGCCCTCTTTTTCAAGGGATAAAACTGAAGGTAAGCATAACACAAGTCAATTGGGTCAAGCGACTTGTCACTTTTCTCATTGGTCATTACCTCATCAACTCGTCACTTGAGGGGGTAGTCATACTCAGTCCAAATCAGCAAGCACACACTCAATTATGTGAATTGCATTCGTTCAACGAATCTTCGATAAAGACAATCACGCTCCTACTTGGGGTAGCAAACAAGCATACAAAATCACATTATAACGCTTGAAATTATTGGAATAATGAATTCATAGGCCCTGAACCTTCATGACAGACAATGTTCAAGCATAGGCACGCTCATTCAATGAGTTAGAAGCAAATATTCAAGAACACACGCCCTTTTCATGATTGGGGCATCTAAAGTTGGTTAGGTTATCGAGTAACCTTAATCATTCTACATTTTGGTTATCTATTTTTTCGTAGTGCTATGTTGCACACAATGCATCTCAAAAATGGGCATCTGTAGACACTAAAATTTGGTAAACCCAATTAAGCATCCACAAGCAGTGATCAAATTGACATAATATGGCCCCTTGGGCAGCCCTTAGGAGGCTCATAGTGGTTCTAGCCACTCCGAAAAGGGTTTTGGAGGCTACCAGCACAATTTTGGGAGGTTTTAGCCCAAAATTCACCACCGTACAACCATGGGATGAGGGTAGATGCCCCTCATCCCACCCTGGGATGGTGGTGAGTCCTCGTCCCAGGGTGGGACGATGGTGAAGTTTGACCCATAAAAAGTCAAAATTTGGCCAAATGGCACCCAGAAATTGCCATTTGACCACCCAAACAGAGCATGTGAGGTAGAGGACAGGGAATCCTTATGACATCCATATTTATGAGGGCCAAATTGGGAGATTCTCTTCCACACCCTGTGCATGCCTCCCATTTGACAAGTGGCACCTCCTGCCATGCATGCCATTGCATGCCTTTTTGAACATGAGCCCCTTTGGGATATAAAATGGGTTCCATATCCACACAAAATAATATAGAGGAGTTCTAGATATGCAACATAGTGCTACCAAGATTTCCCCTCACCTTATTGCACCTTTTTGCCCTCGGGATATCCCTTTTGCCAAGGAGGTTACCGGGTGACTTCAAGAAGGTAATCAGAGCATAAATTTTCTATTCGGGTGAATTTATTCATCACATTAGATGAAAACACACCTTAGGTTGTTTAGGAACACATTACAGTGGTTTGGTAACAAAAAGTAACTAGATTTGATGGGTATCCCCTCCTAGGGTGCCCTCCAAATAGTTGCAGTCACCATCACCCCCAGGATGAGGGTAAATTATTAACCAATTTCTTTACTATTTTAATTTTTTTATTTTCTACATTATGCCATGATTCTACAGTCCAAATTTCAGGTCATTTGGAGTTAAAATGAATTAGTTATGCTATTTTTAATTTTTTGCAAGCTTGTAGAGCCTATCCGGGAACCCCAGTTTGATGTAGGTGGATCCGGGCTCCGATTGGAAACTCTGACCATATGGGTTGTCTTAAAATTCCAATTTATGCCTACTAACCAAATTTCATGCGTTTTGGATGAGTGCAGGTTTGATATTTTTTTGTCCTCCTTTTCGTAGGTTGCATGCGGGTGACGCTTAATAGAGGGGTCTACGGGTGCAATTTCTGATATATTTTGGGTGATATCCTCCCAAAAACTCATATTTAACATCTCTGAAAATTTTCAAGTCATTTGGATATCATTTGATGCACTTTTAATTCATATGCCATTTTGCCCCTGTTGGGATTATATGTTTTCACCATACACCCTTGCTATTTGACCTCTTTTTGCTTCCTTGTGTGCAGGTGCAGGTACTCAGAAGGCTTTGGGTGGCAATATATGACATCAAAGAACCTAGATACAAGCAGCGGTGGCATTGGCTAGCCCACCTCGATTGTG
The DNA here is from genome assembly GCA_028583015.1 of Wollemia nobilis. Taxonomy (NCBI): domain Eukaryota; kingdom Viridiplantae; phylum Streptophyta; class Pinopsida; order Araucariales; family Araucariaceae; genus Wollemia; species Wollemia nobilis. Next base: position 1,865,573 of record JAQPPZ010016958.1, on the reverse strand, counting down.
GGTATGCGGAGAAACATTAGATGTGCACCCGAATTCCGTGAAAGACTTGGTCTTTGGGCACCCAATATTGTAACAACTGTATCACAATATTGAGACCTCAATGGGACTGCTGTAACCTTGTATTGGATCCAATAAATTAATGAGAAAAGACTTGCTTTGATTCATTTCATTTTTTTTGTTATTCTTTCCCTTTGGCATGCATGCTTCCTTTTTGATGCCCATTAGCGATATGGGATAGATACGCATATTGTTTCACATAATTTGGTGCACAATTTTTACCTACTTCACACACACACATAATACTAATGTTCTAATCAAAGTAAAATATCATAATCAACTAAAGCAAAGTAATTGATTTTGCAACCAAGTAGATAGGTAAAATTCCTGATAACAATTAACTCAATATACTTATAAAGTAAAGAAGATAACAAAGATAACAAATGTACTAACCTTGGAATGAATGTACCTTGATGCTTGATGGATATATCAGTAAATAAATTTTATTAGGACTTCTCCTTGATCTTGTATATTTCTCCTTGTCCTTGATGATATTATCATCTAATCCCTTCCTGATTAAGGATACCCATCCAAAAGGCATTGAGGTAAGGTGTATTCTAAGAGGAATAAAAACCTAGATATGAAAGGAGTTTATTTTTCCTTTGATTATATAATAATAAATAGTGACTGCACTTCAATTTTCCTCTCTTAGTGATATTAAGAAATTTTGGATAGATTTGTAAAGGATGGTAGAAGGAGTTTGTTTCAGAAGAAGAGGATGTTAGTAGAAGAAGAGGAAGACTTGATAAAAATAATATTCACCAAATTTGAATCTTCTATTTACTATTAATCAAATTTGGACTTGTATTTTCTCTTGAAATAGACAAAGAGATGCCCTATTTATAGGGATTAACTACCCAAGTTTATCCCAACAAGGAAATTGGTTGACATTAGGTGCTCTCATTAAATGCAAGTGGAATAATGACAATTGTCTTAGGAGTGAAATGGATGGTTGTGTAGACACCAAAACAGCACCAATCCGATTATGTGACTACAAACACTAATTGCATTGACACACACAGCCCCAAGGGCAACCCCTAGAGGTTAAACAGTGGTCCTAACCACTCTCACAACAATTTTGGAAGGTCAAAAATCAATTTGGCACCTTCAGATACTTTGCTCAGTATCCGTTCCACCTAGGGATGAATTCAAACTGGGATTCGCCCCACCCAGGGACAGATTCCATATTCGCTCTAGGGTGGGGTGAATTGTAGGTTTGATGGGCAAAAAGTCAAATCTTGACAAATGGCAGCTCAGATCCGCCACTTAATGCTTCCTTCATTGCATGGGAGTGTGGGTGAGTGTTTTCAAGCATTAGAGGTTGTTACAAGGGCAGTCATGAAGTCCCTATTCAGGGAGGAATCTCCTCCCCCATGGGAAGGCATGATTTCCAAGTGGCGCCTCTGCATGCCCATTTCAAGAGACCTCTAGGTCTATAAATTGGTGAGTTTCCTCACCCCAAGATATATAGGGAGGGAGCATTTTGGAGCAGCGAAGTGCTGTCATTTTATTTTCACACCCACACCCTTTTTGAGTTGTGTCTTTCACATCCTTGATCTCTTATGGAGAGGAGGTCATAGGGTGGTTATTGGAAGCACAAATCCAGAACCAAACCCAAAATTTGGCCACAATATCCCACCCAATTTTTTGACAATACCCCACAAGAGATTTTGGACCCATCCCAAGTGGATTGGTGCCAAAATTAGGCCCCAAACGGTGGGCGGCCTGCCTTCGGGCGCCCCCTCCCACACTGCTACAGTCCTAATCGCCCCCCTTTGTAGCGATGGGAATTTTATGGTAGAATTTCTTTCTTTAATTTTTGCATTCAATTCTATGATGCTTAGATAGGTTGTCATTTAAATTTCATCTCGTTTTGAACAATTTTGATCATGTTTTTATCTTTGCTCGCTTCTACTAACCTACAGGTAGCATCATCAAATTCTCATTGATGGAGGTCAAATTGGGAAAATCTGACCATTTGGGTCTTCCCAAAATACCCCCAATTAGCTAACCCCAAGTTTGTAGGTCTTTTGGAGCTTCCTAGGCCGAACATTTGGGACAGTACCTTTTTGACGTTTTGTTGCAGGTGAATTCGTCCCGCCCCGGAGCGAATTCAAATCAACAAGGAATTTCCTGACTGTTTCATTTGCAAAATTTTCTTTGGGATGACTTGATTCCCCTGTCAAATTTTTAGAACATTTGGATTCAGTCTAGTCATAGTTTAATTCATTTTTCTCATTCACTTATCGTAGGCTTGGGAGATTGCATGCTTTACTTTATCTACAGGTGCTACTGACTATTTCTTGTTCCTTTGAACGTAGGGTCTGGACATTGGAGGATCAACAAGGAGTTAAGACTCATCAACACAAGTGGCGGTGATGTTTGGTCCGCCCATTTTACATGTGGGCATGCGAAAGAAGGAAGGGCATCCATGGATGTAACCAGAACACTTATTTAAACGCTCCTAGCCTTTGAAAGGGGAGGATGCACATTGTAACCGAGTTGTGAAACATATCAATAAAAAGGGCTGTCTTATTTTATTTGCATTTGTTTTTTTTTTATTCGCTCATGCTTTCCTTCTTTTCATGCACTTTCAAATTCCTAGGATTTAGCATGTAGTTTGGTTCAGTTTGCATTGCATCTTCGCTTTCCTTTTTGCTTTTGTATCCTCGTGCTTTCAGTGGTGATCACGGTGGGACCATATGAGAGGTGCAACCCCTTGGCATGAGATAGGTCTACACAACCTTACCAAGTGCCGCCTCTGATACCTCCTAGACCTAAGCGGGAGGCCACTCCCCGGAACAACGATGGGTACCCTCTGTGGGGACCCACTCAGGGTCATAGGTCTCATCCAAAGACTCCTCAAGAAGCTTACGAGGAGTATGAGAAAGAAGCAGAGCAGGCCAAAATGCCCTACCAAGGCATAGGGGTTGCTATCCGGCCACCCCTCCATAGGTCTCAAGTCTCCCACAACCCACAATGAGAGCAAACTAAAGAAGAAGAGATTAAATCTTCAGATGCACATAAAGCACTACTAGAGCGTCTGGAGTCTGTGGAAACCAAAACTTTTGGGCCCCAAAAGCCCACTTTATGCCAGCTCTACAGTCATCCCGTGCATCCGTTAGTTCCAACACCCCCTTACCCTAAACACTTTAAGCTGCTCCAGTTTGTAGTATTTAGAGGTGAGGAGGATGCCCAAGAGCATGTGACAAGATTCCTAAGCCAATGCTTCGACATTCAAGACAATGATGCTTTGTTATTAAGAACATTTATAACCACGTTCGCAGGCCCTGCCTTGGATTGGTTTACTCAATTACCAAAGCATAACATTAACAACTTAGATCAGTTAGTGGATGCGTTCCTTGAATGCTTTGCCTTCAACACCAAGAAGAACATGTCACTAAGTGACTTAGCCAGCCTCAGGCAGTATGAGGAAGAAACCATGGCGGCCTATGGGAATCAATGGAGGGCTTTTCTCTCAAAGTTGCCCTACCTTCCCCCTATGTCCGAACTCACTCAAATGTTCTCCAAGAGCTATTTGAGATCGATCTCTATGCTATTGCAGCTACAACAATATGCCACCTTAGAAGAAGCTCTGGCGCAAGCCAGGATCATTGAAGTGATCAAATTACAGGATGGCGAGATAGCCAAACCTAAGAAAAAAGAGTGGACTAAGAACACTAAAATAGGGACTACGCAACAAAAACCCATTGCGGTAAATCAAGTTGCCATAAATGTCCCTAAGCCTACACAAGAAATATAGCCTCAAAAGGCTAACTATCAGGCGTGCCTCCTAATAATTATGAAAAAGAAAACTAGAAGCAAGAGCAAAATCAGCAGCGTCACCCTAGACAATAGTACACACCTTATACAGAGTCTAGGGACTCCTTGTTTGACCACTTTTCAGCGATGAACTTGATCAACCTTCCAGAGATCCAAACCATAGATCCCAATGCACCAAAGCCTAAGGGATACCAGGAGGACTTGTATTGTAGGTTCCACAGGCGGAGGGGACATGACCTGAATGCATGTTGGAAGTTCAAAGGTTTGATACAAGACCTAATTGACAATAAGTCATTGGCAGTGGAAAACCCCATAGTGCTAAACAACCAGAAGATGAGAGTCTTCAAAGACCCCTTGCCTGCTCGCAAGGCACAGACAAAACCCCTTCAAGTCAATGAGGTGCAACAGAATTGCCCCATGCAAGGGTATGTAGGAATGATAAGCATAGTGACTAGGAACAAGAGATACCCAGGAGTTGCCCTTGAGGCAGCCACAAGAGAGGTTCCATCGACGTCACAACCTCAACAACACCCTATGCAACCACCTCCGCCTAGACCCATGACCACGATTCGGGACAAACTCATGCAGAGTTTGAGGACCACATCGGCTAGGCTCTCCATATATGAGCTTATACAGCAATCAACGCCCCATCAAGAGGCTCTCATGGAGATATTGAAAGCCATCGAGTTGCAACCCCACGAAGCGAATTCCTTCAACAACTTCATGGGACATGTTAAATGATGCACGAAGCGAGTCAACTTTCGAGAGGATGAAGTTAAATCAATGTCTGATGACATGGCAGATCCACCCCTGCATGTTATCATGCGGGTCAATGGGATATCGTACAAGAGGGTGTTGGTAGCAATCACCATGAACATCAAGCGATTGAACATCTTTGGTGATTCATTGCTAATTGTCAACCAAGTCAAAGGGGTATTCCAATGTAAATGCCCAGTTTTGTAGGCCTACAAAGCCCTTGTGGACAAATTCCTGGCAAATCTTGAATGGTATGACATCGAGGCACTCCCTCGGTCATCGAATCATTTTGTAGACACTATGGCCTCTTTGGGGTCATTAATCCCGCAAGACCTTTCTGGTGATATGACAACCATTCAAGTCAAAACACTATCACAATCCGCGATGGACCGTGCAAGCTCTAACTTGATGCCAGGAATCTAGATTGAACCACCTCAAGATAGGTTCTCTCGAATCCATGATCATCTGAAACATGCCAACTGGGGGTCCTTGTTCTCCCCTACTCCCCTTAATAGCAACACAATGCTATTCTTACTAGTTCTTTCCCTCTCAACGTTTGCTAGGGATGAACTTCAAGAGGGATTGGCTGTTCATACCATCGAGGCTTCTGATCAGCACGATTGGTATTCACCCATAAGGGACTACCTCAAGTTAGGTAACATCCCACTTGGATTGATGCATGCCGCAAAATGAGCATTCAAGCAGAAAATGACAAAGCATGTCTTGTTAGGAAAAAATTTGTACCGTCATAGCTATGAAGGGATCCTCCTTTCGGTGCTTGGACCAGCAAGAGTCCACTTGGGCGATCGCCCAAGCACACGATGGTACATGTGGTGGCCACTTTAGTGGTATGGCTATCGCCAAGTGCATTCTTCACATGGGCTATTACTAGCCATCTTTAGAGCGAGATTGTAGTGCATATGTTAGGAAGTGCGTAAAGTGTCAACATCATGCTAATTTGATGCACGTACCTTCCCAAGCCTTGTAGTTGATCCAGTCAGCTTGGCCATTTTTGTAGTGGGGCTTAGATATAATAGAAAAGATCTCCCCTGCATTGTCAGGCCATCACATGTTCATCATAATGGCCACAGAGTATTTCACCAAGTGGGTGGAAGCAGTTTTTCTTAGCATCCCCAAAGCAATCATCACGGATAATGGCCTCGACTTCATAGGCACCAAAATCAATGAATTCCTCTACTGATATGGGATATACCATAAAATATCCTCCAACTACTATTCGCAAGGCAACGGATTGGAAAAATCCACCAATAAGACTCTTTTGAGGGTGCTAAGAAAGCTCATAGAGACAAACAAAAGGACTTGACATCTCCTTCTAGATCGGGCCTTCTGGGCCGATCAAATTTCTGCCAATAAGTCAATTAAGACTTCACCTTATGCCTTGGTCTACGACAAGGAGGCCATCTTACCCATCCATGTGGAGATCCCTGCACTGCAGCTGTTAGAAGAAGAAGATGGAGTTAATCCAATGGAAAATAGTATAGCTCAGTTGCTGCAACTAGAGGAAGATCGCGAAGAAGCCTATCAAAACTTCGCTAAGCATGCTCAATTCACTCAAGACTGGTTCAAGAAAAAGTCATCCGATCACACATTCAATGTAGGAGATCTGGTATGGAAGTGGGACTCCTAGAAGGCCAAGCCTGGGAATCATGACAATATGGACACCTTCTGGGATGGGCCGTTTGATATTATGAAGGTGAACTCGGCCAATTCTTTCATCCTCAAATATGCAGATGGCCAGGTTTTTCTGATCTCTGTCAATGGTCTTCATCTGAAGACTTTTCACCGCTAAGGTAAAGCACGATTTCTCTCTTAAAAAAAAAATGTGTGTGTATATGTAATTTTGTATATAATTTGCATTTGTATATACATCCTGTTCCAAAATTCACACAAAGGCATGAAAAGAGCTTCGCACCTGAAGCATTTTTAGGAGCTACTTCGGGCAACAGTTTTGCGAAGTAGATTTTAAAAGAGTCCTTGCGAAGCAGCTTCCGAAGCAGAATTTTGTGAAGCAGTTTCTAAAAGGGGTAAGCTTCGGTAAGTGGCCTTCACAAAGCAGAGAGGCAGTGCGGTGAAGAAGAAGTACTTTGGGCTCGAAGCATCAAAATGCAACCCATACCAAAGGTTCGCTACGAAGCATTTTCAACATTGATTTCTCGAACCAACAACATGCAAAGTGAAGAATTTAAAACATGCATCGAAGAATGTGCAACCACCAACCATGAAAAGGGTTCAAAGTGGGTGAATTTAAGGCAAAAGGTGGTGGAGCACTTCTCGAGGTGATTCAGTTAGAAGAAAAAGAAAATAAAAGCTCATGCTCAGGTACGAGGTGGTAGCAGGTTGCTTCTCCAATACAAAGTGTAATCATCGAAGCGTGTGGCCTTGTGTACCACGTCGCTGCAAAACCAATTAAAGAATATGATAGCTTCCTCCGTTCGAGGTGTAAATTTAATTTTAGTAGGTGCCATAAATTTAGATGGTTGCCTTTTTAGGCTATAAAATGCGAAGTCCTAGCAAGAAGGATGTTATTTATCCATTAGTTCGAGCTAGACGAAGAACCTTCAGTTACTCTACAATTCCCCTGCCCTTTGCATCTGATCATTCGCATTAAAGTGCTTTGTATCAAGGACTCTACCGCCATCATTTTCAACATGGGAAAGAAAAACTCCAAGGAGAAGGGGAAAGAGCCCAAAGTTGCAGGCCCCAAAAAAACAAAGAAGGGCAAGGAAGAGAAAAAGCATACTTCAAAGAGGCTAAGTCTCCCCCCTTGCCTCGAAAAGTAGCCAATAGAATAAGGGGACGACTCAGAGGAGGAGCATCTTATAGAACCACCAATTGATGGGTGGGAGAAGATTAGAGACACACAACTCTCTAAGGGTGTATCCGACCTGCGACGCACCATAGAGTTTATGACACGCAGACTCACCCTAGAAAATAAGAGAGCTACTGCATATTACTCTTAGATTTACTAGTTTTTAACCTCGCCTGCTCACCATTGTCTCGAGCTAATCCATGCTATCATACAAAATTACTAGACTGCATCCAGGAAAGTGTTGGATGCTTCGGGTCACAAATTGTTTTCCATCCTGAAGGAAGATGTACAAGCAGCCTTCGCACCACAGCAAGGTCCGCCCAAGGGCTATTCTGTTTGCAATGTCATCTTAAGTGAACAAATGAAGAGATTCACCTCTAAAAGCTACATTTTGAAATTCCTGCACAAGAATCTCAAGAGCAGGCTACCTTCAAAAAAGCTGCCCCAGATGCCCTTACCCTTGGCGGCCTTCAAAAACATCGATCTTTTCTCCATCATTGCATGGGTAGCGGGTTTGTCAATAGATGCTTCAGTGCAGCCTTGGCAGATGTATTTGGATGAATGTATTTCGAGAGGGAAATTTTATGCCCCTGACGCTTCAAGGCCAAACACCAACCCAGTTTTATTTGACTGGGCAAAATGGGTGGCCCGAACCTTGCATACAAGGCTCACTAGCATGAAGAATTCGACAATGGGCCAGTACTTCGCACCCTGTTATTTTCTTGTCTGGTTGTACTTCTACCAGGTTCATAAGCGATTCCCCCATATCACTATTTCTCCAAGCGACGAGGATGGAAATCCTCTGCCAGTGTATCAATGGACTCCCCTCTTATTGAGGACAGACTCCTATTATTCTTTAAATCAACAATTTTTGGGACTCGCCATGCATCTGTTGAAAGGTTCTTGTCCTCGAGTACCCCTTAGTTTGAGAGATAGAGTGGTGTAGAAAATAAAGGGAGATGTTTTCCAATTGACACAGGGACTGGTGATTCGCCTGTTTAGTTTCATAGGGAAGCCCTTCTTGTTACCAGTCTACCCCTTCGAATATCAGTTTGCATTGGAAGTCGCTCGGTAGAGCGACTCTACAAATTCAGTATACGACCATGGCCAAAAGTGGGCACATACCTATGACTTCCCCTTTAGGATGGGCGTCATCGAAGTATTTGCCCTAAAACAGAATGTTTTCTTGGAGGAAAAGCTTGTCAGTTTTGGCCTACTCCAGATTCCTCAGCAATGGCTCTATGATCCTTTAGGAGTGATGAGGGATCACTTAAAATTCAAGAATTTCCACATCTGCCCCCACCCCGAAATTGTGGAACAAAGGAATAATCCCAATGGGAAATATCTAGAGTGGCATTTGGAGAGGATGAGGACATTGCCTCCCTGGCATGAGTTCTACCCCATGGAGGTCGAGTTCGACCCTGATCAGTACCCCCTCCCAACTCCAAGATCCACATTTTGGAGAAAGGCAAAGGATGATTTAAAGGAAGAATTGAAGGATTGGAGCGAGGAAAAGCTTTGGGAGTGGTGGATAATGAGAGTCCATCGCCAAAAAATGAACTCTTATGGACTCTTGACATTAGATAAAGACTTCGCGATTCTTTACGAAACCAATGTTGAAACTTGGAAGTCTATATCCTTTGCATATTTTGTTCCCCCAGCTACCCTAGGATCAGGCGAAAGCCCAGGAGGAGCTAAAGATGCCTCTAATGAAGAATAATTAGGGGCTGAAGCTACGCCAGCAGTACTACCACAAGGACCATCGGATATCCATGACACAAGCACCGAAGAGGTAGAGCAACCATTGGAGAGAAAGAAAAGAAAGAGGCAAGAACAAATTCAAGTGCCTCTGAGCCACCCAAAGAGACCTCGCACGAAGCTTGCAAGTACTCCTATCGAATCACCTACATCAGGCCCGGCTAAAGCAAAGGTCGAAGATGTAGGGCCACCAAGTGCTGAGACGGTCCCTGATATAGACATCATTGATGTGGAGGAGCTCCTCCAACAAGAAGGAGACCCCAAATTAGAAGTTGTAGAGGTCAAGAGTGTTGAAGCCCAAACAGAACAAGAACCAATCACCCAGGATGTTACCACAGCTGCTCTACCAGGAGGGCACGCAGGTATGCACTCTATTCCTTTCGCCTTGGTCTCCGACACATCCACTATGGTCCCAATTGAAGGTCTTCATCAATTTCTCCATCCCCTACAAGGTCAATCACCCACTCAGATACTACCCATTGCCAGTCCAACCCTGCATAGCTCCACTCCACCCGAGTCGTCTAACTAGGACAAGCTCATTGAAACCACTTCGTCCACCCACGTCAACGTTCCTTCAATCCTAAGTCAAGGCGAAGGCAGTGTCCCAATGCCAAGCCCCGTAGCCCACTCTCCCATCGCTCAAAGCATAGTCCCACTTGCCAAAGCCCCTGCTACACTCGTCTCTAAACCTTCCGGGGAATCATTCCTCGTTAGTTATTTATATTTGTTCACACCTTTGGCTGGAGATACAGCATTTTCTAAAATATATTTATCTTTAATAAAGGAACACCCCCTAGTCGAGAAGCTACTATTAGCTCGACAAAACATAGAGAAAATGCTGAAGGAGGTAAGGAAGAAAATAGGGCGATCTCTGGCCCAGGTTGAAAAATGTGCGGTCTTCGACTTGAAGGGCAAAAAGTTACATAAGGTTAAGAAGGTCCCTAAGGTCCAGAAGCCTCTGGATGAAATGAATCCAGCTGACTATGATTACCAGGAGAAGACAAAGGACCTGGAGCATTTGGATATAGATGACAAATTTGCATCCATGCATGTTAGGATCAAGACTTTTCGAGCGCATGCAAATATTGTCAATCAGCGTAGGATTGAAGCAGATAATGCCAACATCAAGTTAGAGGAAGAGTTGGCTAGAATCCGCTCTGAGCTGGAGGATTCATAGGGGTAGTGTAAACTAATGAAGAAAGAAACACACGCCTTGAAATAGCAGATACTACAATTGCAGTCTTCGGCTGAGCACCAAGCACAGAAACAGGCTAAAAATGAGCTAAAAGCCAAAGAGCTCAAGAACAAGATCTTGCAGGCTCAGTAGCAATTGTTCAAAAAAGCAAACCTAGAGCTGTTCGACAGAGGTAGGATCAAGGAAATTCGCTCTCACTTGCTCAAAGGTTTCAGATCGTGGGCCTCTAATGCCCTATCCATTTTAATATATGTCACCGAAGCCTGGCATGCCATTGCTAAGAAAGGGCCAATAGTAGATGAAGTCATCCAAAAAATCAAAAGGTGAATCAAGCTTACTTTTGAAGTCCAAAGTATTAGATATCAGGACCTGCAGGTTGCTGCTATGAGTCGAACGACTAGGGATTGGTCTATTGCCCAAGCCACTGTTCGTGCCTTCTTCTCCAAGGTGAAGAAAGCACAAAAGGCAAAAGACCTACTAGATATATTTGAGCAAGAGAAACGCACATCAATGGGTTACTTCGAGGACCTTTCTTCCTTGGGTTTCCTGAGTTTCATAGACGATGATGGGAAACTTCTCACCCGGGAAGAACTTAAGCCGGCGTGGCTCCGTTTCGAAAGTGACGTCTCAAAAATTGATGAGTGGGAAGAGCCAGTCACAGAGGGACAAGTCACCGACTTCATCCTGAGACACTATAAAATCGTGGCTTGCCTGAATGACCTAAGTGCAAGAATCAAACATACCGATATAGGGCAGATTGATCGGTTCCATGTTTTGGTCAAGGCACTCGAAGACCAAGAACCATTTCAGAAAGGGGTCTGGGCTCACGTTCGTCGAATCATGAAGAAAATCTATGATCGTCTTGTCCCATAATCGCAGCTGCTAGTAGAAGGAGCAGAGGAGGAAGAAGAAGTAGCAGAAGAAGGAGCAGAGGAGGAAGAAGAAGCAGAAGAAGAAGGAGAACCAGCTACGGGAACACTCCCAGGGGGAGAAGGAGAAGGATCTGGAGGGGACTCTGGCCCAATGGATCAAAGCTTGGGGTTCTCCCACTGAGACGAGCTCGTTGCCCTGCGAGCCACCAAGAATATTGATAATTTTGTCACATTTCTCAAGGGGTAGAAAAGGAAATCAAAATTTTGTACAATGTTTGTAAAGTTTTTTCTTTGTTGTTTTGTTATTTGAAAAGCTGTAGCAATTTTGGCTTTCAACACCACCCCTTTGTATATAAAAGAAAAAAAGAAAGAGCTTCGTTGTCGAGCAGGCTAGAGAAAAGAGCTTCATCGAAAGAAAATGAGAACTTCTCACCCAAAGCATTTCCAGCACTACTTTGGGTGAAATTTTTGTAAAGTAGTATTGCCGAAGAAGAATACAAGGATAGCGATAAAAAGAACTTCGGGCTCGAAGCGCTTCAAACCTCTACTTCGGGAGAAATTTGAGCGAAGCGGCATTCAAAAGAACAACTTCGTCGAAGAAGGAAGGTTCAGACCGCAGTCCAAATTGGCTAAGGCAAGAAAACTACTTCGGGCCCGAAGCATTTCTAGTAGCCACTTTGGGCGAGATTTTTGCGAAGCGGTGTTGCCGAAGTAAAACACAAAGGAGGAAGAATGAAACTGCTTTGCACCCGAAGCATTTCAAAAGGCTACTTCGGTGAAAGGTTTTGTGAAGCGGAATTTGAAAGAACGCAGTACTGAAAACACTTTATCGAAAATTCGTCGAAGCATCTATCTCGGGTCCTGCGACAGCGAACCATTTCTACTTCACCGAAAATCATTGCGAAGCATCTATTTCGGAAAAATTTCATGCAAAGTACTTTCACCCAAGGTAGAAGATGCATTTTGAAGGCAGGGATACACTTCAGTCGAAACGCCCCGAACCACAGTTTTGATCAAGGATCGTGGCGAAGCATCTCAACGGCTCATTAGCGAAGTATCTACTTTGGGTAAAGGACCATGTCGAAGCAATTTTGACATAGCAAAGCAACGAGAAGTGAATACCCCATTCTACGAAGGAGATATGCTTCGGCCTCCATCACCCCCAAAGTTGGCTTGCGAAGCTTCGCCATGCGAAGTGTGAATCAAGGAAAATCTACTTCGGCACAGGTCCGTTGCGAAGCAAAGTTGAAAAGATAACGAAGCACTTCAAAGACACGCGCTCCAAGCCGAGTATTTTCCCAAGGCGATCAAGTGCCTCATAAATGCATTTTTTCATGCCCGGTAAGCTCGTTGCTCATTTTTGGTAATTGAAAACGAAGTATCAAGCCATGATGAAGAGCCCGACGAGCATGGCGGTCACTCGAGCACTGCACCCAGAGACCAAGGACGTCCAGACGACTCATCAATGCATATTTCCATGGTTGACCCGATCATATTTTCCAGTTTCGATAACAGATTTGAGAGCTCGATCACGAGAGCCTTAGGGAGCCAAGTTCTCAGGGCTCGAGGGAGTACTTCTCCTTGTGTAATTATGACTCAGAGGGTTAGGTACTCTATAAAAACCCAGGCATTGTAATGAAGAAGGGGGGAACTATTTGCTAAGAAAGCTGCTGTAACTTGATGTCCTGCGATTAATACTAAAGATCTTTAGGCTCGATTTATCTCTTTTATGCTGCCTTCTGTGCTTGATTCTTTTATCTTTCTTCATTCGCATACTGAGAAAGTTGAACCCTGTGTCCGGTGTGCGATCAGGGATTGTACCCTGAAACTCGTCTAAAGGATACATAGGAGTGGAAAAATGTCATATTGACTTTCTTTTATGCTACCTTCTGTGCTTGATTCTTTTGTCTTTCTTCGTTTGCATACCGAGAAAGCTGAACCCTACGTCCGATGTGCGATCGGGGACTGTACCCTAAAACTCGCCTAAAGGATACATAGGAAGGTTGATATTGCGTTTCTTTCATTTATTCTTGGTGTTCTTTGCTTCTATTCAAGTTGTCAGTTAGTGATCATGCTTCCTATTCTCTCCCACCTTAAATCACCAATCTCCCTTTCCTTACCCCTTTTTTATTTCTTTCTCTAACCCTAACTCCTTTTATCTCTTTCCTGCACCCTTATCTCAAAACACCAAAGTATATTAGCATAGGAGCTGACCTTTCTCCAGAGATTGGCACGAGGGGCATCTCTTCCCTTCGGCCTTTCAATGTTGGTCCAAGTCTAGGGTGCATACATTTACCCAAAATCCTTTCCTATGCAGATTTGATGACCAACAACTATCTTAAACTACGATTTGTGAAAGAACATGAGTATCATTGTTATGTGAAGTTGTGAACTATCTTGAACTAGGATTTGTGAAAGAACATGAGTATCTTTGTTATGTGATATTGGTTGATAAGCATTATTGGAAACAATTGAGTGAGTGATCATATGCTTAGACTAGGGTTTGTAAGCAAGGAATTTTTCATTGAGAGATTTATTGAGTGGAGTTAAGTGATCCTAGTCAAGTGGAAGTGTTGAAGTGATAGTTCTAATTCTGTGAAATAAATTGTTTTATATTCTAATTTGATTTGAGAAAGAGATTGAAAGTGGTTAAGCATTGTTGTAAGTTTCAAAATGATGGTGAAACCTGTCGAACTGCATGTATGATGGCATGGTGAATGAATTTAATTTTTCTCAAAAAATTGACAAAAAATGATGAATTTCAAAGTTTTTTCCAGGCCAAGCCAAAAAGATGTCGGCTACGTTTAAAATCGTGGCAAAAGCTTGGATGCAAATTTTGGTCCGATCATGAAACAAATGCATAATATGGTCTGGCCTCGAACCGAATGCATTATATGGTCTGATCTCAAACCGGATGCATAATATAGTCCGACCCCGAACGGGTTGCATAATATGAAACAGTCTCGATTCGGATGCATAATAAGTATCGATCTTGGATCGAATGCATTTTTTATGATTAACAACGTTCAAAATTTGGGTATTCAAGTAAGAGATATGATATGGCATCTAGTAAATATAAGGATTGTAGCACGCCACACGTTATCGCTATTGGTGTTGTTAGGGGAAAACCCATGCAATATTGGCAAAGTTGATCCTACATAACTATCTATCCCACATAACTATTTATCCCACATGATTAAGTGCACGCTTCTTTCAAAGCTTAAATAATAAACTTCCTTCTTTAGTAAAGTAGGTGAATATTTAAGATAAGAAGGGTGGCCTCTTTCTGACGATTGTAGTAGGCAAGAAATGAACTACACTCATCAGGAAGAAGACCAACGTGTCTTATCTTGGATATTTGCTTTTTACGATCATGGGCCGGATGCATACCATGTTCTAGATAATGACCGGATTCATTTTATGATCCAAAAGGATAACATGATAACGTGTTCTGTGACAGCCAGGTGGATATTTTGTGTCGGATCAAATGATATGTTCTAGGTAACGATCGGGTGCATATTATGATCTGGGCAATGACCGGGTGCATAATAAACTCTAGCAAAAACCCAAAATATAATATGCATTCGGGTGCTACCCGAAATATATTATGCATTCGGGCTAACACTAAATTATATTATGCATTCGATCGTTGCCTCGGATGCATATTATTATCCGAGCAATGATCGGATGCATAATATGCTTTGATAGAAACCCAGATCATAAAATGCATCCAGTCATTGCCCAGAACATCTTATGTATCTAGGATAATGTCGAATCGTATTATGTATCCGATCGTTGCTCGGATGCATATGTCCCAAATGACATCATTCACAGTAGGTCATTGCCCAGATGCATACTTTATTCCAGATATCATTTGGAAGCATAATAATGATTTTGACCAGTTGCATGCCAGGTCTTGGTTTCAAAACTGATTCATATTATGTTTCGGTCTCAGCCAGGGTGCATATTATGTTTTGATCTTGAACCGGGTGTATATTATATCCCGATATTGAACTGGCTGCATAATATGTTTCATCCTTGAACCAGATGCATAATATGTACTGGCCTCATACCAGATGCATAGTTTGGTCTGAATACCACCTGTAATGCCACGTGTCTAATATTGCATGTCTCATTCTCCATGTCCAATATGATGATGCCACATGTCAAATATATTTCAAGTCTATAAAAGGGTATCAATAGTAATTTTCTCATTTTTTTTCTATGACTGCTACAACCAGAGCTAACATTTCTGATTGACCTTTCAGTTTCAATTCCCAATCCTTTTTATTCCACTTCCAACTACTTCCAATGGATACCCCTTCCACAATCGCACAAAAATTCAAGAATTTTACGTGCACTTTGATATCAGATCTTATAAAAATGCCAGGGATGAACTTTCAGTGGCTCCATAACGTAGGTTTATCAACCCTCATTTCCATGCCACATTTCAAAAAAAAACAAAGGGCTCTTGCAACATATTATCTCTGGTTATGACCATGATAGGGGTACTGTAAGCATTAAACTATGAATTAGAAATGTTGTTTTTAGCATAACCCCTGTAGATATTCATAGATTGATAGGTCTTCCATTCATTGGTTTTAATCAAGTGTCTTGAAGGTCACAAATTTCTCCAGATGACAAATCACACTTGTTAGGACCCTCCTAACATATTGTAATTATATTTATCCGGGGTGCGTCTTTCCAATCGCACCCCATCCTTCATATTTATGGTGCATCACCATATTCATTTTAAAGCATCAAATACATTCATTTATATATATATCAATATTGCAGGTTAAACTCAATATTTTCAAAAGCGATTCAAAATCCAAGTGATTCCATCTTATTTTCTGCAATTCAATATTCATTTCCATTCATAGGCAAATAGTTTCTTAACATCTGGTACAGAGCCATTACTGGGTAGAAATTTTCTCCCACCAGGGACAACAAAATGAACTACCCAATCCACTACAATAGCCGCTGCTATCATTAAGCTTCCTTCATCAACAAAACAAAAAAAATAATTTTTCGGCTACCCGCCTTTACACCCCACTATTGTAAAATCTCCAAAGCTCCGTTTGCCACCGTCTTTTCACCTGCAGAAAAAAAAAAAAATCTTAGCATCTCTTCGAACATCGCCAACCGGTTCCCGCAGAACACGACGGAGAGTTTGCTTTTTGACAAGAAATAAATCATAAAATACGATCGGACAGAAGACACGGCAATTTTTTTTTTTAAAGGTTATAATATAAGTTTTAAATCAACGTGAAAGCACAGGGTGAAAAAAAAAATTTATCTCGCAGCAAATTTTTATCCCACATAGCGGGTACGAGAGCATTTGCATACCTTATAAGGTAGGTAGCACGCTTACTAAACCGTGACTTCGATCACGCCCTCCCTTTGACTAATCCTCGCACGTACGCCTACTGTCGCCCCTGTCTGTTAGTCTTAGCCTTGCCACCTGTCTATCAGTCTCAGTCTTGCCATCGGTCGCCTCTATCAGTTTTCTTACCGCTTGTCGCCTCCGTCAGTTGCCGCCTGCTATCGCCCCTGTCATTAGTCTTAGCCTTGCTGCTATCGAGCTGCCTCTGTCGTCTTTCCATCCTACACCTTTGTCAGTTGCCGCCTGCTGTCGCTTGTCTGTCAGTCTCAGCCTTTTCGCCTGCTGCTATCGGGCTGCCTCTGTCATATTTCTAGCCCGCACCTCTGTCAGTTACCGCCTGCTATCGCCCATCTGTCAATCTCAGCCTTGTTGCTTGCTGCTATCGGGCTGCCTCTGTCATATTTCTAGCCCACAAACCGTTGTGCGCTCTCGGGGGCCAAAATAAAAAGTTGATAGGGCATTGCCCACCAATTTAAAAAAAAAATATATATATATATATATATATATATATATATATATATATATATATATATATATATATATATATTTAAATTTTAAATTTTTGCTCACTTTGATCGTTACCTACACCAACCGCAATGGCCGACGGATGATGATCACTGGATTCCATCCACGAGAAACACGAAAGGCTCGCTGAAGAAGTTAAATAGGAAAGAGAGGAGAATTCTCGTAACACAAGAGAACTCTTCAAAAAAATATTTGCAATGGATGTTAAACTTGATGCCATCAGTCAAAAACAGGCAACAACACAAGCAAAATCAACCAACAACGGGTCATCAAACCGAGCAATGTTAGGAGGTCCACAAACTTCCATTCTACCATGGACGACCAAATTAGACTTCCCAAAATTTGAAAGCGGAGACCCTACAAACTGGATCTACCGAGCAGAGCAATATTTCTCACTAAATCAAATTTCAAAAATACAAAAAGTGCATATCGCCTCCTTCCATTTGGAAAATGACGCCATCCAATGGTACCAATGGTTCAAGAAAACTAATGGACCTTCGATGTGGTCAACCTTTACACAGAACCTATTAGTACGATTTGGCCCTAGCAAGTTTCAAAGCTTTACAGGGGCCCTCACTAAATTATGCCAAACCACTTCAGTAAGCGAGTACCAAGCAAAATTTGAAAGGTTAGCTAATCGAACATTCGGATTAGACGCTGCCTTCTTTCAAGAATGTTTTGTTAGCGGATTAAAAGAAGAAATTCAAATTGAGGTACAAATGTACAACCCTACAAACATGTTAGAGACCATCGGCTTAGCGAAATTAGCGGAAGAAAAAATTAAGGCACGAAATCGGTTCACGAAACCAACTTGGGGGAAACAATCAAACACTGATACCAACCCCAAGCCAATGCAAAATGGACGAACCCAAAACTCCTACACAACCCCCAAAATTAACCCCGCTCTACCAATTAAATGTCTGAGTTTCGAAGAAATGAAGGAAAGACAAGCTAAAGGTCTTTGCTACCATTGCGATGAGAAATTTGATAGAAATCATAAATGTGCCTCACAAAAATTATATATTCTCGATGCCACAGAGGAAGGGAATTCTACTGAAGAGGAACCTGAACTCGAAGTAGAGGTGTTATCAAACACACTTGAAAGTGACAAAGAAAATACACCAAAGGTTTCCTTCAATGCCCTTGCCAAATTTTCTGCCCCTCAAACAATGCGAGTAAAAGGGTATTTTAAGAAACAAAACCTTACCGTGCTCCTAGATTCTGGTAGCATGCACAATTTTATCGATCCAAAAGTGGCTGAACAAGAAAATTGTTTCATATACCCTTGCAATAACTTCGAAGTGATGATTGGAAATGGCAGAAAAATTGCATGCAAAGGAAAATGCAAAAATATAAAACTAACTATGGGAGTTTATACCATGCAAAGCGACATGTATGTCTTACCCCTAGGGGGATGCGACATTGTACTAGGCATACAATGGTTAAGAACCTTGGACGTAGTCCAATGGGAATTTGATGAACTATGGATGAAATTCACAGCAAAGAACCAAACCTATATTATCCAAGGCCCGAAATCAGGACCTTCCCAAATCGTCAGCTCGCATAGAATGGAGAAAATTATCCGAAAATGGAACAAAGGAATGGTCGCCCAATTATTTTCAATTCAACCTAGTCACCAAAAAGACGAGACACCAGAGTTACAAAAAATTTTAGACCACCATAAGGCGGTATTCAACGAACCAAAAGGACTACCTCCACAACAAAGTCACGATCACACTATTCCACTATTTCCAGGGCATCAACCTCCTAATATTAGACCTTATCGTTATTCATACCTCCAAAAGACCGAAATAGAGAAATTAGTACAAGAGCTTCTTACAGCAGGAGTCATTAGACCTAGCAAAAGCCCTTAATCCTCTCTAATTATTTTAGTTAGAAAAAAGGATGGTTTGTGGCATTTATGTGTCAATTTTTGAGCACTAAATAAAATGACCATCAAAGATAAATTTCCTATTTCGGTCATAGACGAGCTACTAGATGAACTCCATGGGGCAGCTTACTTTTCCAAGTTGGACTTACGGTTAGGCTACCACCAAATACGAGTCGCTGAAAAGGATATTCCTAAGACAGCCTTTCGCACTCACGAAGGGCACTACGAATTCTTGTTGATGCCATTTGGCCTTACCAATGCTCCTTTTACCTTTTAAAGTCTAATGAATAAGTTATTTCACCCTTTCCTTCGTAAATTTATATTAGTTTTCTTTGATGACATTTTGATTTATAGCAAAACATGGGAAGAACATTTGGACCATGTTAGACAAGCGTTCCAAATCTTGAAGGAAAATCAACTTTATGCAAATAGATCAAAGTGTTCCTTTGGGAAACAAGAAATTGAATACTTAGGGCATATTGTCTCAAAGGAAGGCGTGATGGTAGATCCTTCCAAAATTGAGGAAGTAAAAAATTGGCCTATTCCAAAAACCGTAAAGGCTCTACGTGGGTTTCTTGGACTAACGGGATATTATAGAAAATTTGTCCAAATTTATGGTAAAATCGCTGCTCCTCTAACAAAATTACTTAAGAAAAATGCTTTCAAATGGTCGCCTAAAGCGGACGAGGCCTTTATCACCTTGAAAACTGCAATGTGTACCACCCTTGTTCTAGCCATGCCCAAATTTTCTAAACCGTTCGTCATTGAAAGTGATGCTTCAGGAAAGGAATGGGAGCCGTAATCATGCAGGATGAAAGACCTCTAGCTTTTATAAGCAAACCATTTTCTCCTAAGAATTTAGCTCGCTCTACCTATGAAAAAGAGATGTTGATGATTGTCCATGCTATTCAACATTGGAGGCCTTACCTTATTGGCCAACATTTCATTATATGCACCGACCATCATAGCTTGAAATATTTTTTAGAACAAAGGACTAATACCCTGGAACAACAAAAATGGGTTACTAAACTTCTTGGCTATGATTATGAAATTACATATAAAAAGGGCAAGGACAACATGGCAGCCGATGCACTTTCTAGAAAATTTGAAGATATGCCTCAAGTCCATGCTCTTTCCTCCCTTATTCCTAAATGGGTAGATGAGGTGCATGAAGAATGGATGAATGATCCTATTACCCACGCCTTAATTCAACAACTTCAACATAATCCTAGTAGCAAACCTCCATACACTTGGAAGGACAATATATTAAGATACAAAGGGAGGATGGTCCTCACCCCCAATTCAACTTATCGAAAGAAACTTCTTCATGAGTTACATACCTCACCCATTGCAGGCCACTCAGGGTTCTTAAAAACCTATAAAAGAGCCACTACCTCCTTCTATTGGGTAGGAATGAAAAATTACATCAAAAACTTTGTAAAAGAATGTGAAGTGTGCCAAAGACAAAAGGGGGAGACCATCGCTATTCCCGGATTACTTCAACCTCTTCCTATACCCACCAAAACATGGGCAGATATTTCTATGGACTTTATTGAAGGATTGCCTAAATCAGGAGAAAAAAAACCATTTTCGTAGTTGTTGATCGTTTATCTAAATATGCCCATTTTTGTCCAGTGGCTCATCCTTATACCGCAAGAACTATAGCCCACCTTTTCCTCGATAACATCTTTAAATTACATGGTATGCCCTCCACAATTATTAGTGATCGCGACCCAACTTTCACTAGTACCTTTTGGAAGGAATTATTCAAATTACAAGGTACTCAACTTAGTATGAACTCCGCTTACCATCCTCAAACCGATGGCCAAACCGAAGTTGTAAATAAATGCTTGGAAACATACCTTCGATGTTTTGTCTCTACTCAACCACTCCATTGGGTAAGGTGGCTTTCACTAGCGGAATGGTGGTATAACATTTCATACCATACGTCCATCAAAATGACTCCTTACGAAGCACTATATGGTCAAACACCACCATCCCTCACTTCCTATATTCCAGGGACTACAAAAGTCCATGCGGTGGAAACAGAACTTGCTAGTCGAGAGGATATACTAAGGACCCTAAAAGAGAACCTACACACTGCCCAACATCCCATGAAGCAGCAAGCCGATCAACATAGAAGCAAACGTAGTTTCAACGAGGGTGATATGGTTTTCTTACATCTCCAACCTTACTGGCAAACTTCTCTTAAACAAAAAGGTTCTTAGAAGTTAGCACCCAAATTTTACGGGCCGTATAAAGTTCTCCAACGTATTGGGACCGTTGCTTACAAACTTGAGCTTCCTCCCTCTTCCAAACTTCACCCCGTATTTCATGTATCTTGCCTTAAGCTCGCAGTCGAAACACATATCACGACACAAACCACTCTTTCAAAATTCTCCGAGGAGGGAGTACTTTTAGTCAAGCCAGAAGCTATCTTGGATCGCCGCTCTCGTCACCTTCGTACTCGCGATATCACGAAAGTGTTAATCCATTGGAAAGGTCTACCTTTAGAAGATGCGACGTGGGAAACTCTTCATGATATCCAGCAGCAATTTCCAAATTTCCAGCTTTGAGGACAAAGCTCCTTTAAGGGGGGTGGCATGTTAGGACCCTCCTAACATATTGTAATTATATTTATCCGGGGTGCATCTTTCCAATCGCACCCCATCCTTCATATTTATGGTGCATCACCATATTCATTTTAAAGCATCAAATACATTCATTTATATATATATATATCAATATTGCAAGTTAAACTCAATATTTTCAAAAGCGATTCTAAATCTAACGTGATTCCATCTTATTTTCTGCAATTCAATATTCATTTCCATTCATAGGCAAATAGTTTCTTAACACACACCTTGATAACAAGTACGGTCTTTCATTAGAATATTTGGCAGGTATAAATCTTGTTAATTTTATTTTATTAATTTTTAATGTTTTAAATTTGTAAATTGACATCAAATTTTTTTATGCAGTTTCTAACGCCAAAAAAAAAAGAGGTTTAATGATTAACGATGTTTACCATCAAAATATGAAGGCCATTATAGAATTTTTACAGGCTAGGCTTATTCTGTTGGGAACACCAAAAATTCCATTTTGGGTGCTGTATTATATTGTTCAGTCTAAAAAAAATCACAAGTTCGATTGGTGTATCTATATTTCAGATTGAGTCAGGACTGAGTTGCATGCAGTCTAACTTGTAACTGCCAAGACTCAGCCCCCCAAGACTCAACCCATTGTGGGCACTATAAATTATCTTTTAGCTTTATATTTTGAGTCTTTTCATAATTTGTCAACTACTCCTGTACCAATTGTTATGCATTCAAAACTACACTCTATTGCCATGACACTAGAGAAATTAAGGGTAATAACTACAACATTGTCTTTGACATACTATTTTATATTTTACCATATTACATTTTTTAATTTTTTTTCATCTATATGCAGGCGAAGGCAAAAATTTCAAGGACTAAAAAAATTGCTGCCAATAGGGGTCACAAGTCTGAGCAAATAGGTGATTTTGAAGATACGGGCTCTGAAGCAACAACTGTTACTATGTAGAGGTCACACAAACTTGTAAGGTAAGCAGCCACTCCTAGGGTTTCTCGTACACCTAGGTATGCACAAAATGTGCAAGCCAAATATAGTTTGGTCAACCCCTCCCCCAATGCAGGACAATTGTAGCACATTTCATCAGGTAAATCTATGATTCTATGTGTAGTTAATCAAAATTTAGATTTTTTAATATTTTAAGCAGAATTGTAACAAAATATTTTTGACTATTTTTAGATGATTCTCATGTTCAAGTAGTAACAACACAAGTTAGAGGGCATATGCCCCCACCACCTCCACAAGCATCACACTCATCAGTTACACGCAATCAACAATAGGGACAGTCACAACCTTAGCCTATGCGAGGGAAAGTCTGTATTGGAAAATGTTTATTTTCACAAAGATCACAAGCCACTTCATGAAGTTCTGGGCATGGGATTTCACACCCACAGAGATCACACATGCCAGCATAAATTCATGGGCATGGATGGTCTCAATTTACATTTTCTTCAAATACACAGGCACCTGAATATTTTGGACATGGATTGGATAATATTCCACTTGATCAGGATTACATGTTTCAAGGCAACATTGAAAAATTTAGGGCAACAAATGTGTTTAAAGATCTAGCACAAGAAGAAGTCCCTGCAGCTCAGTAGACATTAGAACCCTTAGGAGACAACCCTCATCCTTAGGGTCCTCAAACTGAGGATGATGTTGTCAATTTTAATGAAAATATTTCATTGGCAGCAAGTACTGAGTCAACAATTTAGGAGTTTGTTTTGAAGGATTTGCAGGAGTTGAAAGAATGGGAATATCGGACAAAGTTCCTTATTAGGGAAATTAATGCTCGATATAAAAATTATGAAAAAATGGATTCTATTTATTCTTTAGTCAAATATGAACCTAAAAATCTTGATGGCTTGCTAAAACAAGCTACTTCAAGAATTGTTAAATCTAATTTTATTTATGATGATGATGTCTTAAATGTTGCTATTGGTAGATTGGAGAATGTTAATGCTAAAGCCCAAGCATTTTACAACTTATGGGCTTCTGATAAGGATAGGGTTGCAGTTGTTGAGGCTGCAAAAGAATTGGCTGAGGTAAAAAAATTATATATTCCTATTTTCTATTGCATTTAAATTTTTATATTTCTTGAAAAAATGTAATAATTTCAATATATCCCTTTTTAATTAAGTTTTCAATTTGTTTTGCAGTCAAATTTTAAAAACTTGAAAACACAGGTTAAGAGCATGGATGTCAATATTCTTACAGCAAAATCATGTTTGATGAAATCAATGGAAATGAAAAATAAAATGCAGGCAAAGGTTTTAGAAAACAATAATTTAAAAAATACATCAGAGAGAAGCTGCATGAAGATCCGAAAAAGGTGCTTGAGAAAATGAAAGAAATGCTTCCAAAAATACTTGAAGATCCAAACAAAGAAGAAGTTGCATGTGTGTCAAGTATTGTAAAAGTATGTGACAACCTTGTTAGAGTTGGAGCACTGCCAGAAGAGAGTGTCACAGAAGCTGATAAAGGAAAGAGTGTCACAGAAGCTGATAAAGGAAAAGAAACGACAACTCCAAACACTAGTGAAGCATCCAAGCACCAATCAAAAGATTGAAATTTGAAAATGTTGACAATGTTTTAAAAATACTGAAATATGTAATTTCTATTTGAAATTGGTATGTAATATTTGAGACTTGAGTTTGAAAATGTTTTCAAAAGACTTGAATATTTATTTTCGGTTTGAAAATGTTATGTAGTATTTGAGTTAGAAAATGGTATGTAATATTTGGGTTTAAAGTGTTTGAAATATGTAACATATGTGTTTTTGAAATAGTTAATTTGTAGTTATGATGCACATAATTTGGGTTTGAAAATGTTATGTAATATTTGAGTTTGAAAATGTTATCTAATATTTGGGAATTTCTGTTTGAAATTGGTATGTATTTGATATTTGAGTTGGAAAATGTTTTAAAAAAGATTAATATATTAATTTTTGTTTGAAAATGTTATGTTATATTTGTTTTTACAAATGTTTGAATGATGTAATATGTTTCTTTTTGAACTAGTTAATATGAAATATTTTGTTTGAAAATGTCATGTAATTTCTGTTTGATAATGTTTTAAAAAGATTGTAATATCTAATTTCGGTTTGAAAGTGTAATGTAATATTTGAGTTTGAAAATGTTATGTAATATTTGGGTTTCAAAATGTTTGAACGATGTAATATAAATCTTTTTGAACTAGTTAATATGAATTTTTTTGTTTGAAAATATTTTAAAAAGACTGCAATATCTTATTTTGGTTTGAAAAAGTTATGATGCACATAATTTGGGTTTGAAAAAGGCTGCAATATCTAATATCTAATTTGTAGAAATTATGCACATAATTTGGGTTTGAAAATGTTATGTAATATTTGATTTTGAAAATGTTATGTATTATTCATGTTTATCATTGTCAATGAAATGAGAGTTGAGACACTAAGACCCAAACATACAATTTTACAATCTACAAAAATGATATAAGCCATGTAATTTTAAAACAATAATGTGATTTAAAAAACAATTCATTGAAATAATATAAATCTGGAACAATATTCAGAAATTTGCTATCAAACTAATTTGTGTTTATCATTGTCAATGAAATGAGATTTGAGACATTAAGACCCAAACAAAACAATTTTACAGTCTACAAAAATGATATAAGCCATGTAATATTTAAACAATATTGAGATTAAAAAAACAATTCATTGAAATAATATAAATCTGGAACAATATTTAGAAATTTGCTATCAAATCAATTCGTGTTTATCATTGTCAATGAAATTAGAGTTGAGACACTAAGATCCAAACATACAATTTTACAATCTATAAAAATGAAATAAGCCATGTAATTTTAAAACAATAATATGATTTAAAACAACAATTCATTGAAATCATATAAATCTGGAATAATATTGAGAAATCTGCTATCAAATCAGTTTGTGTTTATTATTGTCAATGAAATCATGTAAAATTATCACTATGGAAGCTGAAACATATCATATTGTCCAGAATCATTATGAAGCATAACAGAAATTCGTGTCTCCACTATCTGATCACTGAAAGCATCATCATCATTGTTATCAATCATATTCAACTTTCCTCTTTTGTCTACCAAGGAACTCCAGTATTCCAATGCCCTGTCATACAGAAATGTATCCAAATGATATGAGGACACATAAATTCTTAAACAATTTTCTAAATTCTTGTCGAGTTTGTTGCGGATTTTAAATTTAACAAAAGCAAAGTGCACTGAAAACTATTTCATCTTTGACTGACCCCAAAATCATTGTTTCACATAATTCATATAAATGCAAGTATTCACTTATAGTATCTTTTAAGACTGTGCTTGGATATAATTTTTGCCACAAACGTGCAACAGAACCAATCTCATGGACACTTGTCATATGTGATGTTTGAAAAACCATTGTTCTTCCAAAATGCAATGATTGTTCTTTCAAAAGTTCATTGTTGAGTATACCATTAATTTCAACACCATTGGCTTCCACACTCTTACTAAAATGGTCAATGAGATTACCCATATATTTAATAAACAACTCATTTGCAGAACTGTATTCAGTACAAGGTCCCCAAAACATGGGGTTAACCACACCCATGGACTCAAGCAACTCTTCTCTCTGAAACCGTTCTCTTATCTCACCTGTTAAAGTTTTTGCTATATTTGACAAATTACTCTTTGTTTTCTATATTACAACATGAAATATATTGTGTTATAGGAAATTCTTCAAAATCTTCCACAACAATACTTGATTGCCTTTCAAAATAATAAATAGGTATCATATTTTCATGAACATTAATACAAAGATGATCATTAATGTCAAACTTCAAGAAGCTTTTTGGATTGTCCATGTTTATCAATGTATTCCAACTATCAAATACAGGTTCTATAAAATCTGCTTTAGACACATATAATGTATCAAGAAGCATACATATCTGTTTTCTCATCCTCATAAAATCAATGATATAGATGGATCTCTCTTGTGCAAGATTAATTAATTTGTTCATTTCTTTTAACATTGGAATAATACCGATATTCTAATAAATGCATTGACTAACTTGCAAGATTCTAGAAGCGATGAACTAGGGTTTCTAGAGCTAAGGAAAATCTAGGGTATCAGGTGGGTTGCCAAAGTGGTTTTTGGGTTACTGTGGATCTGAAGGCAAGTTTGCTACCCCAGGAGGGTCCAATGGGGACTCCTCCGGATCCTCGGAGAAATAGCTCTTATGCAGAAGTGTTAAAAGATAAATCTCCATCTAATAATGATGAAGCACAAAGAAATGCTCTTAAAATGCTCTTCAAGGATGCTGGAAAGAGATCAACTGCCCAACGGGTCAATGGATGCCTTTCGCAGTCCGAATCAAGGCCCAAGATTGTCATCGAGCCAAGGATGGTCGAAGAAATAGTATTTTATAGAGCTAATCATGATCTGATCTGTAAATTCATGGGTATTCGCCCTACCCTAAATTTCTTGCATTCCTAGGTCAGGCAAAACTGGGAGCCTCATGGTGAGTACTCTTTATGGTTTATTAGTAATGGGTATTTTATTGTTAGTTTTTCTTCTCTGGCCGATAGAAATAGGGCTTTTGAATCAAAAAAGAGGAACCATGGTCCGGCAGGGTTATTTGTGCAACCCTGGAGAGTGGGTTTCGATCCTCGAATTGAACCCATGGTTGTCCCGGTTTGGATCCATTTGTATGCTCTTCCAATGGAGTTTTGGGGTGAGCAGGTTCTGGAAATTATCGGTAACTCCCTTGGAAGACATTTGGGTGTCTCCAAAGACACCATAGAAGGGAACACAACTATTTTTGCAAGAATATGTGTGGAAATGGATATTAGCCAACCTCTACCGACAGAGGTGGAGCTTGAACTGGCAGGACTATCTTGGATTCAATAGCTAGATTATGAGGCTCTGCCCTTCAGATGTAGAGTTTGCCATAAATACGGGCATTTGGCCCGATTTTGCCCAAATAATTTGAACACAAAAATGGAGGCCCCGCTAGGAAGGTCAAATCTGCCTAGGGAGGGTAAGTCAACTCTAATCAAGGAACCAACCAATACTCCTTAGGGTAAAGAAGCTCAGAAAGATGGTTTTGAACAGCCCAAAAGAAGGAGAAAGCAAAAGAAAAATGGTAAAGAGCAAACACAACTCAAGCCAGCCAATAGGTATGAAATATTTAAGACACTAGTGGACCAAGAGGATCAGGTCATGGAGGGAGTGGATGGGAACAGTGAAAATAATAACACCCACGCTCAAGCTCCTCTCTCATCTCCCACCGTCATAGAACAGGTAACTGAGTACACTGAATTACCGTTGTCAGAGAATGCAAGGGCATTGATAGTGCATACCCAAGAGCAGCCAATAATTAAGGATGTCAGCATGGGAATAGCAAAAAAGAATAGAGAAAGGCCAACTCTAGGGATAACTCAGGTGGAAAAGAGATCAAAAAATAGCAACTCTCAAGGAGTGGGTAGAAAATCAAATAAGGAACTGCTAGCAGTTCAAGGAGACAAACTGATCACTGGAGGATCGGTGAGGCCAATAGATTCTTACTGCTCTCAAGGTAACCAATGATTATACAATCATGGAATGTTAGGGGTTTAAACAATAGAACCCATCAATCTGTTGTTCAAAGACTCTTAGAAAAATGCAAAACAGACTTTTTGCTTATCCAAGAGACAAAAATGTCATTAGATCTTATGTGTAAAATAGTTAACAGAATTTGGAGGGGCATTGGTCATATGGAAGTGGCTGCCCAAGGTGCCTCGGGGGGATTGTTACTCTTTGGAACTCTCTGGAATGGACTGCAATAGAACATATAGCTTGGAGGGGTGTTCTCACATCACATTTTAGGAATAATGTCACAACTGAACATGTTTTAATCACAAATTTTTATGGGGCTCAAAACCTTGATGGTCAGAGGCTTCAATGGAAAGTTGTGCATAACATGAGAATCTCAAGGGAAGATTTAGACTGGATTATTGCTGGGAATTTTAATGCTAAATTATCTTCTAGAGATCAGGAAGGGGGAACCCCAATTTTGGACCCAGGGGATCGTCTTATGATTGCCCAAGTCCAAGATTTTCACTTAGTGGATATTAAATGCCCTGGAACCAACTATACCTGGACTAACAAGAGGAGGGAGCCACATAGCAGGAAGGTAAAGCTAGACCATTTTCTGGTTTTAGAGGAGGCATTTGTAAAATGGAATACAAAATTTCAGATTTTGGAGGGTCCAGTTTCTGATCACTTTCCCATTTTGTTGGAGGGAGGGATCGAGACAGGGCAGCATCACAAACCTTTTAAATTTGAGAATTTTTTGTTACAAAAAGAGGAACTTCAAGAGAAAATTCCACAGTGGTGGGAAGAAGGTCATCCAGCTTATGGGACAACAATGTTTAGATTCCACAAACAACTTCATTATGTCAAAGCTCAATTGAAACAATGGAGGCGAGCTAACAAGATAGACTTCCAGCTCCAAAGAGCTCCTTTGGTGGCCAGATGGGATGAGGTTCAAAAAAACTTTAGGGAAGGAATAATTATAGAGCAGCTCAAAGTCGAGGATGATGCCTTGCGTAAAGCGGTTGAGGACATTGACAACCAAGAGGAGACCTACTGGAAATAGAGAGCAAGAACCACTTGGTTATTTAGAAGGTGATAGAAATACCAAATTCTTCCATTGGACTCGCTTGTGCCAGGAGACAGATGAATAACATGGAAGCTCTTCAAGATGAGAATGGACACTCCTTTGATACTCTTCCTGGTATGCATTCCCATTCAATGGATTATTTTTCTAAACTATTTAAGGAAAGTATGGTGCAAGATGAAGAGGCTCAAGACGAAGTTATTGATGTCATACCTTCCATTATCTCTGAAGAAGAAAATCAGACCCTTCTTAAACCCATTGATAGAGAAGAACTGAAGAATGTGGTCTTTGGAATGAGCACCGAAAAAACTCCAGGACCAGATGGCTTTCCAATTGAATTTTTTTAGGCCTTTTGGGATATTTTGGAGGAGGATGTTTTGGCTGTCATGGAGGAGTCCAGAGCTAATAAAAGAATGCTTAAAGCATTAAATCATACCTTCATCACTTTAATTCCAAAAGGGGAGGAGGGGGTACATATTTCAGATTATAGACCTATTGCCTTATGTAATGTGATATATAAAATAATCACAAAGGTAATGGCTGAACGCCTAAAACCTCTTTTACATAACATTATCTCCTCAGAGCAAGGGGGTTTTGTGGAGGGTAGGCAGATCTTGGATGGGGTGGTTCTTGCTCAGGAGGCAATCCATACAATGCAAACATCTGGTAATAAAGGAATGTTCATAAAATTAGATATGTCAAAGGCTTATGATAGGGTGGAATGGAGGTTCTTGTCAAGGATGATGGTAGCCTTTGGTTTCTCTCAGGATTGGATAGAATGGGTCATGAGTTGTGTTTCTACTCCGACTTACTCAGTGTTAATCAAGGGTCTTCCCTCGCAACCTTTTGGAGCCACTCGAGGCCTTCGTCAAGGGGATCCTTGCTCTCCCTATATTTTCCTCATTTTGGCTGAAGGATTAGGTAGAATTTTCTTGAGGAGAAGACAACAAGGTTTGCTAACATGCATCAAGGTGGGTGAGGAAGTTTTGACTCACCTACAGTTTGTGGATGATACCGGATTGGTGGGAGTGGCCAGCTTCAGGGAAGCAAGAGTGATCAGAGATACTCTTAATGTCTACCTTAGGGCTTCAAACCAAGTCATCAATGATAAAAAATCCAAAGTGGTCTTTCTCAATCTTGATCAAAGGCTTCAGGACAAAGTTCTAGAGATCTTGGGATTCACAAGGACTTCTCTCCCAGTGGTTTACTTGGGGGTTCCTTTGCATTTTAAAAAACTAAAAATAGATATCTGGAAGAATATTTTGGATTGTATCAAGGATAGAATGAATCATTGGTCTCACAGATGGTTAAGCTATGGGGGTAGATTAACTTTTTTATAGTCAGTCATTCAGGCCATGCCAATTTATAAATTCTCTATCCTGGCTGCTCCACATACTATTTGGAAAGAGTTGGACATGATGGCTAGAAGTTTTTTATGGGAAGGAGTAAAAGGAGTGAGGAAATGGGCCTTAGTTGGTTGGGATAAAGTAACACAGCCCAAGGTAAAAGGAGGGCTGGGACTGAGAAGATCCAAGATAAATAATAAAGCTTTGGCTGGAAAGCTGTACTGGAGGTGGATTTCCCAACCAAATTCCTTATTCAATAGAATCCTAACTAGTAAATATTTGGGACATGTTAACCCCAATGAGGTGGGCCGTTTCCATTTGGATGGTAATGGTTCCTTAGTATGGTAGGCTCTCAAGCTAGGATCTCAGGTAGTTAAAGATCGATTATTCTGGAAAGTGGGGAGAGGGGAGAAGGCACGTTTTTGGACAGATTCATGGGATCAATACCAACCTATCATTGTTGAATTTCCTGAATTGCAACCAATAAAAATAGCCATAGAAGCCAAGGGATGGGTCCAAATTGAAAGTTATTTCACCACTAGTCAGCTGGGGGAGTATAAGTTTAAGAAGTTTAAGAAGTTGGAGGAGTGGCCAATTTCTATACCTCCGGAGTTGGCACCCACCATGACTAAAATCTTGACAGAAAGATTTCTCACAGGTAGAGACGAGGAGGATGAATTAGCTTGGGGCTATGGGAGCCTTGGTGTCTATACTGTGAAGGATGGATATGACAGGATCCTTCCAGAGCCTCCCCCTCCTTCTTATCCGGTAGAGGATTGGAGTAAGATTTGGCACTCCAAGGGCTGGCCAAAAGTTAACTTTTTTGCCTGGCAGTTCATGCACAACAAAATTCTCACTTTTGACAATCTCAGATGTAGAGGAATCATCGGTCCATCTCAATGTGTATTCTGCTACAAGAGCGAGGAAACAGCTAATCACTTGATGTTTGAGTGCCCTTTCACGCGTCAGATTTGGAAGAGATGGCTTTTATATTTTAAAATTCAAGTTAATGGTGACTTGAATCGGACTAATATCTAGGAAATATGGAAGAGGGGTAGATTTAAATCAAAATCTCTTCGTCTTGGTTGGGAGCTTGGATTAAACTTCATTTGGTGGCAAGTGTGGTTGGAGAGAAATGCTAGAATTTTTAGAGAAAATTTTTCCTCGTTAGATGGAGTCTGGCAGGTCATCTGGAGCAAAGTCATAGAAACTATGGTCGTCTATGCTAAAGAGGAAACTCAGGTTGTTACTGGGCCAATGGAAGAGGGAGAAGAAGAGCAAGATGGACAGGATAGAGCTAGCTAGAAACCACCCCCAGAAGGTTGGATTAAAATTAATACTGATGGAGCTGCAAAAGGCAACCCGGGTAGTGCTAGAATTGGTAACCATGATGGAACAGTACTCTATTGGGAACTGCAAGGCTTGGGAAGAGCCACAAACAATGAAGTAGAAGCCATAGCTATCAAATCTGCTTCTGTTTGG
Source organism: Wollemia nobilis (assembly GCA_028583015.1). NCBI lineage: Eukaryota > Viridiplantae > Streptophyta > Pinopsida > Araucariales > Araucariaceae > Wollemia > Wollemia nobilis. Next base: position 1,833,418 of record JAQPPZ010016958.1, on the reverse strand, counting down.
GCTGTTAAACAGGGCCACAGGAGGATAATTCTTGAATCACATTCTCAAATATTGGTTGGAGCTCTAGACTGCATGAGGAACTTTGCCTTGAAAGCTTGGAGGTTGAGGATTCTTGTTACTCAAATTAAGGAATTATGGAGGGAATTAGATGATGTGATTCTAGTTTATGTGAGTAGAGATTTAAACAGAGTGGCTGACTTCTTGGCTAAGATGGGTGCTGAAAAGGAGGTAGGGGTCCAGTTGCACAGTGACATGGCTACTGAGGATGAGGCGATTAGGCAGGGTCTTGAAAGGTCCTTGAGCTAATGATCAAGGAAAAATCTAAGGGAGGGAAGGTGTCACGATTTCACGACATGTTGCTTCATCACGGCCAAGGGAGGAAAGGTGTCACGATTTCGTGACATGTTGCTTCGTCGGGCCAAGGGAGGAAAGGTGTCATGATTTCATGACATGTTGCTTCATCGTGGCCAAGGGAGGAAAGTTGTCATGATTTCATGACATGTTGCTTCGTCGCGGCCAAGGGAGGAAAGGTGTCATGATTTTGTGACATGTTGCTTCATCGCGGCCAAGGGTGGTAAGGTGTCGTGATTTCGTGACATGTTGCTTCATTGTGGCCAAGGGTGGTAAGGTGTCACGATTTTGTGACATGTTGCTTCATCGCGGCCAAGGGAGGAAAGGTGTCACGATTTCATGACATGTTGCTTCATCACGGCCAAGGGAGGAAAGGTGTCATGATTTCGTGACATGTTGCTTCATCGCGGCCAAGGGAGGAAAGTTGTCGTGATATCACGACATGTTGATCCGTCACGGCCAAATGAGAAAAAGTGTCGCGATATCGCGACATGTTGATTCATCGCGACCAAAGGAGAAAAAGTGTTGCGATATCACGACATGTTGCACTGTCGTGGCTAAAGGAGAAAAAGTGTCGCGATATCACATGTTGCATTGTCACGACCAAGAGAGAAAAGGTGTCGCGATATCGCGACATGTTGCATTGTCATGGCCAAAGGGGAAAAAGTGTCACGATATCGTGACATGTTGCATCATCATGGCCAAAGGAGAAAAAGTGTCACGATATCGTGACATGTTGCATCGTCATGGCCAAGGGAGGAAAGGTGTCGCGATATCGCGACATGTTGCATCGTCGCGGCCAAAGGAGAAAAAGTGTCACGATATCGCGACATGTTGCATCGTCGCGGCCAAAGGTGAAAAAGTGTCACGATATCATGACATGTTGCATCATCGTGGCCAAAGTAGAAATGTGTCACGATATCGTGACATGTTGCTTCATCGCGACCAAGAGAGAAAAGGTGTCGCGATATCATGACATGTTTCGTCGTCGCAGCCAAAGGAGAAAAAGTGTCATGATATCATGACATGGTGCATTGTTGCGGTCAGAGGAGAAAAGTGTCGCGATATCACGACATGTTGCATCGTCGTGACCAAAGTAGAAATGTGTCGTGATATCGTGACATGTTGCTTCCTCGTGACCAAGAGAGAAAAGGTGTCATGATATCGTGACATGTTCCATCGTCACAGCCAAAGGAGAAAAAGTGTCACGATATCGCGACATGGTGCATTGTCGCGGTCAAAGGAGAAAAGTGTCGCGATATCACGACATGTTGTATCGTCATGGCCAAAGTTGAAATGTGTCACGATATCGTGACATGTTGCTTCATCGTGACCAAGAGAGAAAAGGTGTCGCAATATCGTGACATGTTTTGTCGTCGCAGCCAAAGGAGAAAAAGTGTCGCGATATCGCGACATGGTGCATTGTCACGGTCAAAGGAGAAAAGTGTCGCGATATCACGACATGTTGCTTCTTCGCGACCAAGAGAGAAAAGTGTCGTGATTTCATGACATGTTTCTTCGTCGCGGCCAATGGCGAGAATGTGTCATGATTTCGTGACAAGTTGCTTCGTCGCGGCCAAAGGAGGAAAATGTCACGATTTTGCGACATGTTGCAACATCGCGGCCAAGTGAGAAAAAGTGTCACAATTTCGTGACATGTTGCTTTTTCACGGCCAAAGGAGAAAAGTGTCACGATTTCGTGACATGTTTCTTTTTTGTGGCCAATGGAGAAAAATGTCGTGATATCACGACTGGTTTTTTTGCGGCCAGAGGAGAAAAGTGTCGCGATATCGTGACATGTTGCTTTTTCACGGCCAAAGGAGAAGACGGATAGTGTGTCGCGATTTCATGACAAGTTGCATCAACAGACCAATCTGATCCCTCTGTTTGCTAGTTATTGGTTTAAGAGATTTGGCTCCATTGCAAATCTTCTTTTACTCTTGTAAGCATGTGTTCTCTCTGATTTCGGTTGGGAAGTGTCTCTTCCCAAATTGTAATTGATCTTTGTTTTAATACAAGTTTTTTCAAATTTTTCAAAAAAAAAAAAAAACATTGGAATAATACCACATAATGTCAAAAGTGTTTCCAAGTTTGTCAAATGGAACAACATATATTTTGCCTTATCAACTATTATGCGATATACATGCATAAACCCTGTCAGTGATTGATATTCTGCCAAAACTCTCTGAGCAGGTTGATATAGTGAAATCAATCTTGTATCCACATATTTTAACAATTTTTTTCCTTTTGTAAATTCTAGTGCAAATTGCTAAAACTCTGCAAATATTTTTGGACTTGATAAAAAATAAGAATGAATATCACGAACAAGGTTTTCAACTTTAGCAACATTTGAAAATGTGCTCACAATTTTATATGCAATATTTACTCTATGAGCCATACAATGAATGGGGATCATATATGGGGCAACTGTGGTTTGGAGTCGAACACACAGACCGGACTTGTGACCTTGCATAATAGTAGCTCCATCAGATCTAACACAAATTAACTTTGTTGCAATGTCTATATCATTCATTCCCGCAATATTCTTTAAAATTTTAACAACAAAATTATAAATATTTTTTGCATTTGGACTTTCCAACATCTTATGTATTCTAAAAAAAATAGGCCTTCTAACATGATTTTGAAATGTGTACACATGCATGCAATTCCAAGAAGTGTTATCCATAGCTGTTACCTCATCAATAGAAAGTAAAATGAATTTGGCAAGTTTTACTTGCTCCCTTAGGTCTTCTTTATCAACCAAAGATAAACATTTTGCCATTTCCCAACAACTTCAGTCTGACCAATGAGAACTAGGAAGGTTTTGCACATTTAAAAAGGCATAATAGCTGCTTATAATCAATAAAATTGGACATTGGTCTACCTTTCTTGAGAATATTGTAAACAATGATAAAATACTTACTTTTTGAAGCAAAAATAGTCTTCTGTAATTTGTGAAATTGGGCTCCAATTGTTCCACATTTCTCAACAAGATATTGTTGTTGCTTTAAGTGATTGTCATATTCTATAGCACATCTTAAATGCATACATTCTGATGCATCCTTCCACGTAACTTCTTTACTAACTTCACCATTACTTTTTATAACTTTTACATAAAATTTGCCAGCATGTTTTTAGATTGTATCAATCTTGTTTTGAAGCCTATGATCCTTACCAAGTCTCCAACTGCAAATTTTGCATCTACACTATTTTTCATCAATTTGGTTATCCTCGGTCATGACAGGCTCAAGCCAGGGAAATATTCTGGCCATTATTTCCTAAATCCCCTTCCAGGTATCCAAAGAGATGCTTTTCTTTTTTTGGAATATTTGGTTGAAGATTAAATTGACACTTGTAATGATTTTGATTTATCACTTTAATTTTCAATTGTGATGTCATTTTGTGTGTTGTCATCAGGTGTTTGTTGGATGTCATTTCTAAGGGGATTTTCAATGAAAGTCATCTCTTCTTGGGAAATATATTCAAGTGGAGGCATATCAAGATCGATAGGGTATTCTGCATAGTAGCATACCATAATATTTTTTATCACTATTGGATGAAAAAAATTACAAAAAAATATACAAATCGTCAATCAAACACATATTGGGAAGTAAAAAATCATTTGTACCTTGAATTTGCACATATGTCATTGGCTCATCGCATTTCGAAGTTTGGCTAAAATATTTGAGGATACTCTTTTCAGCAGAAGACTTGGTGCCCTTCTTTCCATCACTGGGTGATATTTTACTAGTGACAAAAAAAATTAAAGAGGGTGTATTTTCTAGAGGCCTTGAGATATTATTGTAAATAGAATAAACAATGTTTGGGTGGTAAATTATACATACTTTTTTCCAGCCATTCTTTATTGTGATTTTATCAGTTTATACCAGTAGTTATTATTCCAGTCAAAGCACTCTAACAGATAAAAAGAGCATCAATATGTCAATAGAGAACCAAAACATTTACTTATGTATAATAATAGCAAGAAAAAAATATCTTAATTAAAACTAAGAATCAAAGAGTTTTAAAACATTCATAACATGGCAAAACAAAGAAAAGCAAGGGAACAGACTCAACAAAGCAATGACATTCAAAACCTGGAAAAATAACAAGCAAAACATGGCAATATAAATAAAAGCAGAGAAGTGACAGATAACCTGGTGCTAAATGATATTTTATCCGTATGCATAGATACTGGTTTCGGTCGAAGGCAGGCAAAGATCCTGGTAAACACAATTCCGCCCGGTTGCACGAAAGTCTCCGAATTCAGGAATGGATCCGTCTAGTTGCATGAAAGTATCCGGATTCAAAAATTATTCATCTGGTTGCATGAAAGTCTTCAGATTCAGAAATGGCCCGACTGGTTGCACGTCAGTATCCAAAAATATAAAAGATTCATCTGATTGCATGTGTGTATCCGAAAGCATAAAAGGATCCGTATGGGTACACAGTAGTTTTTGAAAGCAGAAAAGAATCCGCCCGGGTGCACGATAGCATCCGAAAGCTAGGAAAGTGTCGTTCGATTTCATGCTAGGTCACAGACACAAAAAGTATCCGACCGGTTGTACAATAGGTCCCAGGCACAGAAATGGCTCCGTCCGGATGCATGACAGTTTTTTGCTATGGAGATGTTCTGACCAGTTGCACAAGATTCTGGTTCTGTCCGGTCAGTTGCAGAATTAGTTTTGTCTGATTGTAGAACAGGACACTTTTTCATTCGCTTGTCGAATTTGTTACGGCTGGTAGCAGAAAAGGTTTCGATGTTCCGAAGAATTATGTAGGTATTTCCCTGGGGTGTTAATTATATATATAGGTATACTTGGCGAGTTTGGTGGGATAATTTAGAAATTCTAAAATTTTAGGATGAAAATGGTACTTTATTTAGGCGGAATTACTTACGAATTTTTTAAAATATTCATGATACTCTCATCAAAGGATGACTAACCGACACCAAAAATTTATTTTTTCCCAAAAATTTTGGCTACATGGCCGACGTCCGGGCCTCAAAAATTTTGCGAATTTAAATTTTTGAAAATGGGTTTTTTCACCCTAATGGCGAAGTTTCGCTGCTATGCATAACCCTGAAGCATATTGAGTCTCTAACAATTCTCTATATATTTCTATGAGATTGAACAAGTTTTTGTGTGAAGCTTGTTTATGTGATTGAAGAGGATTTTGTGTTAGATTGAGTTGAGGTGAGTAAGCTTTTATGGAAGCTTACAATACAAATTTGAGGTAAGTCTTGGGAAGACTTGTTGAGTAGATTTGAGGCAAGTCTTGGAGAAGACTTGTTGAGTAGATTGGACAAGTTCTAGTGAAGACTTGTGAGCAGAGTTGATTGTTTGATTTGTTCAAACTTTGGATTAATATTTGGGGTAGATCTAGTAGAGTTGATTTGTGATTGAGTCAAGTTTTGTGTTAAGGCTTAAGGACATATATTGAGCATATTTGTGCTAGACCGCAGGACGGTGTTTAGTGCAGATTTGAGGATAGAGTTGAGTAGATTTCTGCTAGATCGAAGGATTGTGTTTAGTACATATTTGAGGACAAATATTGAGCAGATTTGTGCTAGATCGAAGGACTGTGTTTAGTATAAATTTGAGGAAAAAGTTTGAGTAGATTTGTGCTAGAGTGAAGGATTATGTTTAGTGCAGATTTGAGGATAGATATTGAGTAGATTTGTGCTAGATCAAAGGACTGTGTTTAATATATATTTGAGGATAGAGTTTGAGCAGATATTTTCTAGACCAAAGGACTGTGTTTAGTGTAGATTTGAGGACAAATATTGAGTAGATTTATGCTAGATTGAAGGACTGTGTTTAGTGCAGATTTGAGGATAAATATTGAGTATATTTGTGCTAGATCGAAGGACTGTGTTTAGTAAAAATTTATGACAGAGCTGAGAGGAAGATTTGGATATAACAGAGTATAGAGGACAACAATATCTAGTGTATAGAGGTCCATTAGCTAGGGTAGTGAAGATAAGTCTTTTGTGTGAGGGAAAGAGTCTTCAGTGGATAGAGATCCATAAGCTACTACAGTGGAGGCAACAGTTCTAGAAGATCACCAGCAAGAGCTAAGGAGAAAGAGTTCTCCTGTGTATAGAGATCCATGAACTTGATTAGGGGATTGGTGTCTCCTTTGGATAGAGGTCCATAAACATTGTAATATGGAAAGGATTCCCAAGAGATTTGTTGAGAAAATTTTAGTGAAATATTTTCTCCATGGAGTAGCCCACATTGAATGAAACACGTTAAATTGGTGTCTCTATTGTGTGTGATGATTTATGAATTGCTTTGATTACTATTTTTTATATTGATATTGATACATTGCATAATATTGATTTGGAAAGAAAAGTAAAAAGTGGTCTTATACTATTCACCCCCCTCTCAGTATAAGCTTGTGTTCTTCAATATAAAAGAGCATCAAGGTAGAAAGTGGAAAAAATAAAAAATTTACTTTCTAAACACCCCAACTAGAATCAAAGGAGGGATATGTAGCTTACTTCAAATGGAGGAGGTAAATTTGACAAAAACATATCTAGGGATATCCTTATTTGAGGGGAGAATGAGGATAGAATTATGGAATCTAATTATAGGTAAAGTTTAAAATAAACCACCGGTATGGAAAGGTAGATGATTATCATTATAAGGAAGAGTGTATCTAATTAAATCAATCTTATAGTCGATTCCAACATATTATATATCCTTTTATAACTATGCTAAAATTCAAAGAAGAAATTTTAATCTATATTATGCATTCATTTTTGTGGTCAAGATTACATGATAAAATGAAAATTTCATTGGTGAAATGGAATAGTGTGTGCGATGATAAAACTAGGGGGGGTCTCAATTTAAGAGATATTATGAATGCAAACTTAGCTCTTTGGGTAAAAGTAGATATTATACAAAGAGAGTCAAGGACAATGGGCAAGAATTCTTCTAAGTAAATATGTTGAGCCCGATGATCCAAGCTTAATTTTTACTACACTCGCACTACCAAATGGTTCTAATCTATGGAAAGGTTTAAAAAATTAATTGATTTAGTGATTAAAGGTCTAATATGGGTGGTGGGAACTAGAGAAAATAACTCTATTTGGATGGATAGTTGGTGTGATAAAAAACCACTCAATCTAGATCCAATTTTGAAACCATGGATGAGATTACTTCAAGATAAATATGGTGATAGGGTTTCAACCATTATGTACAAGGATCATGAAGGAAGATACAAATTGAAAGAATATTTTTTACAAGTACATAAGACATTGATGTTAGGAGGCAGTTGAGCAAAAATATAACAATGATTATTTCGAGTGGAGCCAAGGATAAGCTGATTTAGGAGTTGAATAACTTAAGATAATACACAACAAGAAGTGGATATAATGTAAATCACCAACAAAACATGAATATCACAATAATATGAAGAAATATTTGGGATAGTCTGAGCAATCCTAAAGTTAAAATGTTTGTTTGGCTAGTAGGTCATAGAAGAATTTTATCTTGGGATGACCTTATGAAAGAGGATTTTTATGATCCCTTACAATGTGTTCTTCATAAAACAAAGGAGAGTATTAGACCATCTCTTGGGACACTCCTAAATAGTCTAGAAACTTTGGCAATGGATTCTTAATATGTTTGGTAAATGCATGGTGATGAATGGAAAAATTGAAGAATGGTTAAAGTAATGGTAGAGCACTTTTAAAAGTGAGGTTTTATAGACAATCTAGGATATATCAAAATATATAATACTTTGGACTATATGGCTAGAAAATAATAGAAGAATATTTAAAAGAAAGGAAAGCAATTTAGAGGTAATGAAAAGGAAATTTTATTTAGCCGTAAAGGAGTCTAAACCAACTCTATCAACTCACCTAATTCATAATATAGAAGTAGAGAGCCTTTATAGATGGAGTCAAGTCATAAAATGGAATTATGATGTTGGATATATGAGAAAAGAAAAAAAGACATAATATAAAGTGGAAACCACAAAATGAGAAGTTGGTCAAATTGAATTTTGATGGAGAGTCTAAAGGAAATCCATAACCAGTAGGAGGAGGAATAATTAGAATGTTGAGGAATATTACATTATTTGGTACATGCTAATGTACCTCCATGGTACCTTCATGATACAAATGTAAATATGTAATAGATTAGGATTGAGTCTATAGTTTAGATGTGTAAATTATATTTTACCTTTCATGTAAGTGTCAATATGCAAGAAATGCACAAGTGTCATGTAAGAGTACAATGTGTAGGAAATGCACAATCATGTAAGTTAGAGTGCAAGTATGTATTGAGAGAATGTGCACACGTGTTACATATTTAAATGTACAAATATATAAAGTGAGGATATGCACAAGTGTCTTAGATTAGGAGTGCATGTATAAGTGTGCAAATTTTAGATTCAAGTGTGCATGTAAGAAGAAAGTGAAAAGTCTAGTATGCAAGTAGCAAGATGATAAGCCAAAGGTCATGGGACATGTCATATGGAGAGCAATAGTCAAGTACTTGAATAGTCACATTAATATGGCTATATTATGGAGATAATGCTCCATGTAATATGAATCTGATCATGTGATTGTAAAAGGAAGATATAAAAAAGTGAATAAAGCTTGTATATAGATTTTGAGCAATTAATATTGTAAGTTTTCTTCATGCATGGTGTATGAATGATTTTGGCCATTTACATTCATATTTGATATTATAACTGAATTTTATTTACATTATTATATTATTCTTAATATACATATTAGATTGCAACATATATAATTCTACTCTTTTTATTATTTGAGAAAATTACATTATTTGGTACATGCTAATGTACCTCATGGTACCTTCATGGTACAACTTGTAAATATTAGATTAGGGTTGAGTCATAGTTTAGAGTGTGAGTATTATTTCCCCTTTCATGTAAGTGTGTATGTGCAAGAAATGCACAAGTGTCATGTAAGTGTGTGTGCAAATGTAAGTTGAGTCTATGTGCACAAGTGTCTTATATGTAAGAGTGTAAATATGTAATGTAAATATGTGCACAAGTGTCTTAGATTAGAGTGTGCAAAGTGAAGGTCAAGAGTCATGTATAGGTGTGCATACAATATAGAGTCATGTGTTCATCAAGTATGCAAGTGTCAAGTAGAGAAGCCAAGAGTCATGAGACTTGGCATATTGAAAGGAATAGTCAAGTATCCAAATAGTCATTCTATTATGGCTATATAACACTCCATAGAGAAGGAGTTATCAAATAAAGGAGATATCAATCAAGAAGTTATTAATTACATTACATAGAAAAGAGCAAGTTATTATCATATTTTTAAAATAAAGTGGAATAATAAAGATTGCATATATTTTGAGCAATTAATATTGTAAGTTGTGCTACATGCTTTGTACATGTATGATTCAGGAAATTTACATTCATATTGTTGCTTATTAATGAATGTTATTTGATATATTATTAACCTTGATATACATATTAATTTGCTCATATTATCCACTTTCATTATTATTGTGATCTTATTGTATTGTGGCTATATTATATTCAATCCTGTGATATTTAACCTATAACTTTTCTGGAAGTATTAAGGCTTAAAAAGCCAACATAAAAATAATAGAGAAGAAATTTTGTCTCATTACACTTTCAATAGTGGATTTAAGATAAATAAATAAGCTAAAGCTTGGGTGGCTTTCGAAGGGTTAAAAATATACAAATAAATAAATTTGAGCAAAGTATGGATGGAATGTGATTCATTAATAGTAATAAATGTAATTTTGAGGAAAGCAAAGGCTTTATGGAATATACAAGAAATAAGTGTGGAAATACAAGACATTGCTATAGAGTTTGAAGAAATTAGGTTTACACATACGTTAAGAGAAGGAAACAAATGTGCCAAATAGTCTAGCCAATAGAGGGGTTTTAATTGAGGATTGTGAATTTAAATTTTCTTTTTCATGGTTAGAGGAAGTAGTAAGTTTCGATGAAGCTGACAAGAAAATTTTGATTGCTTGAATCAAATAATGATTAATATTTACTTTAATTTTTTCCATTGGTAATATTTGCTTTATTTTATAACGTTAATGTGTTTTCATATAAACTATTTTTTACATGTTCTATGGTTGCACTTATGCTTCAAGAAGAAAACTAGCAATCCAGATATGGTAAAGCGGACTATGATAGTATGATGTTTTAGAAATATTACTCTACTAAGATGCAATACATAGATAGTAGAGGCGGAATTTTAGTATTGTGAAGACTATTGTAGGAAAATGTCAAGAAGAAGGATGCTAAATTTTGGAATATTTATATTCACATAGAAAACTAAAGATCCAAAAAATAAAAATCAAGAATTCAGACATTTTATTAAAAATGATAGGTATCTAGTTATAGCAACTCAATTCAGATGATAATTGAATCCGTTTATAAACTCTCAAGCCCTAAAGGAGAGATTTGTAATTTTTAAAGGGTGGGGAAACTAAGTACAACCCCTTGTTCTCTAGCAAAAAAACCATCAAGAACACCTATACTATTACATCATCACTATTGACCTTAATCAAAAATTTTAAATTACATATTGCAACATAAGGATGAAGTTGTTCAAGGTCCCACATACTCAACCATATAATATGAGATGGATTTAACAAGAAAATCCATCCATGTCACAAAATAATATTGAATATCCTTCATAATTAAGCTTTGCAGGATGAAGTGTTATATTGACATTTCATTCAATGTGTATGAAATTCTTATTAATTTCTATAAGCAGAAGCACCATAAGGTATATGATTGTAGATCTTGAAGCATCATCATATTCAATAACCAACACTATATAATTCTAAAGGTGGTGCAACTACTAAGGTTTTCCTAATTTGTTCCAAATAGTATTGCAAGGTTATTAATAAAAAATAAGTTTAAAGGTATGATGATGAAAATTAATAATAAAATAAAATTTTTGCCATCATTATTTTATTCATTGTACATACCCAACAAGGACCTCAATTCCAAATAGAACAAGTTATCTCAATATAATAATGTCTTCTCATCACCTTTAAGGTAACCATTATATTACTCAAGTATATTATTGGTGTAGACACTACATCTTGGGAAAGGATACTATCATTCACACATATCATAAACATTTATAATTCTTGCAATATCAAAGTAATATATAGTATGACCAACACTAGAAAAGGTTTATCATGATGTAGTAGCTTTGTTTAAATATCAACTATCAAAAAGGAAGCAACAACAATATTATAGAACACCTAATCCAATTGCCAATTGTTACATTCACCATAACTCTTAATTCTTGTGGAAATGTACAAGATATAATTATGGAAATACAAGACCTTGCTATAGAGTGCCATTCATGTATATGGTGTACGTACCTTCAAATATAGAAATCTTATATTTGATAAGTATATAGGTGCTTTATCACTTTATTTTCCCATTGACACCACCCTTGATTAATGAATATCTCCTTCAACTATTTGATTTTCTCTTAGACACCACTCTTACATTCATTCTTTTACTTGCAAAATTTTAAAAATATTTAAATATTATGCATTTAAATAAAGCATTGATTATTTACATGTCATTGAATTACATGCATCTTTAACTTATAACTTGTTGGACTAACATCATCATTTTAGTTTTGTGCTTTCACTTACATGATTTATTTTGCATTCCTTCATTGAAAATGCTTTGATCATGGTGGTCTTCATGCCCCATTTCCATTAGATCATATTTATTACTTTCCAATTTGTAGGGGCACATATATCCTTCTTTCCAAAGCAATATATTCTTACTTCACTTTATGGTAAAAGATAAATTTTTGGGGTAAGATGTATATTAGAGAAAAGGACAAACTTACTTTCATATGTAATTTGATCGTTAGGGTAAGCAAAGGTAAATGATATTCCCACTATCCTTGACTCGTGGAGATTGGTGCAATGGTAGGAATGATATCGAGTGGGAAAAGTAAGACCTCAAGTTTCATAAGATTTAGATGGTCTATATGATTTCTTATCCATGACTAGGATCCTAGGACACAAACCTCTTTAACATGCCATCATAGGATCATACAAAATGCTTTAGAAAGCCTAAAGCATTGATAAGAGCTTGATCCAATAAACTAAAGCATTGATATCTAATAGGGTGGTGCTCTTGTATTAATTGAGTGGTGCCCTTGTCCATGAAAAAAAAAAACATAAAATTGAATTTATATTCAATTTATTATCAACCTGAAAGAACGAGGATACGGAAGCAAAAAGGAAAGCGAAGATGCGATGCAAACCGAACCAAACTAGACGCTAAATCCTAGGAATTTGAAAGTGCATGAAAAGAGGGAAAGCATGAGCAAATCAAAACAAAACAAACGCAAATAAAAGAAGACAGCCCTTTTTATTGATATGTTTCACAACTCGGTTACAATGCGCATCCTACCATTTCAAAGGCTAGGAGCGTTTAAATAAGCATTTTGGTTACATCCATGGATGCCCTTCCTTCTTTCGCGTGCCCACATGTAAAATGGACGGACAAAATGTCACCGCCGCTCGTGTTTATGAGTCTTGACTCCTTGCTTCTCCTCCAATGTCCATACCCTGTGTTCAAAGGAACAAGAAACAGTCAGTAGCACCTATAGATAAAGTAAAGCATGCAATCCCCCAAGCCTACGATAAGTGAATGAGAAAAATGAATTAAACTACGACTAGACTGAATCCAAATGTTCTAAAAATTTGACAAGGGCATCAAGGCATCCCAAAGAAAATATTGCAAATGAAACAGTTGAGAAATTCCTCGCCGATTTGAATTCGCTCCGGGGCGGGACGAATTCACCTGCAACAAAATGCTGAAAAGGTATTGTCCCAAATGTCCTACCTAGGAAGCTCCAAAAGATCTACAAACTTGGGGTTAGCTAATTGGGGGTATTTTGGGAAGACCCAGATGGTCATATTTTCCCAATTTGACCTCCATCAATGGGAATTTGATGATGCTACCTGTAGGTTAGTAGAAGCGAGCAAAGATAAAAACATGATCAAAATTGTTCAAAACGAGACGAAATTTAAATGACAACCTATCTAAGCATCATAGAATTGAATGCAAAAATGAAAGAAAGAAAGTCTGCCACCGAATTCCCATCACTCCAAAGGGGGGTAATTAGGACTGTAGCAGTGTGGGAGGGGGCGCCCGGAGGCAGGCCGCCCGTCGTTTGGGGCCTGATTTCGGCACCAATCCACTTGGGATGGGTCCAAAATCTCTTGTGGGGTATTGTCAAAAAATTGGGTGGGATATTGTGGCCAAATGTTGGGTTTGGTTCTATATTTGTGCTTCCAATAACCACCCTATGACCTCCTCTCCGTAAGAGATCAAGGATGTGAAAGACACAACTCAAAAAGGGTGTGGGTGTGAAAATAAAATGACAGCACTTCGTTGCTTCAAAATGCTCCCTCGTTGTATATCTTGGGATGAGGAAACTCACCAATTTATAGACCTGGAGGTCTCTTGAAATGGGCATGAAAAGGCACCACTTGGAAATCATGCCTTCCCATGGGGGGAGGAGATTCCTCCCTGAATAGGGACTTCATGACTGCCCTTGTAAAAACCTCTAACGCTCAAAAACGCTCACCCACACTCCCATGCGATGAAGGAAGCGTCAAACTTGCCATTTGTCAAGATTTGACTTTTTGCCCGTCAAACCTGCAATTCGCCCCACCCTGGAGCGAATCTGGAATCTGTCCCTGGGTGGGGCGAATCCCAGTTTGAATTCATCCCTGGGTGGAACGGATACTGAGCAAAGTGTCTGAAGGTGCCAAATTGATTTTTGACCTTCCAAAACTGTTGTGAGAGTGGTTAGGACCACTGTTTAACCTCTAGGGGCTTCCCTTGGGGCTGTGCATGTCAACACAATCAGTGTTTGTAGTCACATAATCGGATTGGTGTTGTTTTGGTGTCTATAGATGCCCCTTTTTGGGATGCGCTGTGCATGGCGCAGCGTCGAGCAAAAATAGATAACCAAAGCACTAAATGATTAGGGTTTATCAATAACCTAACCAAATTTTGATGCCCTAAGTATGGAAAGGGCATGCATTCTTTAATCCTTGCTTCTGACAAACGAAGGAACTTAATTCAAGTGTTAACCTTTTTCGGTGAGGTGTTACTTGATCTTGGACATTGATCAATCATGAATAGGCAAAGGGCGCAACCTTTTGTCTGTGAGAACCTTGAGTTCATGATTCATGAAATGTCAAGTGATTTGATCAGCTTGTGATTATTGCTTATTTACTGCCCCAAGCAAGAACGTGATTGTCTTTGTCAATGATTCTTCGAATGCATGCCATTTTCCTTAATTGGGTGTGTACTTGTTAACTGGTGACTAAGTGTGACTACCCCCTCAAGCGACGAATCTATGAGGGAATGACCTTCATGAGAAAAGCGACGAGTCGCTTGACCCAAAATGACTTGTGCAAGGGTACCTTCAGATGTTTAGCATTATATGTGCATGCAGTTTTCCGATATTTAGACCTATTTTTGGTGGGTGTTAACCCTTTTTGGTGACGCTTTTTGGAACTAAGATTGTCAAAGATCCGTTCTCCCATGGGGTAGTCCGCCTATGGTAGCCTTCTTAGGGAGTAGGATAGTGACAATTTATGATCCCAACGTCTATTTTGGATGCCAAGAATGTCAAGTGCCTTTGTTCGACAATGTTATTGCTAATTTTGATTGGATTTTGATCGATTTTGATGATGCCGTTTGGGGATGAACTTCTCAAAAATTCATCCTCCCATGGAGCGGTCCGGCTATGGTAGCCTTCTTAGGGAGGAGGATAGTGAGGATTTGTGACCCCGACGTCTGTTTTGCATGCCCGGGATGTCAAGTGCAAAAGCACTTTCATCGGGCAAGTTTATTAGCTGTTTTGGTGCATTTTTGTTCAATTTTTGTTGTTTTTGAAATTTTTTCTAGGTCAAAGGACCGATTATTGTAGCCTGTGGGCATTTTTGATGATATATATACAGATGACTTTATTTTGTTTATACACATGTCGGCATGATTTGATGTTATACCTAATGATTGATGAATGTGTATGTTTGCATGTTAATTTACATTGATGGATGCATGTGTTATGATAAATGCAAATGTTGCTTAATGTATGTGATATCCAAAATGAATATGAATGAATTGAATTTGTGATTTTTTGCGATGGCACCATAGACTGTTCAAAACTGATGGCCTTTTGTCTTAGGTGATTGCTTGTGGTAAATGACTTTTTACGTATGGTATTTTGTATTTTATGATGGTGAAGTAGGGCGGAAAGATAGTTACAGTTGGTTTATAATGTAGTTAGGTTTTCTGAGACTCAGATGTTTTAACTAACTATCCAAAACTGTATTTTATCTTACAAGACTTTTGAACAAGGTATGAATCCGACTTGTCTTTGACCCAGTTATGTCACATCCCCGTGTGTGCAATTGAGTTTGTTTATGTGGTATTTGTCGGGATACCGCCGATGCGGATAGGTCTGTCAACCAAACATGTACTGAGGATCACCTAATTAGCCCCACTAACTCCTTTGTTGTATTTAGTCAAATTAATCTACGATGCGATCTAGGATACCATAAGCTAGCTCATCCACATGCAAACATTGATCTGTACACAAGTTAATGTGATATATATATCGTCATGCAAGAGGTTTTCCATGAGTGATCGATAGGCTATCAACCAAACTGATACTAAGGTTTATCTCATGACCTTCCAAATACTGAGAGTTCCAGGGATTCAAGTTTGACTCCCTTGTTTTCTTCAATTGTATTGGGATACTTGCTCGTTTATAGTGATAAAAATCACTGTTTATTTTTGTTATTTCTCTTTTGAACAAGGGATTTGAATAATGAGTGATGAGAATCACTATTGTATGTGCCTTTGGATGTATGCACTTTGGTTGTGATGTCAAATTTTTGGAGTTTTGACCTTTTGCAAATTTGTATGATGTTTGCAACTTCTTTTGAGAACTTGGGATTCTTGGGGAATTGGGTAGGGAATATTCTTGTCCTTTTGCCAACTCTCAGCATTCTTGAGGTCATTCGCACAGGGGGATGAGCAAGATAACCGTTTCGCTTATGGTGACCTGGATTGCTTTGCAGGTTTCATCTTTCGTTCACACAACTTGGGAATTTTATGTGTTTTAACTTGTGTTGGGATGCTACGTAACAAGGTGTGATCCAAGTAGAACTCTACCTTCGTAAAATGTCTAAATTTGTACAACATTTGGTTAAAAATCTATTGACAGCTGAATGACGAAAACTCTCGATACATTAAAAGACAACTGACTATGATATGGTGAAATGATGTGAATGGCGTTTATTTGTGATGGACTTTTTATAGAGCAGAAAAATATGGAACAAGATGGATTTGCCAAGTAATTACAGTCTATGGCACCCTGACCTAGATGACCACAAATATGCAATGTATGGATGTGATGCTTAATGCAGCTATATATTTTTGTGTTTTTTTTTCCTTTTGATGGATTTATTTTTGTGAGTATGAATATGAGATGCAAAAGAGCTTTGTATTGTTGTGATGATTTTGAGCATGCATAGAGATGGGATGCAAATTTTTGTTATTTTTGATGATTTTATTATTTTTGAATTTTCTTATTTTTGACCAAGCGATTGTGGGAATCCTTGGAGCTTTTTGGTTGACCAAGCGGTAATGGGTACCTTTGGGGCATTTTGGGATTGACCAAGCGATTGTAGGAATCCTTGGAGCATTTTGGGATTGACCAAGAGATTGTAGGAATCCTTGGAGCATTTTGGGATTGACCAAACGATTGTAGGAATCCTTGGAGCATTTTGGGATTGACCAAGCAATTGTAGGAATCCTTGGAGCATTTTGGGATTGACCAAGCAATTGTAGGAATCCTTGGAGCATTTTGGGATTGACCAAGTGATTGTAGGAATCCTTGGAGCATTTTGGGATTGACCAAGTGATTGTAGGAATCCTTGGAGCATTTTGGGATTGACCAAGCGATTTTAGGAATCCTTGGAGCATTTTGGGATTGACCAAGTGATTGTAGGAATCCTTGGAGCTTTTTGGGATTGACCAAGCGATTGTAGGAATCCTTGGAGATTTTTGGGATTGACCAAGCGATTGTAGGAATCCTTGGAGCTTTTTGGGATTGACCAAGCGATTGTAGGAATCCTTGGAGCATTTTGGGATTGACCAAGCGATTGTAGGAATCCTTGGAGCTTTTTGGGATTGACCAAGCGATTGTAGGAATCCTTGGAGCTTTTTGGGATTGACCAAGCGATTATAGGAATCCTTGGAGATTTTTGGGATTGACCAAGCGATTGTAGGAATCCTTGGAGCATTTTGGGATTGACCAAGCAATTGTAGGAATCCTTGGAGCATTTTGAGATTGACCAAGCGATTGTAGGAATCCTTGGAGCATTTTTTTTGGGCTATGGCTCTTTTAGATATGGAATGGCTGCAAATGACTGATGTTCAAGGGTTCTAGTTCCTTGATTCTATCAAGAGAAACTGCTGGTATGTTCTAGGTCCTATTTTACTATCAATTACATAGGGACCTAACCAATTTGCCATGAACTTGTCCCTTAGATGGGATGACAAACTAGAGTTCTGTTGGTTCTCTCTCAAGACCAAGTCACCAACTTGAAAGTCCCTCAGGTGAACTTTCATGTTGTATACTCTCTTAAGCCGCTCTTGATAGATACATAAATGCTAGAGAGCATTAATGTGTCGTTCGTCAAGCAATGTAAGCTGGTCTAACCGGGCCTATCGTGTAGTGTCATCATCGATGAACTCTTGCATTGATATGCGCAAGGAAGGAATTTCCAACTTGAGAGGCATGACTGCCTTGGAGCCATACACGAGCGAAAATGGAGTTGCCCCAGTGGGCATCCGAATGCTAGTGCGATAAGCCCACAGGGCAAGTGGGATTTGAATGTGCCAATCCTTATGACTGTCTGCGACTATCTTTTTGAGGATGGCAACTAGCATTTTGTTTGATGCCTCTGCTTGCCCATTTGCCTGTGGATAATAGGGTGTCAAAAAATTATGCTAAATTTTGTACTTTGTGGTCAAAGCACGCACATCTTTGTTCTTGAATGACGTCCCATTATCCAAGATTATTTTGGATGGAATACCAAAACGACATATGATGTTATGTAAAATGAACTCTGCAATGCGGGTTCCAGTCGTAGAGGTTGAACCTGGTGATCAACACTTCTAGGAAGGTGATTACAGTCTCTTGATCTGCATGTTTTGTAGGAATTACTTCGGCCCACCTAGTGAAGTAGTCAGTTGTAGTCAATACAAATTTATGTCCAGAGAAGGAGTTCGGCGATATGAACCCTATGAAATCCAGCCCCCATTGTTGAAAGGGCATATCTACTTGTACTGGTTGGTGGGGCATTGCAAAATTTTTGTTTTGGTCGGTGAAATTTTGACACTGCTCGCATTTGCGACAAACTGCGAAGGCATCGACAAAGAGTGTGGGCCAATATTAACCCGCCTTGATGATCTTTAGCGTCGTTATCCCTACGAAGTGACCTGCATATAGTCCTGAATGAAATTCTCCCAGAATTCTCCTTTTATCATCATCTTTGATGCACTTGAGAAGGACACCATCAATGTTTCTAAAAAATAGGCCTTCAGGACGTAGAGTGTATCGGGAGGACCGCATCCTAAAATGTCTTTGCTATGGTGCTTTTAAATGTGAAGGACATCTATCGGTGTTGAAGTAGTCAACTATTTCATTGACCCAGTCTTTCTCGTCCCCTTCCTGGTTAGCAAAGCATCCTTCTTCTAGCGCGTCATCCCCTTGAGATTTCGTCGCTTTGGCCACTGCACTCTTCGCCAATTCTAGACACAATGTGCAATCACAAACCAATTTGGTAGGCTTGATCTTAATGTCAAATTCATGTATCTTGTTTACCCAACCGGCTCTCTTGCTTCCCAATTCTCCTTGGATGATGAAATTATGCACATCGGGGTGAATGACAAAGACCGTGACCCGAATTTGGGAGATGAACTGCTTGAACTTCCTCAAGGACTTCATTACTGCATGCACCTGACGTTCTATGAAATTATATTTTTCTTCATGGGGATTGATCACCTAGCTCAAAAATGCGATGGGACGCTCTTCGCCATCTTCCCCCTTTTGTGTCAGGATAGCAGCATAGCTCTCAGGCTCTCCTATGGCCTATAGGATAAAATCCTGACTGTAGTCAAGGTTGATCAAGACTGGCACCTGAGTGATTCAGGCCTTAATCTCTTTGAATGCCTCCTTTCTCTCTTTTGTCCAAGAAAATTCAGCACCCTTCTTCAAAAGCTCAAACATTGGCTTGATGACTTGGGCAAAATCAGGGATGAACTTCCTTACAAATTTTATCTGGTCGAAGAAATTTTGAAGTCATTTCTTGTTTGCTAGGAGTGGGAGCTTCTTTAGAGCCTTGGCTCTGTCAGGATCTATAGCGAGGCCTTTTCTTGATATCGCGTGTCCTAGCAAATTTCCTTTGCTGACTGCGAATATGGACTTCTTTGGATTGATTGAGATGCCAAACTCTCGGCATTTTTCAAAAATTTGTTGTAGATGTATGGGGTGATCCTCCCTTCTTCGGGAGAAAATGGTCATGTCATCTAGATAGATGATGATAACATTATTCAGTAGCTCACCAAAAGCAAGATCCATCGTCCTGTAGAAAGTGGCACCAGCATTCGAAAGACCAAATGGCATTCGTTGGTAAGCAAATGTTCCCCACTTGGTAGTAAATGTCGTTTTATGTTGGTCTTCATCCCTGACCCAGATCTGATTGTACCCTGAGAAACCATCAAGTAAGGAGAAGCGTTAAGCCCCAGCCACAAAGTGCAAGATCTGATCGATTTGCGAAAGAGGATAGTGATCCTTGAGAGAAGCCTGGTTCAGGTTGCGAAAGTCCACGCATAATCGTATATCCCCATTTTTTTTTCTGACTGGGACCAGGTTCACTACCCATGAGGAATGTTTGATGGGATAAATGATCTTCGTCTCGAGAATTTGCAAAAGTTTGACCTTCATCAGGACCTAGATTTTCGGGTTAACTGGTCTTTGCTTTTGTCGAAAGGGTTTGACCCCCTCCTGTAATTCGATTGTGTGTTGAACCAGCTACCGATTGTATACCCTAAGGTCTTTATAAGACCAAGCAATTATGTTATAATACTTCCTACACAGAGTCTGGATCTGTTTTATCTCTTCTGAAGTGCAGTTGATTCCAACTTTTATTACCTTTCTAGGTTTAAGCTCTAAATCTGGATACTGCTTTTCATTAACTTTGATCATGTGAGAGAGTGCTCGATCATTCTGATCAAAGATGCTTTCAAGAGTGATCATTCCTTTGGGAACGTAGTTGTTCTTCAATTGAACTAGCCCCTCATATCCCTCTTCGTCAGGGCTCCTGTCTTCGACTGTGGTGGCTTCTTGAATCATGAAATTTACAATCTGTTCATCATTATCAAAGACTTGCCAATGTAGGTCTTTGTCTGGGACAAAGGGCCTGTAGATCATCCTCACAGCTCTGGGCTTGTGCACCATGTATTCTGTGGGAGAGTACTTGGCTACGATGGATGCTAGGACATCAGCATGTCGATTCTTTTCTCGTGGGATTGATTACAGATTGAGGGACTCAAACTGATCAAACAGGTCCCATACCCTATTGCGATATGACTTTAGATAATGTTTCTTTGAGGTACACATGTTTGTGACCTGGTTGCATACCAGTTTAGAATCTCCAAATATTTGGAAGTGTTTTATGCCTAACTTGTCAACTTTCTTGAGTCCTAGGCATAATTCTCCATGTTGGTGCATCTCCATGTCAATCGGTAGTAATACTCCTTTTACTCTTCGAATGGTGAAACTAGAAGAATCCCTGCCCCAGCATTGTTTTTACATCGGGCACCGTCGAAGAACAACTTCCATAGTCCTTCTTGGGCACTTGTTCTATTCTCTAGTTGGGTGTGTTTCTTAGGCTTGGTGATCACATAACATCCTATCTCGGTTTCCACCATGGCATTAAAGTCCATCAATGAGAACTCATCTTCATAACTTAATTGTGCAAGAGACTCTTCGACCAGGTCCACCTGCTCTATTTCCTCCACTATTGTGTTCATTGGATCATTGCTTTCTTCCTCGAACATCTTCTGCACAAGAAAGGAAGAGGGTTTTTCATTATAGACCTTCACCTTCTTTCCTTTGAATGGAATCTCCAGATGAGAGTAGTCCATAGACAAATATCCGCCCAGCTTTGCTGTGAATTGCCTTGACAAGCACATACTAAAGTATGGTTCCAAGTCGACTACCACTACCTCTTGTATGACCGTGATATGAGGTATATTATGTAGTCAGATAGGAATGTCCTTGATCACTCCTACAGTATTTTACTAGGGTTCCATCCAACTAGAGTACACCTTGGCTTCTTCACATATATTCCATCCCTATTTCTTCATAGACTACTCTTGGCATGACTGTTGTAGCGGCCCTAGAGTCAATCATGCAGTTATTGTTAATATTACAATGGCACTAAGAGGGAGGGTGAATCAGTGTAGTTCCTTAAACTTAAATTCACAATTCTTAAAACTAAAATAATGAAACCTTAAAACCAGATAAATCAAGTATCACAAGAGAACATCACACAACACAAGATTTAATGAGGTTCACCAATGTGGCTACTCCTCAAAAATGACTACTTGGACTACCATCCAAATCCAACCTATGCAAAGCAACAACATTACAAACAATTTACCAGCACCCACTGGAAGGAGCACCAACTCCTGATTTATCTACACCAACATAAAGGAGCACCAACTCCTGATTTACCAGCACCAACTGGAAGGAGCACCAACCCTTGATTTACCAGCACCAATTGGAAGGAGCACCAACCCCTGATGCCAAGCATCAACTTGGACTTCAATTCTGAAACTAGAAAAATTGATAGTAAGATACCTTTGCTTTTGCAAGACCCTAACTGGTCTTCTTCACCTTTGTGTTCTCTGTGCACTCTACTTTCTCTGTGCAATCACAGCAGCACCTGGTCGAACTTCAACCTTTTTGCTCTCTATGCACTCTGCTCTCTTTGCACAATCACTTCGCACACTCTGCTTTGTTACAGTCAAACTTCACGATTGTCTTCTCCCTTTTGTGCACTCTGCTCTCTTTACAAATTTTGCACTTAGCACGATTCAACACGACTTGCTCTCTGTGCACAACGATCGTATTTCGCACACTCAAATCTCCAAATAGCCCTCCTTTTATAACATAATTTTTGTGATGAAAACCCTAATCTTAGTCGGTTGTAAACCCTAATCTTAGTCGTCTTTCATGACAACTGTAAACCCTAATTTTAGTCAGATGTTATCGGTCTTCGTCGGCTTCAACTCAACCACAAAAATACAACATGTCACAACATCATAACACTTTCACTTTCTCTCTCTTTCTCCTTGCTTTGGCCCTTGAAAATACATGTCGCGATATCATGACAATTTTTCTTTCTCTCTTTCTCTTTGCATCGAACCACAAAAAAGCTACATGTCGCGATATCGTGACACTTTTTCTCCTTGCTCTTTCTCTTTGCATCGGACCGTGAAAATACATGTCGTGATATCGCAACACTTTTTCTCCTTGCTCTTTCTCTTAGCTTTGGCCCGTGAAAATACAACATGTCGCGATATCGTGACACTTTCGCCTCCGTACACTTTCTCTATTCTTTTGTCTTGATATCGCGACACTTCTGTTTCCAAGGTCTTGCTTTCTGCTTTTGTCGTGAAATCATGACACTTCTACCTTCGAAGTCTTCTTCTCTGCTTTTGTCATGAAATCGTGACACTTCTGCTTTCGTACTTTACTTCTTTGCTTTTATCATGAAATCACGACACTTCTGCTTCCGAAGTCTTGCTTTCTACTTTTTTCACAAAATCATGACAGTTCTGCTTCCGTACGCTTCCTCTCTTTCTTTTGTCACAAAAATGCGACATGTCGCAAAATCGTGACACTTTTCCAACTTACTTTCTCTCTCCTATTTTAGTCACGAAAATGCGACATGTCACGAAATCGTGACACTTTTCCAACTTACTTTCTCTCTCCTATTTTAGTCGCGAAAATGCGACATGTCATGAAATCGTGACACTTTTCTTACTTGTTCTCTTTCTTCGAACTTGTCGTAAAATCGCGACACTTCTTCCTGCTTTCTCTTTTTCTTCCAACATGTAATGAAATTGTGACAGTTTTTCCACTTGCCTTTTTCTCTTTCAACATGTCGCGAAATCATGACAGTTTTTCTTGCTTTCTCTTTCTATTCCAACATGTCGCAAAATCACGACAGTTTTTCCACTTGCCTTTTTCTCTTCCAACATGTCACGAAATTGCGACAGTTTTTCTTGCTTTTTCTCTCTCTTCCAACATGTCGCGAAATCGCGACAGTTTTTCCACTTGCCTTTTTCTCTTCCAACATGTTGTGAAATTGCAACAGTTTTTCCTACATGTTCTCTCTCTTCCAACATGTCACAAAATCATGACAGTTTTTCCTGCTTTTTCTCTCTCTTCCAACATGTTGCGAAATCGTGATAGTTTTCCTTGCTTGTTGTATATGTCGAGATATCGCGACACTTTTCTTACTTGTCTTTTTCTTTGATCTTTTGCAAATGGGCCACTTCGGTCTTCTTGGAAAATCATTGTACATACTCTGAATAACCTTTGAACTCCTGTCTTCTACATCTGAATAGCTTTTGAACTTCCTGTCCACTGCATCAACAGATCTATCTGACTGTGTTGACAACAATGACAATACCGTTGTTGCACCTTGCTCAACAGTTATGTACAATATACCCTTCCATTTGTATGGATAGGTAGAACGAAGGTGGTCTATTTTTCCCCATAATGGATGTGGATAGGGTTTGCACAAGAGCAAGCGGTGCTGCCTTTTTTGCTTTGATTGTCTTCAATGATTCTTGCAGCAGATCTACTTGTACAGGTAGTTGCAGTGCATCGTACAAGCTGATTTTGGCTAGAATCTTCTTTAACTCCTCTACAATGTTGTATGCCAGGGAAGTGAGCACTTCGGGTTCCTTCCTCGGCTCATATCTAGTGCGATACTGCTCTGTAGCTTCGAATATTTGTCGCTTAGTTAGTGAATGGAACTTGAGCTTTTCTCTAGCCTGTTCCTTAGTTTCTACTTGAGGTGGTTCGACAAAGGACTTTTGAGCTTTTTCTTTGAACGATGCAGGTGGAGGAGCTTCGTTCGAGGCCGAAGAAGATGCTTGTCCTTTCTTCGGTCGAGCATGCACTTTTAAGGGAGCCATCTGAGTAGCATCCACTTCTATTGCCTTCTTTCCTCCTCTGGTAATCACTGCAACTGGCTCTTCTTCACCAATTGCCAAGTTCTGACTGATTTGCCTGATGACGTTGACCTGGCCGCCATGACTGCTACTCACTAGCATTTGTACATAGTGTTGGTGCAGCATGCAGGTATTCT
Organism: Wollemia nobilis; assembly: GCA_028583015.1. Lineage (NCBI taxonomy): Eukaryota > Viridiplantae > Streptophyta > Pinopsida > Araucariales > Araucariaceae > Wollemia > Wollemia nobilis. Next base: position 1,808,558 of record JAQPPZ010016958.1, on the reverse strand, counting down.
CTTCATGCAGATCATTGCACGTAGAGCACCAATATACATAATCAAAAGTGCTCAAAGATTCATCAATCATAGTGTTTCTCGTCGAAGCTTTCCCTTGTTCAAAGGTGTAGGATAAGACCTTGGTAGAAATTCTTGTTGCGCTTGCTTCTTCTTTACAATGGTCATGTCATTGGACAACGTCTGAACTATGGAGTTCAGAGACTGCATCTCTTGCAGAATTTTAGCTTGCATATCTTCGGCTCTTGGGATTGGAGGTAATGTAGCCATCGTCGATATTGGGGGTAGAGCAGGGGGTGGAAATTGCATTGGCAATACGGGAAATACCAAAGTGACAGTAGGCTACAGAGTTGAAAATGTGGGAAAATGAATTTGTGGAGCAGTGATTTGAGACGCAATACGATTTGGGTTCCAATATGAGATTAGGAGCACCAGGGTTGTAGAGATTTGTGAAGCAGCTGCGCTCATGCACTAGGGTTGAGGGAATTCAGGAAGTATGGGCATCGACATTCTTTGGGGAAGCTTACCTACAGCTATCAAATCTATTTCCACCTTCTTGGCTAACCCATATAATTCAAGAAAAATATTGATGTTAGAAAATCTTACCATAATACTGATAACAGGGTTAAAAGCCCAAATGAAATAGTATGCTGCAGCTTCGTCGGTTGGCCAAAGTCCAACTGGTACTCTCTGCCAGGTTCGAGCGAACCTAACATTGAAGTCTGCGATCTCTTCTTGTGGATGTCTCTGGATTGAAGTGAACTGATGTAGGAGAGAGGTAGGATTAGAGGACTCATTGAAGTTTCCCATCAACTGCCCGGCTAACTGGTCCCATCCTATAATAGTACCGGGTGGTAAAGATCTATACCAATAGAGGAGTTTTCCTCTAAGGAAAAGAACCAGAAGCTTTACCATCACTTGATCTTCTATGTATCGTGGATCACCGCTAGAGAGATTATGTCCTGGATGTGCTCTAGAGCAGTCTTTCTAGTTCCATAGAACGTTGGGATCTTCTTGATAGCAGCAGGTGGCACTTGCCCTTGTCCTACTAGATTTAGTGGCGACAAAGAATCCCATGACAGGAACCACCTGGGTGGCGGTAGCTGTTGCATTTGCAGTTGTTGTTGTTGTTGTTGCTGTGCCATACTTGCCCCCAGATTTTGAGAAATAGGAATCCCTGAAGCTCCTCCTTGATCACTAATAGGAATGGAGGCACTAGGATGCTTCGATGAGTTGGGAGGATTGGGAGGAAAACTAGATGCTGTACTATCAGAAGTTAGGCCTTGTTTGCTAACAGTAGCCTCTTGCGAGGATGTTCCACGTAATAGTGACTCGGGGGTGACCAACCTTGATCGCTCCCTAAAGGCATCGATATCTAGTTCAAATAACTCAGTTTCATCTCCTCTATTCCTAACTCTCCATCTCATTTACATGAAGACACAGACATTTGGTACTGGTTTTTACGACTTAAAGATTCTTGGGTAAACAGAGTCGCCAGATGCTAAGAGTCTTTTAGTAATGAGAGCATCGATTCTCACTACCACTCAGAAGGTGATACTGATCGGGTCACATCAGGAACTAGTTAGAACTATTGGCCCCAATGTAGACGGGTTTGAGATTTGCACTTAAAATATGGGACCTTGGTCCCATCGGGCGTGCCAAAAACTGTTGGTCATCAAATATGCCTAGGAAAGGATTTTGGGTAAATTTATGCACCCTAGACCTGGACCAAAATTGAAAGGCCGAAGGGAAGAGATGCCCCTCGTGCCAATATCCGAAGAAATGCCGGCTCCTATGCTAATCTACTTTGGTGTTTTGAGATAAGGATGCAAGAAAGAGATAAAAGGAGTTAGGGTTAGAGAAAGAAATAAAAAATGGGTAAGCAAAAGGAGATTGGTGATTTAATGTGGGGGAGAACAGGAAGCACAATCACTAACTAACAACTTGAATAGAAGCAAAGAACACCAAGAATAAATGAAAGAAACGTAATATCAAACTTCCTATGTATCATTTAGGCAAGTTTCAGGTTAAATTCGCCGATCGCACACCAGACGCAGGGTTCAGCTTTCTCAATATGCAAACAAAGAAAGACAAAAGAATCAAGCATAGAAGGCAGCATAGAAGAAATTCAATATGACATTTTTCCACTCCTATGTATCCTTTAGACGAGTTTTAGGGTACAATCCCCAATCGCACACCGGACGCAGGGTTCAGCTTTCTCAGTATGCAAACAAAGAAAGACAAAAGAATCAAGAACAGAAGGCAACATAAAAGAGATAAATCGAGCCCAAAGCTCTTTAGTATTAATCGCAAGACATCAAGTTACAACAACTTTCTTAGCAGATAGTTCCCCCCCTTCTTCATTACAATGCCTAGGTTTTTATAGAGGACCCGACCCTCTGAGTCATAATTACACAGCAAGGAGAAGTACTCCCTTGAGCCCTGAGAACTTGGCTCACCGAGGCTCTCGTGATCGAGCTCTCAAATATATTACTGAAACTGGAAACTATGACTGGGTCAACCATGGAAAGATGCATTGATGAGCCATCTGGATGTCCTTGGTCTCTGGGTGCGGTGCTCGAGTGGCCGCCATGCTCTTTGGGCTCTTCATCATGGCTTTATACTTCGTTTTCAATTGCCAAAAATGAGTAGTGAGCTTACTGGGCATGATAAAATACATTTATGAGGCACTTGATCACCTCGAGAAAATACCCAGCTTGGAGCGCATGTCTTTGAAGTGCTTCACTCCTTGATTTGCACTTCGCATGGCGAAGCTTCGCAAGACAGCTTCGGCGGTTATGTAAGCCAAAGCATATCTCCTTCGTAGAATGGGTTCTTCACTTCTCATTGCTTCACTACGTCAAAACTGCTTTGGCATGGTCCTTTGCCCGAAGTAGATACTATGCTAATGAGTCATTGAGATGCTTCGCCATGATCCTTGATCAAAACTGTGGTTCGGTGCGTTTCGGCCGAAGTGTATCCCCGCCTTCAAAATGCATCTTCTACCTTGGGTGAAAGTACTTCGCATGAAAGTTTGTCGAAGCAAATGCTTCATAATGATTTTTGATGAAGTAGAAATGGTTCGCTGTCACAGGACCCGAGATAGTGCTTCGACGACTTTTCAGCGAAGTGTTTTCAGTACTGTGTTCTTTCAAATTCCGCTTCGCAAAACCTTTGGCTGAAGTAGCCTTTTCAAATGCTTCCGATGCAAAGCAGTTTCATTCTTCTTCCTTTGTGTTTTACTTTGACAACATCGCTTCGTGGAAATCTCGCCCGAAGTGGCTACTGGAAATGCTTTGGGCCCGAAGTAGTTTTCTTTCCTTAGCCAATTTGTACTGCGGTATGAACCTTCCTTCTTCGACAAAGTTGTTCTTTTGAATGATATTCTCACAATGAAACTGAGAGGTGGGGGTGAATCAGTGTAGATATTAATATTCAAATCTACAACACTTAAATCTGAAGCAAAGAGAACTTAAAAATAGGTAAAGCAATTTTCACAAGAGATCACACCACAACACACAATGTAACGAGGTTCACCAAATTGGCTACTCCTCAAAAATGACTGCTTGGACTCCAATCCAAATCCAGCCTTTGCAAAACACCAATTTTATAAACACTTTATCAGCACCCACTGGAAGGAGCACCAACCCCTTATTTTTTTGTTGCAACAGATAGGAGCACCAACCCCTAATGCCAAACACCAACTTGGACTGCACTTCTGAATTATTTCAATGACATAAAAATGCCTTCGTTGTTTACACGACCCTGACTGGTCTACAATTTATCAAATTATGCAAGCTCTCATGGCTCTGCTTATCACTCTCTCGACCCTCTTTTAACCCTCTTTACACAGCAATTTCTCACTTACAATAGCAACCTAATTCTCTGCATGACTGTCCTTTTATAACCCTATTTCTCATTGAGACTCTTCGTCTTATGTCACTTCTATAAAACTGCATGCAGTTTATTAACATTCTCTTCTGCCTCTTGTCAAATGTAACTGCTTCTTTATGTAACTCCTTTTGTATATATAGAGTGGCCATTTCGTTGAACATGTTACATGCAACATATACCTCTACCATGACTGTTCGTCTTCTTTTCTGTGCATGTATGCATTTTTTGATTCTATTTATGCAACTGTTTGATTTCTCCTTCTTCGACAATTCTTAAAATAACTTGCATGAACTCTATCTGTAACTACACCTATAACTATCACACTGACTCTAGTTACCTCTTCTTATTTTGGCTGCATGCTTTTCCTCTACAATTGCCCCTTTAACTGTCGTTCTGTCTGCAGTTAACTGTTCGTAATCATGCTGTTTTGACCTGTCACAAAATCGTGACACTTCTGTCTCTTTGTGTTCTTCTCGCCTTTTACCCATGAAAACATGACATGTTGCAATATCATGACATTTTTTGCTTCCTTGCACTTCTTTGCCTTTCGCCCGTGAAAACGGAACATGTTGCGAATCGCGACACTTTCGTTGCCTTGTGCCTTTTCTGTCTTTGGCCCACAAAAATGGAACATGTCACGAAATCACGACACTTTTGCTGCCTTGTGCCTTTTCTATATTTGGCCCACAAAAATGAAACATGTCACGAAATCACGACACTTTTGCTGCCTTGTGCTTTTTCTGTCTTTGGCTCGCAAAAACGGAACATGTCGCGAAATCATGACACTTTCGCTACCTTGTGCCTTTTTTGTCTTTGGCCTGCGAAAATAGAACATGTCGTGAAATCGTGACACTTTAACCTTCTCCTCTTTCTCTTTGCTTTGGACCATGAAAATGAAGCATGTCGTGAAATCATGACATTTCATCCTTCTCTTTCTCTTCTCTTTGGATCGCAAAAATGAAGCATGTCGCGAAATCGTGACACTTCATCCTTCTCCTCTTTCTCTTTGCTTTGGACCGTGAAAATGAAGCATGTCGCAAAATCGTGACACCTTTTTCTATCGGACTCTCTCTCCTGCATTATGTCGCGAAATCGTGACACTTTTCCTCCTTAGCGCTTTTCTTCTCATCGGATTGCGAAAACTCGACATGTCGCGAAATCGTGACACTTTTTCTCCTTAGCGCTTCCTCTTGCAAATTGTCGTAAAATCGTGACACTTTTCTTTGCAAGCTCTTTCTCTCAAACATGTCATGAAATCACGACACATTTCTTTGCTTATGCCTCCTTTCCAAACATGTCGTGAAATCGTGATAGTTTTCTTTGCCTATGCCTTCTCTCCAAACATGTCGTGAAATTGCGACATTTTTCTTTGCTTGCGCCTTCTTTCCGAACATGTCACAAAATCACAACAATTTTTCTACTTGCCTTCTTCTCTGCCAACATGTCGCGAAATCACGACAGTTTTTCCACTTGGCTTCTTTGCCTCCAACATGTCACGAAATCACGATAGTTTTTCCAGCATTTTCTCTCTCCTCCAAGATGTCGCGAAATCACGACAATTTTGATAGCATTTTCTCTCTCCTCTAAGATATCATGAAATCTTGACAATTTTGACAGCATTTTCTCTCTCCTCTGAGATGTCACGAAATCGTGACATTTTTGACAGCATTTTCTCTCTCCTTCGAGATGTTGCAAAATCGTGATAGAAAACATGTTGCGATATCGCGACAGTTTTCTTACTTGTCTTTTTTTTTATTTTTTGAATCTGGGCCACTTCTGTCTTCTTGGAAATTCACTGTACATGTTCTAACTGACCTCTGAACTCCTGTCCACTGAATCAACTACATCAACTGATATATCTGTCTATGTTGACAACAATGACAATACTTTTGTTGCACCTTGCTCAACAATCTCCCCCTTTGGAATTGTTGGCAACACTCATGCACTCTCTTGTAATTCTTCTCCCCCTTTGACAATAATACCAAAGGGCTGCTGCAGACTCCCCCTAATTCTATGCACAACATTCTCAGACACATTGTTATAGTTAGCAAAAATCATGAATATGAGCAAAACTATAAACATAGGCATAAATGCTCCCCCTGAGAATGTGATCCCAATTGATAGTCAGTTCTTGGGAAATGTGACTACTCCCAACTTACTCCGAAGGTACTCAAAAAATTCCTTGGGCAATGGTTTTGTGAATATATCTACTACTTGCTCTGTAGTCCGAACAAAATCCAATTTGACCTCACCTTCTACAACTTTATCCTTCAAGAAGTGATACCGGATTGCAATATGTTTGGTTTGAGAATGCATAACTAGATTCTTTGATATGTTTATAGCACTGGTGTTTTCACATTTAATTGAAATTGGATCTTTGAAGTGAATACCAAGATCTTTCAGGGTTTGTCTCATCCATAATATCTGTGTACAACATATTGTTGTTGTAATGTATTCTGCCTCTGTTGTGGATAGAGAGACTGATTCTTGTTTCTTGTTGTGCCATGCTACTAGCCTGTCTCCAAGATAAAATGCTCCTCCACTGGTACTCTTTTTGTCATCTATACATCCTGCCCAATCTGCATCAAAATATGCAATAAGAGTGAAGTCCTTACCTTTTGGATACCATAACCCATACTCCATTGTACCCTTGAGGTACTTAAAAATCCTCTTCACGGCTGTCACATGAGTCTCTTTGGGACTAGCCTGAAATCTTTCCACCATGCATGCTGCCTGTAAGATATCTAGTCCGGTAGTCGTCAAATACAGCAGGCTTCCAATCATAGACCTGTACATGGTTTGATCTACATCTGGAGATTTGTCATCCTTGCTCAACTTGCAACCTATTGTCATGGGAGTGCTAATAGGTTTACTATCCTCCATTGTGAAATTTTTCAGCATTTCTTTCACATATTTAACTTGAGAGATAAAAATTCCCTTTTCACTTTGATTGAATTGCAGTCCGAGGAAATAATAAATTTCACCAATCATAGACATCTCAAATTCTTTCTTCATTTTATTTGCTATGTCTCTACAAGACTTATCATGACTACTGCCAAAAATGATATCATCTACATAAACAACAAGGACAATAAGATGGCCATTCTCTATTTTGACATATAGATTGTTGTCCACCAAACCTTTCTTGAACCCCTGTTGAATCAGATAGTTATCCATCCTTGCATACCATGCTCCGGGTGCCTGTTTTAAACCATACAAAGCTTTCCTCAACTTGCAAACAAAGTTGGGATTATCACCGAGTTGGAAACCATCTAGCTGCTCAATGTAAACCTCTTCTTCTAGTTTTCCATTCAGAAATGTTGATTTTACGTCCATTTGATATACCTTGAAATTTTTATGAACTGCTAAAGCTAGAAACATTCTGATTGCCTCTAGTCTAGCTACTGGTGCAAAGGTTTCCTCAAAATCAATACCTTCAACCTGTGCATAGCCTTTACAAACTAGTCTTGCTTTATTCCTTACAACCTGTCCATCTTCGTTCAATTTATTTTGAAAAATCCATTTAGTACCAATTATATTTTTATTTGCTGGCCTTGGTACTAACTCCTAGGTTTTGTTTTTCTCAATCTAATCTAGTTCTTCATTAATAGCCTTCATCCAATTTTCATCTGTGCTTGCTTCAGAAACATTTTTGGGCTCAATGCTGGATAATAGAGAGTAGTTCCGTACTACTGCTCTTCTTGTATGAATACCAACTGTTGGGTCCCCAATAATCTGTTCTCTGGGATGATTTTTCTGCCAGCTACCTGTTTTGAATTTCTTGTTTTCTTCTTCTTTTGAGTCAATTCTTAAATCATTTGGGTCAATTTTTTGATTTTCTTTTGTTCCCTTTTCTTCATCTCCTTCAATGACTTCTTCATAAATAGGGTAGTTTTCTTGATAAGTAATTTCTCGTTCTCTACCTTCATCAACTTTAACATCAGCACTGTCCATAATTTTCTTTAGCCTCTTGTTATAACATGTGTAGGCTTTGCTTTTTGTCAAGTACCCAAGAAAAATACCTTCGTCAGATCTATCTTCAAACTTACCGAGATTATCTTCAGTTCGTTTAATGTAGCATTTGATGCCGAACACTTTGAAATATCTTGTTGTTGCCTTTTTGCCGAACCATAGCTCATGAGGTATTTTGCTTTCATGCGTCCTTAGCATGCACCTGTTTTGGATGTAAACCGCAGTATGGACTGCCTCTTTCCAAAATCTGTCAACTATTTTGTTCTCAACCAACATTGTCCATGCCATTTTCTGCCATCGTCTGTTCTTTCTTTCTACAACACCATTCTCTGAGGTGTCCTTGCTACTGAAAACTATCTTCTGATCCCATATTTTTGACAGTACTCTACAAACTCTTCTGAGATAAACTCACCTCCTCTATATGATCTTAGGCATTTAATTCTTTTTCCAGTTTGATTCTCAACCTATTTTTTAAAAATCTTGAACATCTCAAAGGCATCTTATTTAAGCTTTAAAAATAGCACCCATGTCATCCTAGAGTAGTCATCTATGAACAGCATAAAGTATTTGTCACCATTTATGCTTTGTGTTCTCATGGGTCCACACAAATTAGTATGTATTAGCTCTAAAGGTTTGCTGGTGAAGTATTCCTTTGATTTAAATGTGGATCTAGTTTGTTTTCCTTTTTGGCATGA